>JAJMSA010000016.1:0-188307 GCA_030558175.1 Wickerhamiella musiphila
TGGACTCGCAGACCGCGTGGTCTGTGTGCCAGCTGATGAAGAAGCTGTCGAACGCCGGCCAGGCCATTCTCTGTACCATCCACCAGCCCTCTGCTCTGCTCCTGAACGAGTTCGACCGTCTTTTGTTCCTTGCCAGAGGTGGCCGCACTGTCTACTTCGGCGACATTGGCCCCAACGCTCGTACTTTGACCGGCTATTTCGAGAAGTACGGTGCCGATCCTTGCCCTCCCGATGCCAACCCCGCTGAGTGGATGCTTTCCGTTATTGGTGCTGCTCCTGGCTCCCACGCCAAGCACGACTACGCTGAGGTTTGGCTCAAGAGCGAGGAGCGCCAGGCTGTTCGTTCTGAAATTAACTCGCTCATGACCCGCTTCAATGCATCCCCCGACAACAAGCACGAGGGTGTTGAGGAGAACCGGGAGTTTGCTGCGCCTTTCTATGTGCAGTTCCAGTTGTTCGTCTATCGTTTGTGGCAGCAGTACTGGCGTACCCCCACTTACCTGTGGGCCAAGATAGCGCTCTCGACTGCTACTGCACTGTTAAATGGTTTCGTTTTCTTCAAGGCCGATAACACTCTCCAGGGCATGCAGAACATGATGTACTCCGTTTTCATGTTCACCACTCTGCTGACGGCGCTTATCCAGCAGTACCTACCCAGTTACGTCGCGCAGCGGAATCTGTACGAAACCCGTGAGCGTCCTTCTAAGATTGTTTCTTGGAAGGCCTTCATCTCTGCAGTTATCGTCGCCGAGATACCTTGGCAGATATTTTCAGCCGTCTTGGCGTTCTTTTGTTGGTACTACCCTGTTGGTCTGTACGGTAACGTTCCTGATGGCCCTGGTCACCGCCAGCAGCTTGCTGAGCGTGGTGGTCTTACCTGCTTCTACGTCATTCTGTTCTTCTTGTTCGCAACCACTCTTGGTCAGCTAGTTGCTGCCGGTATGGAGGACGATGCGACCGCTTCCAACGTGGCTATGATGTTGTTCATCCTGACATTGATGTTCTGCGGTGTCCTGCGCACTAAGGATGAAATGCCTGGTTTCTGGAAGTTTATGTACCGTGTCTCGCCAATGACCTACTGGATCGGTGGCATGCTGGCGCTAGCCCTTGCCAACGCCGACGTGTACTGTGCCGACTACGAGTACCTGCAGCTCACCGCCCCCTCTGGCCAGACCTGTGGTGAATACATGGGCACTTACATTAGCGCTGCTGGCGGATACCTCAAAGATGCTTCTGCCTCGGTCTGCGAGTACTGCACCATTTCCCAAACCAACACTTTCTTGGCCTCGATCAACACTCCCTACTCTGACCGGTGGAGAAACTTCGGCATTCTCTGGGCGTACCTTTTCTTCAACATTGCCGGCACCGTTTTCCTGTACTGGCTGGCCCGTGTACCCAAAAAGAGCTCACGAGTTAAGAAGAGTGAACCCCGGCCTCTCGAAGCTGACCCCGCGCTTGAGGCTTTCGGCGCTAACGGCCCCAAATAAGTTTCTGGAGAGATATTCTACATTCTTTAATACCTTCATTACTATTAATTCATCAATAATGTTTTTGTTTGTGACTGGGACAGACGGTAAAGATGATTTTTGCCAAGCCAAAAGTCCTCAGTTGTGCTGTATACGTCCTGACGGCCTGTGGCGTGCCAGCAGGCAAGCGGGGTTATTTCGATTTGAATCAGTCATATAAATTTTCATTGAGATTCCATTAGCTCAACTCTCCTTTCAGTGAGTTCTGACCGGTTTTATAATAGAATGGATGCGTGCCAATTAGGGGCCAACCCCATAGACGCACCTCGTCTTACCAAACCAGAAGCTTCGACCCTTCGTTGTGTGCTCATTCTTTATCACGTAGTAGCCATGGTAGGCACTAGAGCTGATCCAGACAAATGGTATCCGAACCCAAGTTGCGGATTGACAATATGGGGTCCATTGGTTCCTGCCAGCGATTGCAGATTCTGCACAGCGAGCTTAATTGGTCTCCAGACCGTGGGCGGATTATCGCTGCTTTTCTTGCCCGGACGCCGGCCGCCCGCACATCGAGGCATCTGGGCAAATAGAGGTATCCGTGCTGCTGGTATTTTAGGTGGCGCATACCTGCTTTTGTACGCCGGTATCGAAACAATGCGGTTCTACCTGCCGTACGATCCGTGGGTCGAGGATGCCAAAATCGCACGTGAAACGATGCCTCGTCCCAAACGAAGATCGCGGCTCTTGGAGAAGTGGTGTGGCCCCAGAGGCTACCGCGCCGTGTCGTTTTCGGAGTGGCGAGAACGCATTAACTTGCATTTCGACAAGGCAACAAGCACTGCCCTAGACCACGGCGAGAAGCTGCCTTCGGTGAGCTCCAAAAAGCACCCTACAAATATTTTCGAATCCGAAAAACCAGGGAGCGATAAACTTGCACAAATCACCACAATGACTGCGCGCAGACTGCAAGCACAGAACAGAGCATTTGCTCGAGAAATGATAGCTCGCATCGAGAATAACGCCATGCCGCCCATCCTTTTTGACAGCGATGAGGACGAGATTATCGATGATATCGAGGATGAGGAGATTTTAGCCCGTTTGAAAGAGATGAAGCCTGAGCAAATCACGGATATGATCTGGTCGGCGCTCAATATTTCGCCGGTGCAATTGGTAGTGTTGAGCCAGAGCAGCTGGGCCGAGACTCAAAATGTAGATTCGGACGAGCTCGAACAACAAATCTATGCTGTGGCGCAGCCGATGGTCATTCACAAGAAAATATGAGATCCATTCTAGGATGTTTGAGCTACATTTTGCTGCCTTATGGTAGCAAGCCACGCGGTCCCTACTACTGCATATATAGACCGAATACAAATATACAGGTAAACTTGCGCAGAAGTCGAACGCGTTGGTCTCGAGCGCCAGCAATTACTGAGAATTATAAATATTTCACTGCGGACTTTCCCGCTGTGTAGGATTCGGAAAACCAGGCTGCTAGTTCTTGATTCCAAACCAGTGTGCACCGATCTGGTACTTGGAATCTACACGAATCTGATTTTGCAGTATGAGTTTCACTCGGTCTCAATTTTATGCTTGTTGAGGTCACAAGAAGTTGAATTGCGCAAGATTCTTGGCATTTAACCTTCACATCTCTAGCTCCAGAATCAGAGAACAGCCATATCGAAACTTTATGTTTTGTAGATAATCATAAATCTGTGGCCAAAATCCTTCATTTGAGCTCAATACCGACTAGAAACTCAGCCCCTAGTGCTCTTTGACACCAATCAACTCTTCGAATCTCGCCTCTGGCGCAGTGCATGACAGCCCAGTACGTTTCTGGCTGACTTGCATGAGACCCTGCGACGCTTCGAGCTAGCACAACAGTAGCTATATTCTAGAGACTGCGCTGGGCAGGTCAGCAGTCTTTTTGACACAACACCTTGCACTTTGAAATATTACTCAACGCAAATGACCGGCTTATTTTCCTCAATTGCGACCGGTGTGCCCTCTGTGTTCCCCCAGAAAGCACACCCTGTCTCGCCTAGAGACGCACCGGGCACGCTGCCTGTTGAAACAAACAAATTCTACGCCAATATGCTGTTAGATAGTGGCAATCTCTACGCCTACTCTCTGCCTTATGCAGTGTGGTGGACAGAAACTGCAGGCTACTACGGCCTGGGTATCTCTCACTCCACATCAGACGACATCGTCTATGGCCCCACTGACTCGGGCGCAGCATCATACTACTACATGCCCGCAGGTGTGATGTCGATGTGTCTCAGTGCGTCTGCTTTTGACTCGGCCACACCGACATTCTCCACCAGAAACTGGGGCCCGATGTCCGTCATTGGCAAGCTCACTTTGAATAACGGCACGGTGCAGTTCCCCATTGTCAACGGTATGGGCTTCGTGACGGGTATTTACAGCGGGTTGCAACCAATTGTAAAATCTCAAGTTGGTATCACGTCGGTTTCCTCGGTAACGGTGGTCCGCCGTGGCCTCACCCGCGTGCTTGTCCAGCTCACAAACTCGCGCTACTGGGCCGTCTACTGTCTGAGTCCCTCCGGGCAGTCCGTCACCTTTACTCTTAACGATAGCAACAATCTACAGGTCAAAAGTACCGAGTCGAATCTTGTGGTCCAAGTTGCGGCTCTGTCCAGCGACGATGCCACACTTATCTCAACGATCGACACTGCTGGCGGTGCGTTCCCTACCTCGATTGTACTGGCTGGCGGCGTCACCAGTGACCGCAAAGTTGCGAGCTACGCATTTCAGTACTCGCTAGCGGGCTCTAGCACATCTGGCGGTACGCTTGTGTACGCTCTGCCTCACCATAAGGCGTCTTTCACCTCGACTATGAATGGCAAAGTCACGTCGTACGAGCTGCAGTCGCCCACAATGGGTCTCATGACGCTGTGCATCACCAACGTGCTTGAGATGTACGAGACTGTGCCTTATGATGTTGGTTTTTTGCCGTGGACAGTCAACAAGACAGCGGGAGACTCAAATTTCTCGACGTCCAACTTCACGTCGGCCGACATCGAGCTACTGACAACGTTGGCCACTGCCGAGGCAGTCAATGTCGACATTGCTTCGGCGTGCAACTGTGGTTCTATGTATTATGGCGGCAAATATATCGCCAAGTACGCGCTGGTGCTACTCGTGGCTAAGTACATTATTCAAAGCGACTCGATGACGGCTAGTCTGCTGACCCAGCTCAAAGCAGCATTTGCTGTTTTCACAGCCAACACGCAGACGGCAGCCCTATTCTACGACACGAACTGGAAAGGTTTGTGCTCGCAGCTTGGTCTCAGCGACTCGAGCGCTGACTTTGGCAACACTTATTACAATGACCACCACTTCCACTACGGCTACTTCGTGTATGCTGCGGCGATTGTCGGCCACATTGACTCGTTGAGCGGAGGAACTTGGGCGTCAGATAATAAGGACTGGGTCAATACTCTTGTCCGCGACGTGGCCAACTTCGGCAGCGACCAGGCCTTCCCCATCTCGCGCTCCTTCGACTGGTTCTGTGGCCATTCGCAGGCCAAGGGCATATACTCTTCGGGCGATGGCAAGGACGAGGAGTCGTCGTCGGAGGATTACAACTTTTTCTACGGCATGAAACTGTGGGGTAAGGTCATTGGTGATGAGGCCATGGAGAACAGAGCCAACCTTATCCTGGCCATTGAGCGCCGCGCCATGAACTTGTATATGCTTTATTCGCAGGACAACACCGTCCAGCCCTCATCCTACATCGGCAACTACGTGTCTGGCATCAAGTTCGAGAACAAGATCGACCACACGACGTACTTCGGCACCAATCTGGAGTATATTCAGGGCATCCACATGATCCCGATCACTCCCATCTCGTCGTACATCCGCGGCCCTACGTTTGTTGAGGAAGAGTGGAACGCGAAGCTCGCATCGCTGGTAGATACTCTGAGCTCGGGCTGGCGCGGAATCATTCATCTGAATCAAGCGCTGTACGACCCCACCTCGTCCTACACGTTCTTCAACCAGACGGACTTCGAAGCTGCCTGGATTGACGACGGCCTGTCGCGCACTTGGGCCTTGGCATTTGCCCGTGCTGTACAGTCGTGAATTGCGGCACGGCCATGTTCTCTAGAACAAAAAATTAAAAAAAGGGAATACATCGAAGGCGCGCTTTCCGTCTCGATGTATAACTATCTGTAGATCTATGTATGCGTATGTTCCATGTCACAGCTTGTTGCTCGTGATGACCTTCTGAGCTTCGCGGCGGCCACTTAGATACGCACCGTGCGCAAAAGTAGCAGCAGAGAGAATTGCATGTTCGCCGGCAAAACCGATGTTCGAGGTCCCGGCAGCGAATGCGTTGGCCGCGGCTTCCCGAGAGTAGCCCTTGTGCGTGGTGGAGATCGCACCGTCCGTGAACTCGTTGGTATTCCAGTCGCTGGAGCGAACCCAAGTGGGCTCTCTTACGTCGCTGGCAGCCAGGCCGTTGAGTCTGGCCAGCAGCTCGCAGTAGGGCTTGACAGCCTCGAACGCACGGGAGGGCTCCGCCTCGACTTTGTCAATCACGTCTTTGCAAACAATGAAGCACAGCACAAACTTTGTGCCGTTTACGGCGTACCAATTGTAAGCCAGCGCTGGCTGGTCTCCAGCAAGAACAAACTTCTTGTGGCTGGGCCAGAACACGGCGTCAAACTCGAGCCAGACCTTGCCGAGCCTCGCCAGCTGCATACCGTCCAGTGCGTCGGCGATTGGGCCCGAGAGCGGCGGGTCGAATGCTACTCGCGATCTTTTGAGAACACCGAGTGGCAAAGTGCAAATAACGTGGTCTCCGTGGAAAGTCTGCGGCTTGCCTTCGACGAGAGCATGCACTTCGACTTTGCCGTCTTTAGAAATAACTTTGGTGACTTTGTGACCGAGTTTCACACTTTCGGCAGGCAATTTGCGGGCCAAGACATCGACCAGCTGCTTGTAGCCATGCGTGACGGCGGCGTCTCGACCACTTCCCGGTGGTTGGCGGGAGGAGAGCAGGCTCCAGTCCGAGCCGTTTCCGATTTGCGAGGCTTGCGAGAGCGCCTGAGCGGCCGCTTTTATTTCAGGGCCCGCGTCGCTGGCCAGAAAAGCGTCGACGGCAGATTTCAAGTCCGAGTCGGGCCGTGATTGCACAAAAGTGTTGAAAGCAGCGCTGCCCGAAGCCAGGGAATCGTCGGGCAGCACAGCGCCGTCTTGGCTCACGACCACTGTGTCTTCGTCATCGTAAACAAATTCGATTTTATTTTCCTGGGCAATTGAGCCGAACGGATTTTCGGGCATTTCGTGGAACCATGCGCCGCCCATTTCGATGGAGCCATTTGAGGCGCCCCAGGGTTCAACTGAATGTAGACGGCCGCCGATTCTGTCTCTTGCTTCGAGTACAACGAAGGGCACGTTGGACTTGTGCAGATCGGCTGCGGCACTCAGGCCTGCCATGCCAGCGCCTAGAACGATCACGGCCATTGTGGTCTGCTGGAAATCGAAATATAACGGCCTGACGGTGGCAGCCTGCGTGGGCAAGGCTGGGGTAGCGAGAAATGGGGCTAGGGCGCGGTCGGAGGGAGGTGTCTGCGCGCGTCAGTCGTTGCAATAAAAAAAGAATTATATCCAACACCAAACTATGTGAGACTGATGTACTAATAAATTAACGCCCTATAGGCCGAAATTCTCCTGCCACGCCAGCAGCTTGCGAGTCAAGTCCTCCAGCCGGCCCATGTGGTCCTCGTGCTCCTTGCACAGCTGCTCAAGCCGCTCTGTATGTGTGTTTTGCCGGCCGCCGGCTTCCAATTGCTGGGTGTAGAGCTCCCGCCGCGTGCGGGCCTCGGTCTGCATGTCGATCTGTGTTCTGCCCGAGAACTCGAGGATCATTTGCACCCGTTTGCGCATCTCGGCTAGAGACGCCCTCGGGGCAGGGATCCGCGGCTTGCTCTTTTTCTGCACCTTGTTGTCTTCTGGCTGGTCTCTGGGCCGCTTCAAAACGGGTTTCCGGCGTATTTCTTGTTTGCGGTGGCGAGCTGGCGCAGACTCGACGCCAGAATCAGGCTCGTGCTTCGTGTGCCCGTTCTCGACAGATGTGTTCGGAGAAGAGAGGGTCCCGTTTTCCAGCTCGTTTTCGCCAGACTCGACGTTGCTGCCTAGATCGCTCTGTATATTTTGCAAGTCGTTTGCGGTGCTGTTGCTGTTGCTGGCGTTGCCTATATCCGAGCCCTGCGACCGCTGCTCCGCTTCTTTGGCGCTCTGCTGCAGTACCCGCTGGAGAATGTCGTCTTCGCGGGAGTTCAATGTGCGTCTGCGGCGCGATTCTCGGCCGTCGCGGGAGCCATCGGGATCGTTCGAGCCATCGTCATCTTCCAGGTCGTTTGTCGAGCGCCGGGAGCCCGACTGCCGACTTTTACGTTTCTCAGTGGGCAGGTACTGGGAGACCTTGCCCGACGGTTTCTGTATTATTTGGTGCAGCTCAGGCTTGCATTGCTCGCAGTAGTACACGTCTGGGACGTCAGATTCTTTTTTGAATCCGACACAGAAGCCGTGCTGCCAGACATGGCACGAATCGCACTGGATGAACAGATTCGGGTCGGCGCCGGCCTTTTTGGCGCCTGACGTGAGCTGGAGCTGCTCTCGCCGACATATACAGCGGGTTTCGCCATTAGCGTCCTCCTCGAAGTCTTGTTCCTCGTTTTGTCGTTTCCGGCTCATACGAATGGCTGCAAAAACAGCAGAATATTCGGGCCAGCCAGGAAAAGCTCACGAGGAGGGGGATAGGTGCTTTGCTAAGCCAGACCGGGCGTTCCTGTGCTCTCTATACTCCACCCTCCACCCTGCTCCTCTATTTCTCCCAGCAACAGCAGCAGCAGCACCTGGCCCAATCCGGCTCGCGGTGATCTGTAATGTAATAAATAATCAGTTGCTCAAGTAACTTCTACTTCCACCCAGCAAATGGACGCCAAACAAGTGCTTGACTTTTACTCCACGGGCCAGCCCGGCGCAATTGTGGCTGGAACGCTGCTTGCAGGAATTACGCGGAAATCCCCCACAAACCTGGCGCTCAAGCCCTCGATCGCTTCGTGTGCTGGTTTCGGTGCCGCCCATGCTATCGGAACCTACATGATTTACGACGGCGATTTGAAAAACGGCGCCGGGTTCCTGGCCGTCTGGGGATGGCTCCACACAATGGTCAATGGCAAGTTTGCTCTCCGGACCCCTGGATTGTATCCCAAGGTTGCTTCGATCCTCACAACAGCGTCTGCTTTGGGCTATTCTGTGCTGTGGACGACTGTTCCTCCTGCCAAGGCCCACGATGTTGCTCTAGCGTGATTCTTTTACCCCCTTGTTTCAATCGAAGCCCCCATTTCTGAAAAGAAATGCTAACATTACCAGAACCAAAAAGTCAAAAAGCTCGAAGAACTAGCACCCCGGCTAGAGAATAGCAATTGTCCCAAAACCATGCCTCGTCCTGGATCCTAACCTGTCTGTGGGGTCGTACGACTAAGCAGGATTTTTCCAACCTACCAGGACGATGAAAACCGTCTACTACAGCGATTCGGAAGACGATGCCGAGTTAGATTCCATTCCGCAGGCGGCTTCAGATCTGATACTGGAGCAGCGTCGGCGCCTGCCCATGTTTCGCTGCCGAAAGGCAATTGCGAACGCGGTTCTCAGCGAGCAGGTGCTTGTAGTGGTTGGTGAAACAGGTTCGGGTAAATCCACCCAGCTGCCGCAGATTTTACTCGAAGCCGACAGATCGCAGCGTATAGCTGTCACACAACCCCGAAGGGTAGCAGCATTGAGCTTGGCGAGCCGCGTAGCTGCCGAAATGGGCACGGAGCTCGGTAGGGCCGTGGGTTACCAGGTGCGGTTCCAGGCCAAACTGAGCCCTCAAACAAAGCTGAGATACTTAACAGATGGTATGCTGCTCCGCGAGCTCATGATAGACCCTAAACTTCTGAAGTACACGACTATCATGATTGACGAAGCACACGAGCGCACAGTCACCACAGATCTGCTTTTAGGGTTACTCAAGCAGTTGCTCGCAGTGAGAAAAGATTTGAAGCTGGTGATCATGTCCGCAACGCTAGACGCGGAAAAATTTGCCGCTTTTTTTGGCGAGAACGTGCGGGTTCTCTACGTAGAGGGTAAGACATATCCAGTGGACAAATTCTTTTTGCGAGCGCCTGATGGGGAATTGAGCGATAATGTGGTGGACCGCACAGTTAGCGCAGTCGAGCAGGTCAACCAAGAAGAAGCTAGTGGCGATATCCTCGTGTTTTTGAGTGGCCAGGACGAGATCGAACAAGTCGCCGAGCAGCTGCAATCACGAGCGTTAGCGCAGTCGGCGGAGCGCCAGAAAATGTCTCAAGCTGTGAAAAAGCGATCGTTGGCTGAACGCGGTGCCTCACAAAATGCTCCGCGAATGCTGGTCCTTCCACTGTATGCAGCTCTTTCAGAACGCCAGCAGTCGAAAGCTTTCGTGCCGGCGCCTCAAAGCTCTCGCAAGGTCATTCTAGCCACCAATATTGCCGAGACGTCACTCACAATCCCAGGAATCCGGTATGTCATCGACTCAGGCCTCCGCAAGGTCCGAGTGTACCGTTCAAAGCTCGGCTTCGACTCTCTACTCCCGGTCGCCGTTTCGCAGGCGAGTGCTTCGCAGAGAGCTGGCCGTGCTGGCCGTGAAGCGCCAGGCAAATGTTTCAGGCTGTACTCTGAGCAACAATTTCAAGAATTTGCCGCACACACCGAACCCGAGATCCTGCTGGTACCC
This sequence comes from Wickerhamiella musiphila, assembly GCA_030558175.1. Lineage (NCBI taxonomy): Eukaryota > Fungi > Ascomycota > Dipodascomycetes > Dipodascales > Trichomonascaceae > Wickerhamiella > Wickerhamiella musiphila. The sequence goes on from JAJMSA010000016.1 coordinate 10,252, forward strand.
GTGGCAGGACCGGTCCTGACTCTCAAAGCAGCCGGAGTTCAAGACGTGCAGCGCTTCCCGTGGCTTCAACCACCCAACTCACGATCAGTATCCAACGCGCTTCTTCAGTTGTACAGTCTCAAAGCTCTTGATAGCTCGGGCGCGGTGACCATGCTCGGTAAAGAGATGTCCGTGCTTCCGGTGGACCCCGCGCTGGCCGCAGTCCTGGTCCTGGCCAAGAAGCAAACGGCCGTCTTGCGGGATGCTGTGTTAGATGTTGCTGCTTGTCTAAGTGTACCGGACATGCTTGTGAACCCTCCCGAAGCCAAGCGTTCGGAGGTGAGCATGATGCGCGCCGAGCGGTTCCCAGCGGCTGTTGACTTCGGCGATCTGGTGCTATTAAAACAAATGTACGACGCCTACAAGGGGCTGCGGGATTCTGGGGCGTCTGCCCGCGAGCTCAGAGAATGGTGTGCCGACACAGCGATATCTCCGCGGAGCATCAAGTCTGTATTCCAAGTACGAGAACAGCTGCAGCGCTATCTCAACATCGAGACTGTTCACGAGAACGAGGAGCAGGTAAACTACGAAGACCTTATCAAATGCTTTCTGTCTGGTTTTGTCACATCAACTGCTATAGGGCTGCCGGACAGGAGGTACCAGTCGACGTTGAACAACCAGCCAATCAACATCCACCCTAGTTCGATGATGTTCGGCAAGCGAGTCCCGGCAATTGTCTATCTGGAGTATGTTTACACATCTAAGCCTTATGCCAGGCTTGTGAGCCCGATAGAGGTGGAGTGGTTGAAAGAGCGGATGGCCTGCTGAATTCAATTTATCCATGTAATATTGTATTATTATATTATGTACCTTACGTTCCCGGTTTTTTCTTTCTATCGTTAAGCTGAACCTCATGGTCGTGCGGCTGAAATTACATGGGCTGAGATGGGATCGTACTCTGGGTACGGCGCAGGGTGCATGTGCTTTCGATGCATGACTCGTGGTCGGGGTCGCCACCACAAGTGATCCATTTGCGTGAGGCATAATCTCCTTACCGCGAAGCCCCTTACCACAAGCCTTACCCAGAAATTCTTCAAGGTGACGTCCTGCATGCGCGTGCATGCCGAAGTCGAGTTCTGCTGATGCGGGAAATGGCCTTTTGCGGCAAGGGACACAACAAAGTGTCTAGATCAGAGTGTGTGTGAAGGGGTTCTACTTGGCAAGTTGAATTTCGCTGCTCCATACTATAATCAATAGCAGCCAGACTACCTTTGAGCCAGGCATTTTCTACACATATGGCCAGGAATCGCTACCAGCCTCTCTCTAGTTGGAACCTAAACGTCATCAAAGGGGCTAGCAGCAGAAACCGCTGACGTCTGCCAAGGCGAGCTTGCCCCCTCTTCTCAGTTGCATCGATAGTCTCAAATGAGTCAATTTCAGACTGAAGCTTTGCGCAGTGCAGATTGCGAAGCTTGTTACGATGCTCGCTGTGACGCAGCCGGGTATTTTTGTATCGCGATGTTGGGCAGGACAAAGTGCCCACCACGGCAAACAAGCAGCCTCGTTTTGCGGGCTCTAAAGTTTTAAGCTAGCTGAGCGTTTGCAAACGGGGCTTGAACCCGAATTTGGAATTTCGGATTTTTTTCATTTTATAAAGTGTGTTGTGCGCCGATCCTGGTCGCGGAAACGGGGCCCCTTTAACGAGTTCTTGTATAGCTTATGAACAGGTGGTGTTGTAATTGCTACTCGGGTTGATGCCGCGCGCCATCGCTTACCTCCTTTGCCTGAGACCTTCGCTTGTGGCCAGCTTTTCTGTTTGGGGAGCCGAAGGTTAGGGCACCAATTCTTATCGAGACGTGTTTGTAGGGTAAGGGCCGGCCGGCTGAGGAAAGGAAAAAATATGCCAGCCTGCGGAATTTGCGGAAAAAGACTCCATCTAATCCCCGCGTGCGATGAGTCGCGCAACGCTCATATGCACTTCGAAAAATGCTATGCCTACAAACAGATTGTGGTTTTGCGAAAGTGGCACGCAGCTTTTGCTGTCCGGAACTCTGTTCACGCACAGGAAACTAGGTCATTTGCAAACTCAGGCAGCCTAGCTGCGAAGCTGTTGGATACCCGCGACGGAGCGCGTAGGTGTGGGGTTGGGGCCGACTAAGGAACGGACACACACACCGCCTTGAGAACAGCTCATGCTGCAGGTGAACCCGTGCCCTCTTTCAGGGTGAAGAGCCATTTTTTCGAAATTCTGGCTAGGCGACGGCTCACGCACGCCCAGATCGCCAGATAGAGTTCTGTTCGTACTTTCATAGAGTTAACTTCAACGACAGTATTACGTCGCAGCTGCGCTGCATTGTTTTATTTTTGAAGCTGCTATGAGTTTACTACGTAGCTCCGGAAGTGTTGCCCATCCGTCCCCGCTTTTGCTCTAGAATGTGTCCCCGGTTTCACTCGCCGCCGCAGGCAATATCTGCAGATCGAACCCAGCATTTCTGCAAGCTAGGCTGGCTCCAGGGCGCTCGCTTAACAAAATGCAGAAACCCTTCGCCGGCCTTCATCTTTTTCTGGCAGTTTCTGCAGGTGCATACGCAAGAGTGCATGAAGGACGTAAGCACCGGCAGGCCCCAGCAGACCCCAGCAGGCCCCAGCAGCAGCTAGGTAGGGCCCCGTCAGGACTCGGCAGCCTCTTGCAGGAGACTGGCAGATTGTGCAGCAGGCAAACGGCCAACTGGGAAGTCCGCCTTGCCTCGTAGCTTACGCCATTTGGAATACCTGCCGGGCGATTCCTCTCTTGTAACAGCAACCGTCAAACACACACTGGCTTGTGATTTAGCGCTCTGACGAAGCTCGCAGACCAGAATTATTCTTCTCACCGCAGCTGACTTACTGTCCAGCTCCTTCAGTCGAATTTGCCTGCCAGCGTGCGGATCTACCTCCGAACTGCCAGAAACCTTCTCTTGTAAAGAAGCCACGAACCACTAAATTAGGTCGCAAACAGCAGAAAAACCAAGTCTAACGCACACAGAAAGCAAGCAGGCACAAAAAAACACAAAAAAGAACTCCGGAACCCACAAACAATGAGTAGCATCCCGCGGCAGACAGGCTATGCCCCCATGCCCCGGGCTCCAGGCATGCCCGAGCAGGTGCAAATGTCGCCTCAGCACCCTCAGGCGATGATTCCAATGGTTCGACTTGGCCAACCTGGCCAGGCTGTGCACATTGCTGGAATGACGCCGCAGATGGCTCAGGCCGGAATGCCGATGCAGCAGGTCTACGTTAAGGGCGGCGAGCAGGGGCTTCACTATGCAATGCCGCAGATGCTCCAGCCGCAAATGGTTTCTGCGGCTCATCTTTCTGCGCAGCAGCAGATGCCTCACATGCAACAGCTCCAGCAAATGATCCATGGCCAGCCGCAAATGCAGATGGTCCTGCCACAGGGCCAGCCGGGCCAGCTCCAAGGAGGACAGCGAACACCACAGCCGCCGCAGCCGCTTCAGCTCCAGGGCCAGCCCGGTGCGGAGCTCCAGCACTTGCACCATGCACAGGCGCAGGCCGTTGGCCAGCCGCTACAGGCAATTTCGCAACATCAGACGCCGCAGCATCCTCAGAATGCCCAGCTCCAGCCGCAGCTCGGCCAGCCGCCCCAAGCACAACCGCAGCAGCTGCTGGGAGGCCAGCAGGGTCATTTGCAACAGCTTGGCCAGCATACGCCCCACCATATGAACCAGCATTTACAGGTTCATCCCTCGCAGCAGTCTCAACAAACACAACCACAATTACAACCACAACTACAACCGCAAGCACAGCCGCAGCTGCAACAGCCACAGCCGCAGCAACCTCAGCACCAGGCGTCCTCGCAGCCTCAGCCTCAGTCGCAATCACAGGCTGGCCGCATACATTCACAGACACACACGCCCCAGCTCACGCCCCAGCATCCCCAGGGCCTTCACAATGGCCACAGCAGCCACAGCAGCCACAGCAGCCACAGCCGGCAGCCGAGCCATACGATCAGCCCAGTTGTACATCAGCAGCCAACAATGCATGGTCAACAGCATATGGTAGCGCCGCGAGGAGTCCCGTCGCCAATGCCTGCACCGCAGACCCCGCAGGGTGTTCATTTCAACGCCCAACACCATAACCAGCACCAGCACCAGCACCAGCACCAGCAGCAGGTCCAGCAGTCAGCTCACGCGCATGCTCAGGCTCAGGCTCAGGCTCAAGCTGCTGCTCAGGCTCAGGCTCAGGCTCAGGCACAGGCACAGGCACAGGCTCAGGCTCAAGCCGCCGCACAGGCTCAGGCTCAGGCTCAGGCTCAGGCTCAAGCCGCCGCACAGGCTCAGGCTCAGGCTCAAGCCGCCGCACAAGCACAAGCACAAGCACAGGCTCAGGCTCAGGCGCAGGCACAGGCTCAGGCACAGGCTCAGGCTCAGGCGCAGGCACAGGCACAGGCACAGGCTCAGGCTCAGGCCCAAGCCCAAGCTGCTGCTCAAGCTCAGGCCGCACAAGCTCAGGTCCAGGCTCAACAGCATGCGCAGCAACAGGCCCAGCCCCAAACAGCAGCGCCAAAGACGGCTCAGCAGGCGGCTCAACAGCAGGCCGACGTAGCGCAGTCCCAAATCGTGCCTTCTGCTGCTCAGCAGATAGCCGGGAAGCCCGAAAAAGACGAAGACGATCTTAGCGAACAGCTCGAAAAGCTCACCGGCGACACATGGCTGGCACTAGGCCGGCTAGCTGAAGCAGTGAATGAGCACGAGACGGCCATTTCGAGCTACGAGACGGCCATGCGTTACAAGGTCAGCTCGATCGAGCTGCTGCTGAATCTGGGGAACGCATACCGACAGACAGAAAACTACCTGAAGGCAATCGAATGCTACGTCAGCGTGACCGCGCGTGACCAGCACAACGGCGACGCGTGGGCGGCACTAGGACACTGTTATTTGATGACCGACGACTTGCCGAAGTCGTATACGGCCTACCAGCAGGCGCTGTATCGTCGTGACCGCAAGGACCCGCGGCTATGGTACGGTATCGGCATTCTGTACGACCGCTATGGTTCTCTGGAATACGCCGAGGAGGCGTTCGCTCAGGTGCTTGAAATGGACCCGAACTTTGAGAAGGTCCACGAGGTGTATTTCCGGCTCGGTATCATCTACAAGCAGCAGCAGCGGCTGAAGCAGGCTCTGGAGTGCTTCCGCTATATTTTAAACTTCCCGCCTGCGCCGTTAACTGCGGCGGATTTGTGGTTCCAGATCGGCCAGGTCTACGAGCAGCAGCAGCAGTTCGACCACGCCAAGGAGGCATACGCGCGAGTGCTCCAGGATAACCCGAATCACGCAAATGTTCTTCAACAGATGGGTTGGCTCGCTCACAAACAGAACGATAACGAGGCTGCAATTGCATACCTTACCCGCTCGCTAGAGAACAACGCTACCGACGCGCAGAGCTGGTACCTGCTCGGCCGCTCGTACATGACCCAACAAAAGTATGCGAAGGCCTACGAGGCGTATCAGCAGGCTGTCTACCGCGAGGCGCGAAATCCTACGTTCTGGTGCTCGATTGGCGTGCTCTACTACCAAATTAACCAGTATCGTGACGCACTCGACGCATACTCGCGTGCCATTGGTCTGAATCCCTACATTTCCGAAGCGTGGTACGACCTCGGCACGCTATACGAGTCGTGTAACGGTCAGCTGCGCGATGCGCTGTATGCCTACGAGCGTGCGCAGCGGCTTGATCCGGACTCGCGCCAGATCAAGCTGCGGTTGGCCCACCTCCAGGCCCAGCTGGGCGGCGCCGATGTTCCGTCGGGTCCCCTGCCGCAGCCCCAGGGTCCCCAGGGTACGTATCAGGCGGCTGTTGATGCGCCGGCTGAGTTCAAGGACCAGTCTCACGAGCCGCATGCTCCTGCTCCTGCTCTTGCTTCGGCCCATGTCCATACTCATGCTCCAGTCCCTGCTCCTGCCCCGGCGCCTGCTGCGGCCCCCAATGTTCATACTGTGGCCCATGCCCATGCCCATGCAGCTGCTCATGCTCAGGCCCAGCGGTCGGAATTGCCAGCGTCGCAACCACCCCATGTTCCCGACCCTTCAGCTTCAGGCGTTCCTGGGACGATACCGTCGGCCGCCGACGTGGTTGCAGCAGCTGCGCAGCTTCAGCCTCAGGCCCAGGCCCAAGCCCAGACACAGCCAGCCGCCCAGCCACATCCCGCGCTTTCAGCCACAATTCCGGCCGCTATAGCGCCACCCGTGCAACCTCTTCCTGATGAGCCTACTGTGCCAGCCACAGCTCCGGCCGACCAGATGCTGCTTCTGCAGCCCGTCCGTCCACCCACCTTGCCAGTTTCTGAACAGACTATCCAGCCAGCGGTCCAGCCAGCGGTCCAGCCCGTTGTTGAGCCCGTTGTTGAGCCCGTTGTTGAGCCCGCAGTCCAGCCCGCAGTCCAGCCCGCAGTCCAGCCAACTGTCCATCCAGCTGTCACACCCATGGCCCCGCCGCCAGTGGCCCCACAGTCTGAGAACCACGATGAGGAGATGGAAGACGCGGACAAAATCGAGGAAACTACTAAGAACGTGTCTGAGCCAGCCTCCGAACCAGCAGCTAAGTTGCAACCAGATGCAGTCGATAGCGACGCCAAAAATGACGATTTGAACAGCGTTGACCAAAGTGCTGTACCGAAGCCTGGCGATTCAGCCGAGGAAAATAGTCCACTGGAAGGCGCCATGCCTGCGGCTGAGCCTGGGTCGCCAGATGTATCAGATCTTGTGCAATCTGCAAAAACGAATGGCGTGGCTACTGTTGAGGTCAATGGCAATAAACTCAATGCCACAAAAGGAGCTGAGTCTGGGAACGAGCCCGCAAACGAGCATGCTGAGTCTGCCGCCAAGCCAGCGATAAGCAATGAAAAATGCCAGCCTGAGCAAAAAACGGAGGAAACTCCCGAGGTCGATCAGCAGCTGAAGATGTCAACATCCCCCATTCAGGAGCTAACCCCGGCAACTGAGCCTACTGATCTCGCTGAGCCCGCTGCCGCTAGGAATGAGGCCGAAGTTGAAGCAGAAGCCGAAGCAGAGGTCAACACAAACGGCAAACGTTCTCTTGAAGATGACAAGACTGGCATCAGCTCGAAACGCAATCATGTTGATGCGGCTGGTGACCCAGAGGTTCGGCCGGTGGACGAGGACAGCGAGTACGATTAGACTACGTTGGCTAAGTATTCGAGAAGAAGCAATGGAAAGAATATCGAAAGATAATCGAAGAACTTTCGGAAAGACAGTTTCCAGACAAGCAAACAAGCTTAGACGACCGCTCCACCTAATTATTAGTTGCACATATAACTGTTACGTATCTAATGCATAGCTTGTCGCATATTAAGATCGCGCGCACATGAACCTTAAACAAGGTTTGGTGCCTTGCTGGCAACCGCTCGATCTGCTGGCTTTGGATTGAACCCATACTGTTGAGGCTAGGGAGCGAAAACATCGGAGTTTTTAGCTCTGTTTCGCCGGCTTTTTTTTGCAGACCGCAGAATTCTAGGCGTGTAGCGTAAAAACAGTTTTCAGCGTGAGGTCGTCCAGTTCAAAGTCCAGGAAAACCACCGGGGTCCTCCCGCGTGTTGGATGGATGTCTAAAGTTGCTTTGCTGATTTCAATTCTGTTTTTTCTCGTTTACTTATACTACCTCGAACGTCCAGTCCTTGAGGTATCGCCGGCCTCTGTAATTCGGGTCGATAGCCCATACATATATCCAAACTTCGACGATTTGGACCTTTACCGAACATCGCACTTACACAGGCTACACAGTAAGGCAATTCGTGGCCGAAAGCTCAACTTTTACTATAATGGGCGTGAGGAACCTCAAGGCGTCATTTGCGTGCTGCTGGACTCAACCATGCGACGAGAAGACCTTGAAAAGATCCTGAAGTCGCGCTTCGATTACGCCACTACTCACGGATTGGGGCTCTATACTCGCTATATAGCAGATATTGCGCCCCATGGAATCCCAGCAAATCAGGCTATGGCTGTTGCCCGATTCTTCCTGTTGCGCAAAGCTCTGGAGACGTTCCCAACGGCGACTTGGGTATATTATCTTGACAATCAGCGAAAGCTCAATTTTGACTCCGAGCCTATGTGGCTAGACAGCTCGGAACGTCTGCGCAAAAAGGCATTGAGACGAGTGAACTTGGATTCTAGCCATCCTAACATCCGAACTTATGGCGCCATCCCTCAAAAAGTCTCCATCGTTGCGCCTAAAATATGCAACGAACGCCTGAGCTGCGAATCCCTTGTGGTGTTCAATAACATCATTGGCAAGGCGTTCCTCGAGTACTGTATGAACTTTCTGAACTTCTCTTTCCCTGAATTTCACAAAAGTCCTGAACCGGCCGCTGCCATTCTACTACATACGCTCATGTGGCATCCCGTGTTTCTGAAAGCATTTATCATGCACTCGTTCTGTTAATCTCGGGTATATTATACGATACTTGATGAATACGATACGAAAGCCAAGAAGCATTTTAAACCCACAAAGCGAGAATGGACATTGCAAGTGTTCCAAAACTCAATGAGGTGAAGGCTGTCATGATGTCCCCAAATGGGGCTGTTGCCAGATCTTCTGCGTGCAAGAATTCGTTAGCCATGAGTTCGACGAGACCGGTGTAAAGTAGCACGCCAGCACTGAGTGCGTCACTGACCCCAGTCACGACCAGGGCCGCGACAGACTTTTCATTGTAAGACATGGCAATAGCCAGTCCGATGAAAATTCCTGCTGGGGTTGTAGCAGCATAAAGAACACTTAGACACGTGGGTACCCAGCGCTTTGAATCAGGCCATTCAATACTCGCGAAACGAGCGCCAATTCCAAAACCCTCGAAAGTCTGGTGGAATACCAGGGCAATGGCCAATGAGGCAGCGCCTTCTTCTGCGATCGCGAGGCTAATACCTATGAACAACGAATGGCAAACGATTCCAATCTCCAGAACAATCAGACTCGCAATCTGAGAAGAAAAGGACACCTGTTCAGAGTCTTGAATGTTGAAATCTGCCTCGTGAGAAACGCTTTCGTTGGAGCTATCGAAATCGCTGGAGTGCCGGAAAGGTGTATCTGTTGCTTTGGAGCAGACTTCGTCTTCGTCATTGTCATTATTCGTGGGCCATCTTTTGGAAACACGATGGTTAATTGTCAGTTTGCTGGACGGCCCGTGGCAATGGCTGTCTAATCCCATCGACTTCAGCTTTCGTTTCGAGAGGATGTCACAGGCAGTAATTGCCAAAAGACCAAAAAGACAAAGTACGAAGGCTAGGGGTAACTCGCTCCAAAACTCCGGAATGGCCTCGTTTGTCAAGCTTTCATTGGCAGGCGATAGGAGGTGAACAAGCGCAGTGCTGATAATGACGCCAGTGCCAAAATGCCGGGCACAGTAAATAATCTTGGGCGGCAAATCTCTAGAAACAGGTAAAATACATGCGATCAAACTGGTCACAAATATAATCACTGCACACACAAGTTTAAAGAGCATTGAGGCTCGTACCTCGAAGATCGAGGCTTATATACCAAACTTCGTGCAGTTACCCGAGCCAGAGATCCATAATAAGGGTACTCAGTAATGCAAACAGTGTGCATTTGGGAAACTGGAGCCTGGCAATGCTAGACTAAAATTCCGTATTCGATTACACCATATTTGGACCAAGTTTTGGTGTTTCGAGCTCCCAGTTTCCCCATTCGCCTCTGGAATTATAAACAAGCGAATGCAGGTGAGCGGCCAGATGAAGAGCGACCGAATAACTGCTCATCTCGCAGCTGAGGGCTTCGAACTCAACACCGATGCTTGACAGAATATCAGCACTTATTTTGAAAATTCGAATACTGGCCTATTTCCACATTTATCTCTCTAACGTATATAAGTTGCCGAAAAATGGAAAGAACAATCCACGCATGACCTGTACTGATGCCTCAAACCTCTGACGGCACGTGACTATGTAGAGTGGGTGATGGGCGTATCGTGTCCTGAGCCCAAGCTTTCAAAGAAGCACGATCCCAGCACACTGGGGCTGCTTACCTACGATCACTTCCCGTCCCTTGTTTCGCGTCCTCACTTCGCACAATATACTGAAGTACAATGTCCACTGTTGAACCAAAAGGTTACGTCGGTTTCGACACTATCACGCGCCAGATTGAGCGCCGCCTGCTGAAGCGCGGGTTCCAATTTAACCTCATGCTCGTTGGCCAAAGTGGTTTGGGAAAGTCCACGCTCATCAACACTCTATTTGCCAGCCAGCTTGCCACATCTCAGGGTCGTAAGTCAGTTGAAGAGCCCATTGCGCGTACGCCTGAGATCCGCACTGTTTCTCACCAGATTGTAGAGAACGACGTGCGTCTCAAGTTGACTGTCATTGATACTCCTGGCTACGGCGACCAGGTCAACAACGAGAAGTGCTGGGAGCCGATCGTAAAGTACATCAAGGATCAGCATTCTCTTTACTTGCGCAAAGAGCTAACGGCTCAGCGTGAAAAGTATCTTCAGGATACGCGCGTGCACTGTGTGCTGTTTTTCTTGCAGCCCAACGGACACGGTCTCAAGCCTATTGACCTGATCGTTCTGCGCAAACTCACTGAGATTGCAAATGTGATTCCTGTTATCGCGAAAAGCGACTCGATGACCCTTACTGAGCGTTCAGAATTCAAGCGGACCCTGCAGAACGAGTTTGTTCAGAATCGGTTGCGCCTCTACCCTTACAACAACGAGGAGTACGATGATGAGGAACGCGCCTACACCGAGACTATCACCCAAATGATTCCCTTTGCTGTGATTGGCTCTGAGGAAACCGCTGTGGTTGATGGCCGAGATGTGCCGGTTCGTCGCAACAAGTGGGGTACCATCAACATCGAGAACACACAGCACTGTGAGTTTTTGCACCTACGCTCGTTCCTGCTCACAACCCACCTGCAGGACTTGATCGACACCACATCCCACACTCACTACGAGAGCTTCCGCTCAAAGCAGCTGCTAGCCCTCAAAGAAAGCAGTAGCGCTCCCAAGAAAAAGTGAGGCTGTTTGTCGCTCTGGTCCTTATATATGATGCGAGAGAGCTGAAATTTTCGGGTAGCCGCCATGAAAAAATGTTAAAATTATGTATAAGCAAAAAAGTTTGTAAATTCAAAGTATTCTATGAAACCCAATAGCTCCTAGACACCTAATACATCAAACCCCCAACTCAAGGCTGTTCCGGCCCCCGTCCCCTCGCCTAACGCGCAAGCTCATGCAGGCCGGGTGACTATGCAGCAGTTCACAACAATCCCAGATAACACCGAAATTGTCCCACCTGCTCATCCTTCTAAATCTCAGCAATCAGCACTACTACTGCACAAACTTAGGCCTATGTCTGCCTATGCTACTCTCATTTACTCAGATGGCTATTTGCCGGGAGCACTGACTTTAGGATCGAAGCTTAAACAGTCCGCAGACCCTGCGGATCGTGTGGCCATGGTGACCCAAGATGTCTCTTTGTCGGCACGGCATAAATTGGAATCCGTTTGGACACACATTTTCGAAGTAGAACCTATCACTGCACCACCCAGTGAAGCATTGACGATCTTAAAGCGTCCGGAACTGGACGCAGCACTCACTAAGATCCAGCTGTGGACGTTGCCTTATGAGCACATAGTATACTTGGACTCAGATACCTTACCTGTGGGTTCCCTCACTGCGCTTTGGCACAAGCTTGAGTTGAACACAATTGCTGCGTCTCCGGACATTGGTTGGCCTGATATTTTCAACAGCGGTGTTTTCGCGCTTCGACCGCACCCCGCAACATACGAGGCTCTCAAAAGATTAGCAGCTTCTAATACCACTTTTGATGGCAGTGATCAAGGTCTTCTGAACGAATATTTTGCCTTGGGTGCTGGAAAATGGATCCGTCTGCCATTCACTTACAACACGACACTCTCTGCTTCTTACCAGTATGCCCCGGCATTCCAAAGGTTCAAGCGCAATGTCCGTGTATTTCATTTTATCGGCACTCAGAAACCGTGGCAAGTGACCAAAACTCAGATTGATCAAATGGATGGTCCTCAGAAAGAGTTGTTTTTATTGTGGCACCGTGAATCTCAGAGAGCAGGAGTAATGCGCCCGGACCTACGCGAGAGCATAGATGCCGCCAGGCAAGCGGCAATCGAGTACGACGAGTCCAAGATCATTCAGCCCCCGCCAGATTATTGGGACGGCTCACTTTTCCCGCCAATGCGTTCCACAATTACTAGCAGACCTGGTCCGCGTAAAACTGGTCGGCCCGGAACCCCTGCACCTAGTTCCCCAGCAAGTGAGTTCGCTGACGATGACGATGGCTATGATGACAATGAAGACAATGGCAATGAAGATGGTCTGCTCGAACCAGAAGAAGATGACGGAGAAGATGACGAGGAAGAGGGTTCAGATCTATACGAAATTCATGTGTTTCCAGAGTACGGTAAGTCAATTGCAGAACTGCCATTCGAGAAGAGCCGCCGTCCGAGCGAGCGAGTATGGTATTAATGTATTGTAATGTTGACGAGGAATGATAAATAAGTAGGGAATAAAGACAAGAAATCAAACGAAATCAGAGACATGCGAAGATTGGGGGTACGCGCCCGGCATTCTGGAGGTCGCGGGATCTAGGCGTGCGTCGTGATTGCCTGGATTATTTTGGTCCGAATCGATGGGTGAATTAGCACCGTTCTCTTGGCCATTGTTGCTTGCAGCAGCTGCCAGTCTGGCCTCCACTTGAAGCCGCCTGTTGGCCACATCTTCCTTGAGTTTTGCCAACGAATAGCTGAACATCTCGTACAAGTCGAACACATAAACCTTGGCACACCCATTCGCTATACTGTCCTGTGAGACTCGCTGGGGTCCTGTGGCTGCATCCAAAGGCCATTCGCCTTTTCTACCTTCTGCAAACCGTCTTTCGTAACGGCCCGTGGGCCGCTCAATAGGAGGGCCCTCTGGTGATGACTCCGGCAGGATGTTCTTAGGAGCATATGCGAGTCCATAGATGAGGCAAAACTGAACGGCTTGCGCGAACGCAAGAGCAAAATTGAGCAGCAAAAGCCAGCCGCGTCCAATCGGCGCAAATTTGAAAAAACTGTAGAACGGCCAGATGGGGAACCCGGTTCCGGTCGCAGCAGGCACTGCGCCAAACACTGCAGCGACTAGGCCAGTCAAAAAGCCGAGCACCAATGTGATGTAGAATATCAAGGAAATCCCTGGCTGTGCAATGTCCAGCATTGCAGACTCTAGGCCCTGATACATTGAGAATTGTAAGTAGGCATTCGCTAAGAGCCGGATGAAAATGCCCTCTTGTAGATAGATGGTTAGAATCAAAAGCATGCACAATGTTTTCAGGTGGTATCCCAGCTCTAAGCGCTTGCGGCCAGCCTGAGAAAGCGCCATTGCTCGAATGAATCTGTGTATACGTCTCGTGTGCGCGTGCGTGCGCGGTTTCTCTGTGCTTGGGCTCGGCCACCCCGCTTACTACTGATAACCGCCGCTGCTTGATTCTGAGCATCTACGTACGTCTACCCAGACCCTTTTGATAGCAACGCTCCAGAGTAAAACATGTCATTTGCATCCAAAGCCCGTAAGGTCATTTGCATTGGCCGCAATTACGTGGACCATGTCAAGGAGCTCAACAATGCAGCTCCAAAACAGCCATTTTTCTTTTTGAAGCCTCCTTCCTCGATGCTGCTGCCGAACCAGGGCCCGATCCTGCGACCTAGAGGAGTCAATTTGCACTACGAACTGGAGCTAGCTGTCGTTATTGGTAAAGAACTGAGCAACGTCGAGCAATTTACTCTTGGCGAGGCTCTTGACCACCTTGAAGGGTACGCACTGGCGCTCGACCTGACTGCCCGAAATGTCCAGGACGAGGCCAAAAAGAAAGGCTTGCCCTGGACCATTGCCAAAGGGTTTGATACTTTTTTGCCGATCTCAGAGCTCGTGCCTGTTCAAAAGATCAGCAATCCCTCCAACGCGCACCTTGAGCTCAAGGTCAATGGCAAGGTTCGACAGTCCGACTCAGTAGAGCTCATGAGCTGGAAAGTACCGGAGCTCCTGGCCTACATCTCGCGAATCATGAAACTGGAGCCGGGCGACATCGTTTTGACTGGCACGCCCAAGGGAGTCGGCGAGGTGGTTCCGGGCGACCGGCTCGAAGGATTTCTGAGGGCTGACGGCGATCTGGTTGCAACTATTGATGTCGAAGTTGCAGAGAGTAGTTCTGCCTACGAGTTCAAGGAGACGTGATTTACGAAATAGCTGTATAGACTTTCTTCCTTGATTCGATGGTGACATAGAGAGAAATAGACATGTAGTCTCAACTTTTACGGGTCTCAACTTTTACGGGTCTCAACTTTTACGGGTCTCAACTTTTACGGGTCTCAACTTTTACGGCTGCCAGTAACGCTGACCAGAACTACATACCTGCTCAATCTTTCTTGGGAGCGCCCTTGCCGAAAAGACTTGAAGTGGCTCTCGGCTTGGCAGCGGGCTTGTCTCCGCCGATAGCAGCTTTGGGAATGGCTCTGCCGAAGCGCGCAGCAGACGTGGCCGCCGCGGGATCGGCAGCGGGACGGTCTTCGACCGGTCTGGCGTTGCCGAAAAGCGAGGAGCGCTCAACCCGTTTAGTGGCAGGAGCCGGCGAGTCGGCAGGAGGTAAGCCCGCGCCCGCTGCGGCGGGAGAGGCTCTGTCTACCGGTCTGGCAGCACCGAACAGTGCGGTCTGAGGGGCAGGCGAACCCCGCTCGACAGGTCTGGCAGCACCGAACGGTGAGGCGCCAGCAGGGCGGGCAGCAGGCGGCTGAACACCAGCTCTGCTGGCCGCAGTAAGCTGGCCAGGCTTGTAAACATTAGCCGAGGCGGCCGCACGTTTCTCGCGCTCTTCGGCCTCGCGGGCCTCGCGCTCGGCACGCAGCTTCGCCTGCTTCTCTCTCTCTTCCTCCTCGCGGGCAGCCCGCTCGGCATCGGCGGCTCTCTTGGCAAGAACCTTCTGCTTGTGGTCTTCCTTGGCGGCCGCAAGCAGCTTCTCGTTCTCGGACTTCTTGGCCTGGAACGCAGCCTCGCGGCGCTCATGAACACCAGACAAGAACGTGTTGAAGCTCGAGACCATGCGGCTGTACCGCTCGGCAGAAAGCTTGGCCTGTTCGGCACGCTGCCGAGCAGAGGTGATGATCGCGTTCTTGCGCTCTTCGTACGCAAGACGGTCGCGGTCTTCCTGGGCCTGGCCATCGGAAGTCCACAGCTGGGCCTCCTCCTTCCGGCGGGCGCGCTCGAAATGATCGTAGCGGCGGGCGACCAAAGTCATGCGCGAACGGAGATCAGTCGATTGACGTTTGATCTCGCTGAGCTGCTTCTCGCGCAGCTGCTCGAGCGTCAGATTCTCGATTTCGTTGAGGTCGATCTTGATCACACCCTTGGCGTTGATCTCCTCGGCCAATTTGCGGGTCTCGGCCAGACGCTGCTCCTTGATCTCGCGGCTGATACGCTCCTGCTCGCGCTGGATGTTCTCCTCCTCGGCGCGGCGCTTCTCGGCCTCGCGCTCAGCTTGCTGCCGGGCGTTGCGCTCGCGAATGGCGTTGGCCTCGCGGTCGCGGGCCTGCTTCTTGATGTCAGCCAGCTTCTCCTCCTGCGCACGCTTGCGGGCCAGGAATGTATTGTTCTCCTCGGCCAGGCCGCGGCGGGCAGCAGCAACAACAGCCTTGCGCTCGGTCTCCTGGGCCTCGGCCAGACGAGGATCAACCTGAGGCAGGACCCTGTTCAGGCATGTAGCCAGCTCTCGCAGCTCAGATGCAACCAGAGCACCGGGCGAGGGACGCAGGGCACTCTCGCCGCAGGCCTGGGCAGCCAACGAGGTCTGGGCGGCCAAGGTGTCTACAAAGGTGACGCTACCGGCGGCGTGGTTGATACGCACCTGGTACGAGCCGTTGTGGGCCGCCAGGACTAGACGCTGCTGAATCTCGAAGGCGCTGAGGTTGAACGGAGCAGGCAGAGTGGCGGCATCGATGACATGCGAGAGCTTGACCGTGGTGTAGACCTGCGAGAGCTGCTCGAACATGCGTGCGATAAGCGTGGACTGCAGTGGCTTGATGTAGCTCGAGTAGACCTTGAGCTTGCCCACAGTCTCGACAACAGGCTGCAGCTGCTCCTTGAGATTAAGAGGATGGAAGTCCTGCTCGAGCAGCAGATACAGATCCTTGATCTCGGGACGCACGTACGACAAAACGTTCTTCGACATGGCCTGGGCCATCAGCGATTCGCGAGTAGGCACCCGGTTCAAGGACAAGAGCGAGCTGAGGCGGTGCGAGCGGCTCTCAACAAACTCCTCATTGGTGTTCGAAGGAATGCACAGAACGCTCAGGAGGAAGAACGAGGAAACGCGCTGCAGCTCGCTCTCGGGCGCGGTGTGGCGCGTGTGGTGCAGCATCGAGTAGTACTTGGCCCACGCAGCGGCATGGAACAGGTGGTTGTTTCCAACAGCAAAAATACGGGCCAGAGTCTCGTAGTAGTTCGCCATGTTCTGCAGCTTGATAGGGCGGCGCGACGCATTCAGCAGAGTATGAACATCCTCGACGCTGCGGAAAGCCTCCTGCCAAAGCTCGAGCTTGACCGCAACATTGAGCTGCTCGAAGCGGGTGTCCAAGTAACGCTGCAAAGTGTCAGCGTTGCTGAGATCGATGGGGAACTGCTGCTGCTGCTGCTGGGCCGACAGCTTGGCCTGCTGAGCAGCCATCTGGAGATGGTTACGCAGAAGATCGCACAGACGACGGAACTCCGTCTTACGGCTGTACTTCATGCAGAAGTCGAATGCCTGGATCACCGCTTTCGCGTAAAGCGCCTCGAGCTTCGAGCTGTTGCGAAGGACGTCCAGAACGGTGCGGAACGATTCCCACAAAAACTTGAGCCAGGGCGTCACAACTTCGCGATCCGTGCGATCCTTGGACTGCTCGCTGGAAACTGTCGACATAAGCAGATTCTCAGGAGTCTCCTCGGCCTCGAGATCCTCATCTTCCTCGACGGCCAGGTCAGCCTTAGCCTGAGCAGAGGCCACCTTCTCCTCGGCAAGGGTGAGCAAGCGCATAACAACGGCCTCGAGCGAACTGACCGAGTTCGGAACAACGGTCTTTTTGTACTGGTGAAGACCGTCCTTGACGACCTTGCCCTTGCGGAGGACCACAGCCAGCTCGACAAATTTAAGGGCAATGGGATCCAGAGAAGCAGTCTGCTGGCCGCTGCTGCGCATTCTCTTGGACAAAATCACATCGTAGAGGATCTCAAGGGCGGACTCGGGCTTGCCCATGCTCTCAAGCTCCTCTGCGCGCTTCAGCACGTTCTCGGGACTGCTCTGAGGTGCCATCGCGAGATTGGTGAAGTTTGGTAAGCCCGCTGGAAATTTTCACGTAAAATCACCGCTGGCTTTGTCACTGCCGTGACCAAAGCTCAGGTAGGGGAGCTTATGCAAGAGGCAGCCAATGCTATATATGATATTCGATAAGATAATAATCCTCACGATTCCTGTATACCGCTGGTCGCGATCTTAAATTAAAAAGCGGTCAGCTCGCAAGAGCATATCAGCTCTGACTCCGATCAAAAATATTATCACCGTTTGGTATTTTTCGCTAATATGTGTTCCTTGGCTGCGGCCTAGGTTGTCTTGCCTCACAATCATCAAAATCACCTTACACACTATTGACTTTAGAAATTTGGACGTTACAATGTCAGAACCCATCTAGATCAGCCTCGCAGAATCCGCATCGTCATGCAGATAAAAGGTCGAGAATTTTTGTTCAGAGCTTTCGATTATAATACTCGTCTCTAGCTCAAAGTTCGAAAAGAAGGCTTTAAGCGGGGGCAAACTGCTCCTGCAAGTTGCAGACGGGTAAACTTTAGGACGTCAGGCAGATGCCTGCATGCGGGGATATGCAAGAGGCAGTAGGCTGCTAGGGCAGAGCGGCGACAATCAATACTTTGCATAGAGCATCTCAATCCTGCCTCGGACAAAAGGTACAGATTGTGCATCAAAGTTGCACCACTTGCAAGAGATGCATAATGAGCAAGCAAGAGTCCGCAGGTGGCAGAGCTTGTCAGTTGGTGTCTAAAACTCGCCGACGTAAGAAGCGCTATAGCGCGTATGTTAAGGACCACTGCTCCTCGTATCCCGCAGTATACGCGAATTGGTCTGTGTTTTTCATTGTAAAACGCCGATATCGACAAATAACTCCCCCACTCTTACCCCAACCGTTTCTTCGCCCGGCTAGTGGTAGCCGTAATCTGACTCAAGTCACATGGTGATCACGCTAAGATGACAAATCCCCAGACCACCAGGCTCTGTCCTCCGCACGGGTATTGTTAAACTTATTTGATTTACGCTGGATGCCATGGACTCGACTGAACTCAAGCTCAGGCCCGTGGATGACTTCGATACTGCCTATGCTGAGTTTGCAGACGAAATCATCAACCACGCCCCCTTCGAACAGCCGAATTTATTAACTGAACTCGAGGCAAACGCTTTCTCTGAATTCTTGGACTCGGTGCTCCTCGATCCAAAGAAGGCACGCAACAAAGATCTCGAAGATTTCGAAAGCCAATTAATACAGGAGCCGCCACTGGCAATGGAACTTTCATCTTCCGATTCAATACCGAACACAACATCCTTCGCGAATCTCCCTTCGTCCCATCGCGTGCTACACATCCCAGATGATCATCAGGTACCCCCTCCGGTCCCCACTCGCGACTACAAATTCAACGGAAGTTCTGAGCAACGCTCCAAATTCAAAGACCCAAACAATGGCTTTACTGAACCTTCGAATGCTAGGAACTCACGCCAGCCGCTAAGGAGCCAGGCTCGATTCAGCAAAGCACCTTCTCCAGCTGGCAGCTACACAATGTCCGCTCCTTTACCTCATCCTTCTACCAGCCAGCCTCAGGAACCATTTTTCAAAGGAATGATGAGTGCAGCACAGAATATTGTTGAGCGTCAAGTTCAGAGAAAGCATGAACCTCACATTCAATTGCCATTTACACCCTTCGCAGACTACAATTTTGCTCCTTCGAAGTCACAGCTGGAATCACAAGTACAAATACAACTGCAACTACAACTACAATCTCAACTAACTAAGATCCCTAACGATTCGGGAATTACGGCACTTATGGATCCAAGCTTCCGGCAGCATCCACAACAACAACAAGTACCACAACACTTACACCCCCCAAACCACGAACATCTCCAACATCAATCCCAACTTCCGAACCAACTTCAACTCCAACACCAAATACAACTTCAAAATCAACATCTTCAAGATAATAAACGAAGTCATCAAGAACATCGCGATCAAGCTCAACAACAGTCTACAAGCGGACTTCCCACAATGCTCGATAAGTTTAGAAGCGAAGACTCAGACTCGCCGGGCGAGTCAAAAGCCGAGAGACGCCCTTTACTAACTACAGCGCAAGTCCGCATGAATCATATACAAAGTGAGAGGCGGCGGCGCGACGTTATTAAACGAACGTACGATGAGATGTGCTCGTTGGTGCCGTCAATAGCGGGCCAAGCCAACCAACTGGCGAAAGCGGCTGTTCTTGATCAGGTTCATGGCCATTTGGTGGAACTGGCCGAACAGAATCGCCAGTTACGGCGCGGATTGGTACGAAACGGCGTGAGTTCCGAGCAGATTCCTGCCTACAAGTTGCGAAAAAGCAATCTCGTAGCTGAGGTCTGACGTGAACAATAAATATTCGAGACTTTAGAGAAGCAGGACTTCTCGAAAGCCAGCCTATATATTACTAAGGAACTCAATCTTTCCTCGTTAAATCCTGCGATCTTCGTTAAATCCTACGAGAACTCAGCGCTCTTAGACGCCTTACCAGTTCCCGAGCCTGGTCGCGAAGCTCGCTGGTTGTAGTTTCCCGAGAACTTACCACCTCTGCCAGCCTCAGGGCTTTCGAAAAATCGCCTTGCGCCTCATAGTACTTAGCTAGCCAAATATGAGATTTTGTGACTGATTCAGACGCATCTTCCTCGCAAAGTGCGCACTGTTTCATGTACTTCTTCGCCTCCTCCTGGTTTCCCACTGACTCGAGAAGCGTGGCCAAGTTCAGAAGCGTGCCCGGCTCAAGCATATCTAAATTCACAGCTTGAACATATGCCTCAATAGCCTCATCCATGCGACTGAGTTTTTCGAAGCAATTGGCAAGTGCGACCCACATCCGCTTGTCATTGGGTTTAAGACTGGTCGCCCGCTGGTAGTAGTACTGTGCGTACGTGAACTCATCAAGAACCTCGTAGGCCTGCCCAAGCCCATACCAAGCCCTGAAATCATGGCTATTGATCTCAACAGCCGTACGGTAGCACTCAATTGCGGCATGAGTATTTGTGAGCTCCACATACTCGTGGCCTAATAACGTCCAGGCAGACAGGTGCCGTGAGTTCGAGACTAGGGCTCTTTTGTAAAAAGTGACGGCGCGGTGGTGTTCTCCTCTTCGCGAGAAGTAATTGCCAAAAACGCAACACGACTCCGCCCGAAACTTATCTGTGTTGGCGGCAATCTGTACCAACTGCGATAGCTTCGCTCTTCGGTCATTCACGTACAGAATGTTGGAATATACATCAAGATCATCAAGGCGATGTGGGTCTTCTTCCAGGATGCTATCAAAAATATGCTCCACTTTTTCCCAGCACATTTGCATACTCGCGTATAGTGCTTCTTGAACCTTGATGAACGCGAACTTAGGAAACGTCTGGGTCAGTGTTGCTAGCCAGGCAAGGATGTTGCTTTCTTCACTCAGAAACTCCATGGCTGAATACGCTTTAAATGCAAGCAACATAGTCTTATCGACAGATTCCTCAATTTCCAGCTGTTTGCACACTTCTATGATCTCGGCATAACGGGTAACGCAGTTATTTAGCTCACACCAGGCACTCCAATTGTAGCTGTACAGCCTAATACTATTGAGAAGGACACTCATCGCCGCATCTGATCGGCCTTGTTTTTGTAAGAGAATTCCTCTCATGTACAGAAGGTGCGCGTCGTCTGAACTGTTTTCAAACTGGTCCATTTGTCGCAGAAGCTCGGCCAGGTACGGGTTTCGAGCTACTGAAGCACCGTGAACTAGAGTCTGGTCCTCAACATTCTCGCGGGCCAGTTCGCCAGAAATATAACGGGAATAAATAGCAAGAAACTGGGCAACTGGGTCTGTTTTGGGTGCGTTTGCACAGATCTGAAGAGTATGGTGCCAGCAACGATCGTACTCGTGGTTGTCGAAGAAAGCTTTAGCTCTTTGCGTCGCAGGTGACAAACTCATGTTAAGATCGAAAGGGGTGTATATTTCACCGTCCATTCCACATAAAGCTTCAGACGCCCATCTGGCTGCTTTTATGAGTCCTCTATTGCCTAGTTCAACGGCTGCCTGCCTCAACTCGCCGGCGAGGTCCATTAAGTAAGAGACTCAGTGTTTACGATTCCGTTTAGTGGACGCGACCCGTGTACTCAAGCTATGAAACTGGCATTTTACAGAGTTTCCAGCTGTAATTGGAAGTAATTGGGCAAATTTTTGGCTCCGCAATAACTAAGTATGTAATTACACTGGCATTAGACCGCAACAGCGTCGGTTACGCTCTCGCTCAGCGCGGGAGGTTGAGTCGCCGATACTTTGCTGGAGTTGCGCCAGCGCTTGGAAAGAAGGCTTCTAGCCGAGAGACGACGGTTGGCTGTTGTAGTTGAAGTCGTGGTCCCGCTGAATGCAGTGGGGTAGTCGATGGCCGCACCAGTCTTGTCCGATGCTGTGCCATGACCAGGGGTGAGGATTGCCGACTTTTGAGCAGACGTACCAGATGGAAGAGTTGGCGATACCAGCGAGTTAGAACTCTTGACTGTAGACACTTCTGAAGTTGTCTCATTCGTGTCAGTGGTCGAACCGCATAAGGTCAACGATGAGCATCCTAACTTGGATACTACCGTGCTCAATTTCAGCTTGGAGGCCTGCGTTACTAGGCTGGCCATCAATGTTTTGACGTATGCTAGAATCTGAGGTCCCAAATTCGAAATAAGGGCCTTGAGCAAAGTGGTGAGATAGTCTGTAACAGTACTGGAAGCCGATTTAGTTGTGGCTCCTTCAGGGGAAGCCCTGGATTTGATCCTCGCATTTGAGGAAACCATATGAAACTATTGTAAATTCAAACTGATTTGAAGGCGTTGTACTTATATAGGGACAACAGAGCCACGAATTGAGGCTAATGCATGGCCGCCGGCCTCAAAAGCTGCGGTGAGCGGGCGCATATGTTTTAGTGCCATGATCTTAATCTAAGCGCCAAAATTATTATTTCCACGCCTTTATCGAACTTCATGACGGGTGTGTTTCAGCCATAAACCAGCTCATGTGGAGCACTGAACCCTTGATTTCAATCCCTGTTTTACCGGCGCGTCGATTCCGCCCTAGCCCAGCTGCATCGCCTAGCGTCCCAACTATGGGTGAAAGAGAGCTCGTGCTACCCTGAAAGTATATACTCGACAAACAGTGAGCAGCCTCAAACTATGCTCCGCCTAATCGGCTGGGTTATACTGTTCGTCCTAGTTGCTATCTTTCTCTATTTGGAGCTCAGCCCAGCTGATGTTGATGAGCATTATATCACGAGTCAAAGCTCTTTCCCACCCGTAGCAACACCCGGCGAACCAGTTGTTTCTCGATCTGTTGTTACCCCCCATGGGTTTCCTATGTTGAGTAGCAGACTCAAAAAATTCAAGTTTGAGGACCTCTGGGAACCCTCTAGCTTTCGAATCCTCGAATTCGACGGCCAATTTTCGGGTCACCAGAGTTCTCGAATCTTGAATTTCGAGCAGCGCGTATATGCATTGCAATGCTATCTTTCAGGACTGAATTCCTCTGAGATTCTCACGACGCTGCAAGTTAGTGTGAGGAGTCTGGAACTTTTGTTTGCCACCCTACTGTCGGGCCGGAGCCTCACCTTCATAGGAGAGACAGATCTTGAGCTCCGCACCGCACAGGAACTTCTTCCGAGTGCCGTTCTGGTAAACGACTGGCCTTCTCCAGCTCTCAATGAGGACTACGCAGAGGCTCGAGGTCAAAAGGTTTTGCAGGGAACTCTAGGGTTTCTCACGAACTCCGAAGTTGTACAGTTCAAGCCCTTGGAATTAGGAACTGCACTCGCATCACAGCTGGCCGCTCTGGCGCATCGCGGCTGGCAAGCGGAAGATCGCGTATTGCTATTTAGCAGCGAACTAAATCCTTTCAGTTTGCTCATGCAACTCGCTGCTCTATCGACAAAATCTGAATTGGTCTATCTTTCTCCTAAATCAATTGGCAATCCTTATGACTTAGTTTCGTCCGTGATGCCTACCATCATAGTCACTGACGATCTGACTCTACAGTCCCTGATTCGCGTTCGTGACGACTACAGCCCAATTCAGTGGGGACGTTATCTGTGGGCCCTTGCCAATGTGAGAAGAGGACGACTTTCTCGTGCTGGCCGGGTTGATGCATTCAAGTCTGTTCGACTCATCCACTCGGCCCCCGTTGAGGCTCTCAGTCTAACAAACAGTCAAGTAAATGCCGCACGTATTATGACCGGCTCCCAGGTAATTCACACTCTTTCCGTTGCTACGAGCCTCATTCCACTGGCACAGACCTCGTATGGCGACTACAGAGAAGGCCGGGCTCCTGGAGGATCATGTTCTCTAATCAACTATGGCCCGCCCGCTCCAGGTGTTGACATCAAGATTGTTGGAACCACGCTTTACTACAAGTTCGAAGAGTCGTGGCTTCAATTACTCGAGAAAGAGGCCTGGATGAAAGGTGATGGCTGTATTTACATGGCCTATACGGATCCAAAAAAGGAGCTAGAACTGCCGAAGGGTTATAATTACCATCAGGGAGAGCAAGAGACTTGACGCGATCTTATTATTAGCTTGTTGAATGAGTGTATAAATTATGTTACAACCCTAGTGGAGCTGGATACACTCAAAATTCAGGTTTTTCCGGCTTTTCTCCTTGTTTAGGGAGAGCTTTTGTGTTCAATTGCCCTGGTAAGGCGCCAGCCTTCACATCAGCTGTAGGGGTCTTCTTGAAGATGCGCGCAATCATTGACGTAACAGGCTGAATGAAAGTCCGGGCAAAAAACGGAGCAAGCCATAGAGATAGAGCTAGTCGCAAAGGCATAACTGCTTTCGCGGCAGCGTAAGCTGCAGCGCCTTGCAGAATAAGTTTGGAGCTTGACTCGGCAGTTAGCAAGAAATTCCAATCATTCCGCTCCGCTAGCTTGCGCACAAATGTCTCGCCCTTCTCCACAAGCCAATCAGGAATTCCTGTGGGAACATAGTCTAACTGGTAGAAAATTCCCCAAATGCCGAACAACGCTGCAACTGCAGTCAGTTCATGTAGAACGAGGAAGGCAGTTATATGGGATAAGGGGGCCCCAATGATACTTTTGGCGTATTTCCGAAGAAATTTAGGGAATCTCGAGGTCGCTTTCTGTTCGGGAGTCTGGTTGGAAACGTTTTTAGCCGCTCTAGAGAACAACCCGCGGGTGAATGTATTGTTCAACTGGGTACTTGTCACACTTGATACTCGAGGCCGTTTGCTTTGTGCGTCAACCAATGTCCCATAAGCGGCAAGAGCCCCAAAATTGCCTTTGCGATATGATAATGTGCCGGTCAGTGCGGGCCTCAAAGAAGTCAATTGGCGAGTCATCGGTCTCATGTGAAGCAACATCTTGTCGTAAGAATTTGGACCTATCTTCGCGCGACTCGAGCTTTGGTCGCTAGAAACTCGAATGAATTACGAGATGTCCCAGATTACGAGACATTCCCAAGTTGGGTCGGCCCTCCCAAAGCTGAGGTCGCGTGGGTAACTTGGCTAGTTAGCCTCTGTGGACTTCCTACTTTCCAAACCCATCCCGTGCAAGAGAAAAGCGCGGACCATCTAAGAAATCAGGTATGCCGCTCGCAGGAAAGGTGACCAGGGTCAAGTATCGGGACTATTTGATCCATAGAGAATCTGTTTAGACTAGAGAATCTGTATAGAGAACTTTCAATTGTCGTGAATTAAAAAAAAATATTACTTGAAGCTGTTTATATCGCGACGACACTGCCCTGGATTACTGGTTATACGAATTGCAGGGAAGCCTCGCATCTGGATACCAGTTCGAACGCTTCAGCGGACTAAGCAATCTCAGTAGAAATCCCGCATTAAGTTGTTGGCTTTCGTAGTGCTAGATTCTGGTAAAGCACTCACTGGATTCACTTCTCGGTGGAGACAGTTTCTAAATTCTGCTCGTTACAGTCAGTCCAATTTTCTAGGGACTAAACAGCATTCTAGTATGTAACCCCGCCTCGCCCTGACGCAGGCGCATGCAGGCCCGCTTATCAGGCTCACCAAATCAATCCTACAGGTCATCGCGAAGATTCTTATGGAATACCCTGTTCCAACTTATAAAGCGCGCTGAATCCCGCTAGGGACAAGTACAACCTCACATTTGAATTGTTGGTTGATCATTGAAATTTCGTTGCGGCACAGGTACATCTAAATCTTTAGAACTCAATTCAAGCTTGCAGAAATTTTCATGCCATCGCAAGTATCTCTGGGTGCGGCATGCATCTTCTTCCTCTTTTTTGGTTTTTATCAATTTTTGAACAGCAAGAAAACTAAGGCTGGATCGAGTTCTGGGAGGAAAGTTCGAGCTATTGACAACGTTGCTTCGGAGAATCCTTTGGACGCAGCTTCCCTCGCCAACGTCGAACCATCTCAGTTGGCTCCCGAGGAGATCCCTACTGTCGAACTGGCGAAACATTATCCTTTTGTGAAGCCTAATCCTAGTGGCCGCCTACAGATGGGTCTCGGTAAGATAGAAAAAAACGACTGGTTGCGGATTGAAAAATCGTACGAACACTCAATCGAAGAAAAGCTGGCTGCCGTCGCCAAGCATCCGCACAACTGTGTGTTGAACAACGGTGAAAAGTCTACTCTTGAAGGTATGAGGGAGATGTACGAGCACGCTATCGGATACATGGCGAAGCGTTTCCCCAAGATCTTCATCATGGATGAGAAGAAACAGTCGGTTAAAAACGTTGTTACCGGCCGAACGGCGCCGCTCTTGGCCGGCAACCTCACGGTGGAACAAATGGTCGTGTTCATTGCCGAGAATTGTGAAGAAGATATGCTTCTTATGCAGTATGATGCAAACCGCGATGCATATGTTATGACAGCGGGTCTTTTTGGTTTCCCTGCTGGTTTCCACCCGATAGACCGGATCAATTTTAGCTTAGCCCAGCTGCACGAGCGGGTACCCATGTATGCTGAGCATCTGCAGAAAATGATGGATAAATACTTCCTCAAACTTCCAGTGGGAACCTATGTTTCAAGATGCAATTGGACCATCCATACAAATGACAATCGATACTCTCCAGAACACACCAAAGCCGACGAGATCGAGAAGGTTGACACGGCTAGAACTGATCTGGGTGGACGCCTACACCTACGAGTAGAGCGTCAGTGCTTGACCAAGCTCCCCAAAACTCAATCTGTGATATTCTCTCTGCGAACGTATTTGACTCCTTTTGATCAGATCAAAAAAGAAGGACTAGCCGACGAGTTGCTGGAGTCTATTCACCGTTTGCCTGCAACTCTCGCCGACTACAAGGGCTACAATGGCTGGGGCGAGGCCGCGATTGCCTGTCTTGAGCAGCCACCGGCAGTCAAGACATAATGATTTCAAAAACGTGCCCTATATTACGAAGCTTTATAAATGCGAGTGGACTAGAGTGAAGGGCAGACAGAAGCTGGATTATAGGTCCATAACTAATTCGCTATAAAACTACACGCAAATTTGTTTTTTGGACTCGCGATACTGCAAGTTCTGAGGTCGTTTCCTCGCATCCTGGAGCCTTACCAGGTAAGATCTTCTTTCATGCGGGCTGAAATTTAACGCCAGTGCCTCTGGCTTATCGTCGCACATGAGGAATATTGCTGAAAGCTGACCAGAATCACCCAATAATTTGGAATTGTGAACAAAGATTCAGTTTTTTCTCCAGGCATCGATAAACGTTCAGGGACTTTTCACGCCACAAGGCCTTAAAAACGCGGTATTGACCGACTTTCTGTCGCGAACGAGCTAACATTCACGTGTTATGTAATCCGATTCGCCCTGGGCGATCTCTCACATTACACGGTCCCACCCTCGCCGTTTCTTCACGTCCTCACTTCAAGTGGTTTCACTCTCAAAAACATCT
Source organism: Wickerhamiella musiphila (assembly GCA_030558175.1). Lineage (NCBI taxonomy): Eukaryota > Fungi > Ascomycota > Dipodascomycetes > Dipodascales > Trichomonascaceae > Wickerhamiella > Wickerhamiella musiphila. Next base: position 37,492 of record JAJMSA010000016.1, read on the forward strand.
TTTTGTTGTTTTCCAGACCCCGCTTGATCCATCTCTGTATATCGCCTCGTCTATCTTGAAATGTCTCGTCCCCAGAACGTCGGCATTAAAGCCATTCAGACGTACATCCCGTCGCAGTTTCTCGAGCAGACTGATCTCGAGGCGGCCACCGGTGCCGCACCTGGCAAGATCACCATCGGTCTTGGTCAGAACCGGATGGGTTTCGTGAACGATCGCGAGGATATCTACTCTATGGCTTTAACAGTCTGCTCCCAGCTGCTCAATAACTACAAGATCGACCCCGCTTCGATCGGCCGTCTTGAGGTGGGCACCGAGACTCTCCTAGACAAGTCCAAATCGGTCAAGACCGTGCTGATGCAGCTCTTCGGCGACAACCACGATGTTGAGGGTATTGATACTGTAAATGCCTGCTACGGCGGTACCAACGCCGTTTTCAACGCTATCAACTGGATCGAGTCGTCGTCCTGGGACGGCCGCAACGCCATTGTTGTTTGCGGCGATATCGCCGTTTATGCGAAGGGCGCAGCTCGCCCCACTGGTGGTGCCGGTGTTGTTGCATTGCTGATTGGTCCGGACGCTCCTCTTGTTTTCGACTCGACCCACGGCCTCTACATGGAGCACGCCTACGATTTTTTCAAGCCCGACTTCACTTCGGAGTACCCTGTCGTTGACGGCCATTACTCGCTCACTTGCTACACTAAGGCCCTTGATCACGCTTACAACACCTACAACCGCAAGGCCAAGAACGAGCGAGGCATGGACTACTTCGATTACTCCGTCTTCCACGTCCCCACCTGCAAGCTGGTGACCAAGTCCTACGCCCGTATGCTGTACAACGACTTCCGGGCCAACCCGTCAAAGTTCGAGGGCCAGGAGATTCCCGAAGAGGTTCACGGTCTGGACTACGATGCCTCGCTCACTGACCGCACTGTCGAGAAGACGTTCCTTGGTCTGGTCAAGGAGCGCTCGAAGACCTGCATGCAGCCCAGTTTGACTGCTGCCACGAATGTCGGAAACATCTACACCGGCTCCGTCTGGCTCTCTTTGGCCTCGCTCCTCACCTACGTGCCTACTGCCGATCTTCAGGGCAAGCGCGTCTCGCTGTTCTCGTACGGCTCTGGTCTCGCTGCCGCCTTGTTCTCGCTGCAGATCAAGGGCGACATCTCGTCTATTGTACAGATCAACAACCTTAAGCATCAGCTCGACTCGCGCGAGCGTGCGTCGTTCGAGGACTACGAAGCTGCCCTCAGTTTGCGTGAGAAGGCCCACCTCCAGAAAAGCTTCAAGCCCACCGGCAGCATCGAGCATATTCGCGCTGGCTCCTACTACCTGACTGAGATCGACGACATGTTCCGCCGCCAGTACGCTGTCAAGGAGTAAGTAGATGTATTATTAAATCTCAACCGACTCAAATATAGTGAATTTTTGATTATTCTCTTCTTAGCACGCTAATTCCCGCACCTTGATCCAGGCGTCTGATTCCTGTGTAATCATCATCTTGCCCCCACCCCCTCTCACCTAGGCTGGAGCGGACATTTGCTGACGCTACCATGGCCCTACCAACAAATGCGCAGGGTCATAATGAACCAGTCACCCCCAGAAAACAAATAATGAGTGATGCTATCGGCCGGTCTCCAGCAAGATCCCGGAGCTCTCTGAATTTCCCCGGACTGAGCGCAGCCACATCAAAACTACAAGCTGACTTCGCGAATGGACTGCAAAAGCTGGAAGCAGAAAGTCATGCATTGTTAGACAATAATTCACAGTTTCAGGATCTTCTAGACAGAAAAATGGCTGAATTTCGGGCTCGTAGGCAGGAGGCCGTCAAGAATGGTCAACTTCTGCACAAACGTTCGAGAGAATCCGGGTCACACATTGGGGCAACCCCACGCAATCTGGTTCTAGATGGCTTGAATTTAAAGTCAACCGTCCGACCAGTGAAACACACAGCGTCTGAGCGCTTAAACCCTGATGAAAAAGCAATTGATGTGTCTATAGATGCCCCTCAGGTGTATTTATCTGGAAATAACGCTACCAAGCTGGAAATTTCAGAAACGGCAGCGACAAGTCAGAGTAATGGAGAAACGCGTAGAGGGCCCGGTGCGAACTGTGTGATAAAAACAACCGGTGCCAATCTTGCAGAACCCGACTTTGAGGGAATTGACTTCACGAAGCGTGATTCCATCGAAAATACGCACACCGAACTCGATTCTACAAGGCCCTTTTCGACAGCCACTGATCTGAGGGAGTTCGAAATTGGCGACAACAATCATCGTAAACCTAGTCACGCGAGGGGACTCCCGGTCATAGCCGATTCTCATGGGCCGATTCCCACAGACTACCAAACTCGGCGAAACCGTCGCTCAAGGGGGCTCGAAAACAACTCATTTCCCGAGAAAACCGAAGCCTTAAACAATAACCTCAATCAGTCAGACCCTACGAAGATCGATACCACAAAACTGGACCTTACCCTGGTTGAAAATAATCGCAGAAACGCGGATACAGCAAGCAGGGAGGCGCCTTTCGGCAAACCATATAAATCCGGAAGACATCCAATTTCATGGCCGGCACTTCTCATTTCATTTTCTGCATTTCTCGCCCTGGTTGCTATAGTCGGCCAAAGCATCTTGTTATATTATAATGCGCAAGAAGCGATGGCACAAGGTCTAATCATGATGATGCGAGCCAAGGACTTGCTCGAAGATACTTATTTATTATGCTCGATTACTACTTAATAGTACTAATTATTGAACTCATTTCCTACGACGTGACTCGCTGCTTGCCGAGACCTATAGAACGCAACTTAATTGATTTTAGAGGTCCGCGAGCGGCGCAGTTTCTTGTTCTGACGGAGTTCTCGGCATTTGAACAGGACTTACTACATGAGATCTATACCCGAGCAAATCAAGTAAACATTTAACTACGCAGATAACATGCAACTTGATTCTCAGTGGCGAAATGTTTCAGTGGCAATTGCAGGACGGCTGTAGACTCTCGGGGCAGCGAGATGCACCCCTAGCCCTGTTTACCGGGTCATTTTCGCCACTTTCGCCAGTGGAATGCAAAATATGTGGAGACTATTTCAGTTCGCGAGCCCTTGAGACTCAAAAAAGGGAGCAGGTTGGTGTTAGAGCTATCAATACGGTATGTTGAGGCCTATTTTGTTCACTTTTTCGTGATCAAGCCCAGCACATTGTGCCTAACTGAGCGATCCCTCCATGCTTTTTCAACGCCCTCATGCAGAAACTCGCCTGACTTTGCATAGAGGTCTGACTCTTCGGCCTCTGATCCGGAAGCTCCCAAGGCATACCAAAGCAAATTTAGACTCGGAGTAGCTCCAGTATTTATTTGTCGCCTCACGCTTCGGACAATCTGACATTTTTTTTTAAATTCTTAGATTGAACAAGCTGATCGGCTGCGCTTCGCACCATGTTGTTTAAGTCGGTAGCTTCGTTCTCGCGGTCCGGAACGGTAGCTAAGAACAAAAATTTCTGGCCAGCGTCCTCGACTGGACCCCAGAACAGTCAATCTGGGCAAACGGTCCCCGGATTTTTTGTTTCCACGCCACATTTTAAGCGGCAACAGTCTCAGATTGTTGCACATAATGGTGATACTAGACATTCGAGCAAAAGGCATGGCAACCTGAGCCAAAAGCCGTACGTTGTCGTTAGCAGCGGTCCAAATTTCAGCACCACTTCCGCCGTTCAAAATCTTGATGAAGATCGAGAAGATTATGACTCTGTGGCAGATCCCAATGCGAAAGCAGGTTTGCGACGGTTGAGCCCCGTTTCATATCCCAAAATTCCCAAAAATATTGATGTCGGAAGTCTGGGCGAGGGACAGCACGCGCCGCACTTAGAATCTCAGGACACCCAAGAGAATGTTCAAATTTCTAGCGCACAATCCGAAGATGCTCTTGCATCAGATCCCCTTCTCAGCTCAAGTTCTGAAAGTTTGCAGGAAGCTGTGGAATCTACACTTAAGTCTACCACCGAAAATATCATCGCCTTGCAAAAGCTCAGCAAACACCAGCAGGTCCTGGATTTGTTTGCTCTGTTCGAACAAACTGCTGTCGAGTTTGATATTCCCGTGGCTCTCTATAATCGAGTTCTGAAGTCTCTGGCCCATTTGAGTCTGGAGGCGTCAGACATTTCCCCTCTTTTGCAAGCATACAAACAGCTTCTTGGTCGAGGCATATTGCCTTCGAGAGATACTTACAATATTGTGGTTGGCACTCTTATAGACCTCGCTTTGAAAATACATGGCCAGCGTCAGGCGCTTCGGTTTATTCTTGGCCCTGAGGGTGAGTTGGAAGCTGTGGATGAGGCATACGAGAGCCTAGGTTGCGAGGACCATTTCCAGCTGGCTGCACAGATCCTCAAGGCGAGCTTAGTCGTGGACGTGGAAAATGTTGACCAAGAAGTCCTAGACAAATTGCTGTTTGCTGCTGTTGAGCTTGGAATGCAGGTTGATAGCTCTTTAGTCGAATTGGGCAGTGAAGCGTCTGCCCCAGCTATCATCAAACTTCAAACAGATGCTGGAGCCGCCGAGCACCTTTTCAAGCAGTTCAGCCAAAGTTCAGGGACTCGAGCTGCACTAGTTGAGACGCTGATCAAGCTCGGTGAGCCTGACAGAGCGATCGAAGTTCACACCGCCTTCAAAGACGATGAAATTCTCGAATCGCTTGTTTGTTCCTTAGCTTCCTCTGGGTTTGTATCAACAGCTTTGAAATACATCTCGGGAGCTGATGGTGTGCTATCTTTCGACGCTAAAGCACGGACTCTCGCCGCCATGTGCGCTGGCGAAGCAGACCATCTTCCCACAGCCTCGTTACTTTATGAACGGTTGGCGGCCACAAAGGACGCGAGCCATAGCAAGGATTTTGCGACTGCACGCTCTTGTTACGTGCAACTTTGTGCACAGACCCTTGAGCGGCTTCAAAAACAATCGGATACTGGAGTTTCTGGTCTCCGCCAAGAGCATGTCTCTGCGGCTTTACGCTCTGTCATAAAAGAGTCGCAAGTCCGTAAAGCTACGCTCACCCCGTCTGCAGTTGTTGCTGCCACTCGGGTTTTATTTATTGAGGATAGTCACCTTGCGCTATCATTTTTCGCGGAACAGGCACAACTCTTATCCTCTGCCTGGAATGATCAGAACGTTGACTCCTTCACCGGACAAGAGATGCTGTCGTTAATACTCGAGCTTCTGCCAACCATGACCTTCGATGCGGCCCTTCAGCTCGTTAAAGTTCCCTTCTTGACTCAATCTTACGAGTCTTTGAGGACTGTTGTTCAAACAATTTGGTCTATTCACAGTGTTGATCCGTCCTTCAGAGGCAAGGCGCCAGAGATTCTGAACTTTCTTGAACATTGGGTAAAGTCTTGCGAGCGAACTTCACTTGGGCTTCGCATGCCTCAGGATTTGCTGGAAGGGCTCAAAAGGTTCTATCCTTTAATACTCCAGAACGCCGATATTGGGGCAGACGAGGAAGTCAACCATTTACTGGGCTTGACTTTGAATTGTCGAGTGTCACCAGCACAAGCTCCATCTCTTAACGAGGCCGCCGCAGAGCAGCACGTGCATCTGGCTATTCAATATGCCTCGGTATCGCGAGTGACAGCCATGGAACATCTGCAAAGGGCTGTGGCGCTTTCTAAGGCCAACAGCGCACCAGCGTTTGTATCGGTCATTGAAGCTTGTGAACGAGGTGAAAAAAATTCTTTAACTGAGCTGTACTCTATGATGGAGTCTACCCGCTACGAAGCTGAAAAGGCGTCAATTCTTCAAGCCTTTGTCCGCGTAGCACATATTTCTCGGTCCCTTGCACAACGTGCTTTCAAACATCTGAAGGAAATAGGTTGCTCGCCCTGTTCGAAGGGCTTCGAGCAGCTGGCTGTGCATGGCTCTATACAAGTTGAAGAACTTTTCGAATGTATGAAGGCGGCTGCCGTGCTTCCCACTGAGCAGTTCACCAGCACAGTGCTTCGCAAGATTTCTCGAACCGGAGATTTCAAAAAGGTGAATGAGGTTTTCAACTATCATCAGCAGTTTCCTCATACGAAAAGTGTCTTGCCTTCTATGATTGCAGCTACCGCCCACGTTCGGCAGGCCCAGAGGGCGCTCAGCCTATTGAAACAGTACATTTCTGAGTCCGGTTCGCCACAAACAGAACCTTTTAACGCCGTGATGCAAATGTTTGTGCATGCGTTCAAAAACCGTGAGGCTGCGCTTTATGTTTTCAAGCTGCTTGAGGAAACTAGTGAGCCTAACCAACTCTCCTTCCAGCTTGTCATGGAAGCTTGGCTTTTGCATCCTTTGAGTTTGGCTAAAGCAGACGAACAACTCATGCGGCTGAAGCAGGCAGACATTCCAGCAAACAACAGGCATTTCACAACGCTCCTGCATGCCCGCGGGATATTACAGCGCGATTTCAATTCGGCCATATCTTTTTACAGTGGCTTGGTCAAGAACAAGCGCGTATTGCCTGATCAGCAAATTTTTAAGACTCTTCTGCAGACGTTTGTCGAGAACAGTCGAACCGCAGATACCCCTAAAGTTCTCGAGGAAATGCAGCGTTTCAAAGTCCCAGTGTCGGGAGATATGCTAGAGATGCTGCAACAGTCCTGGGCAACGATCGATCCTGCCAGGGCGGAAGTACTCGAGAGCTTTCGCTAAATTAATATTTACAAACGACTAAATCGCAATTTTTCCCCCCATATTTTGATTAATCCTCACGTTTTATTGATCTTCATCGGTTGATGGAGGAGGGCAGTCCTCACTTCGCATATAAAGCTCGATCGCTGTGGAGAACGCCGCGAATGCTGCACAGCCAAAGAGTGCGCCTTGCGGGCCAGACTTAATGGCCAATCCACCTCCAGTGATGCAGCCAGCCCAAATACTGTTCTGCATGTCGTTTTTGGCTCTCATAGATTCGATACAGCACTCAACACCAGAATACACGCCACCAATGAAGCCGAAGTTCTTCGCGCTGGACCACGAGCGCTTCGCCATATCCGAAAACTGGATCTTCATTTGTTGCTTGAACGGCAAATGGGCAATTTTGGCAGCTTCTGTGACACCCATAGATGTGTCGTACGACATACTGGCCATGAACAGTCCGAAGACACCACCCAAGCCGAAGCCAGTGACGCCCGCGATAACAGACTTGCCGGGACACGAGTGCATCATGGACATCATTGCCTTGGCTCCTGCTTCAGCTTGTTGCTCAGGAGTCATATCCCAATAGGATGTGGGCTCGGGGTATCCTCCGAATGACATACTGCCGTCCTTCTCAGAGAATTTCACTAGAGCGCAGACTTTCTGTCCGGGCTGATTCAGATAAACGCAATTATCATTTTATGTTCTAATACTATAATTATTTTGCAAAATTCAGCTGGCAGTACCTTGCTAGCTTCCTAGGATTCTGAGCAGAAGCCCACAAAAAGTTGGCTTTGAGTCTATGTCTTTGCCAAATTTACTTATAACTAGACTTTCGGGCTATTGCTGGATGTTCTAGAAAGCGATCAAAATGCTGGTTGCCTATAGAGGAACAGAAGATTGGATATAGCCCTCAAAAGTATTCGCCATAGCCATAGCCATACCTATGGTATTCTCAGTAAGTTATCCTGGACTTTTCAATTGGAATACTGGAAAAGCCGCCGCATCAAAAGGCTATGCGAGTTCGGCAAGCAACATCGGCCGAACCACAAACTTCATAGCCGCACGTGATTACTTGTCAAGTCGGTTGTGTTGGGGTTAGGGCCGTGTGGGGTAATTTACTGAAAATTCCTTCAAAGTTTGAGGATTCTCGGCATGTGTCCAACTTTAAAAATGATTTGGACCAATTTATATGACCTCCTTTTCTTGTTTAAAGCGATACAGCTCCCTTCATCCACTAACGATATCCTGAGGTCTCGCAGCAACATGCAGGACAAGGCCAAGAGCAAGCGTGTCCCAATTCGCTAATATTTGTAGTTTGAAAGTGTTCCTTACCAACTTACCAACTGCAACCAAAGATGAAGTTGACCCACCTTGCTGTGTTCTCGCTGGCTTACGCTGGTTTCTTCTCGAATGATGAAACTCGCTCGCAGCGTATCATCAATCACTTGAAGGCCGCTGGCGAGGAAATTATCGATGCCAGTGGTGATGTTAAGCAGCATGCGTTTGATAGCTGGGATTACGATGATGTGAAGCAATGGCTCGAATACCACTCAATCGATGCCAAAGATAGTTTGAAGGACGCTCTTGAGCAGGCTCAGGCTCATCGTAAGTATTTGCTCAGCGATATTGAGGAGTACATCAAGGATGTTCAAGCCATAGCGGCTGAGCAACTTGCTAAGGGGCAGGCGTACTATGAGCAGGGTGGTGAATTAGCCTCCGAAGAATTGGATGCCGCTCGTGAGAAGTTCGAAGAAGCTGCCAAGAACGCGAATGCTCAGATTGCTGGCGGTAAGAAGGCGGCCAAGAAGGCGGCCAAGGATGCCGGCAAAAAGGCCAAAAGCGTTGCCTCTGACGCTGACAGTGGCGCCTCTTCGGCCGCCTCCGACGCAACTTCAATCATTTCCCAGGCTACCGATGCGGCAGCTGATGCCGGCCAGAAGCTTTACGAGCAGACCAGCGCCGAGTTTGTGCATCTGTGGTCCGACTCGAAGATCAAAGAATTCCTCGATGCTCGTGGCTTCGATGTCCCTCAGAACACCAAGCGCGATGAATTGTATAAGCTTGTTGCTCGTGCTAAGCATGTCAGCCCCATTAACAGCAACGGTCCCACTGGTCGGTTCTGGTTCGACAACTGGTCGCGCAAGGATCTCACTGATGCTTTGAATCAGCTTGGTCAGACCGTAGATGGTACTCGTGAGGAGCTGTCTCAGCGCCTGTACGCTGCCTACTCCGATGCAAAGTCCAAGGGCTCTGACGCCTATGCTAAGGGTCAAGAGGCTGGTTCCGACGCTGGCCAATCTGTGCTGGCTACTCTCGAGGGATGGAAAGATGCCGCCTTCGACAGCTGGTCGACAGAAGATCTGAAGGAGTATGTTTCTAGCTTTGGTGATTCTGTCAGCGATACGAAGGACGATCTCGTTTCTCGCGCCCAAGCCAACTACCGGTACTTCGTGTACGGTGAGTCTAAGCCCAAGACGTTCCCTGAGAAGATTTCGGACCACTTCAAGAGCCACCAGACTCGTGTTCATGCTCACTTTGGTTCTATTCACAACCACATCAAAGCTCACTTCGCCGAACATTTTGGTCATTTGAAGTACTACTACTACAAGGCCCTGGCTCACTTGCAGAGCGCCATTGGCTACGGCAGCGCTATCAAGTCCGACCTTTAGATGGTGACACCATCGAAAATTCTTAGTATATGTAGTGACTTAGACGTATTTGGATTTGATGGTAAATACGTGAAGTTCGTCAGCCCGCAGCGTTTAGCGCGTAGCAAGGTCGCAATATACTAGGTTGCATATACCGCTGTTTTTAACCTTGCGATTGATTTGCAGCGTATCTTAAAAACAAATTTCATTATATGACCCCTACTTCTTGGCTTGGATATGAACGCATGTGCGTGATGCACTACACACAAGCTTGTACTTCACGCACCATCCCTCCCTCCGATCTTGCTTTCTAATGGTCCGCCCCTGGTATGTTAAAATAGCAGATGTCTCGCACCGCTTAACTGTGCTTGGTATCATGGGTCTCTCAGGTTATTTGTTCTACGGGGTCATCACTAGCGTTTCTGCCAATGCTGCTAGACGTGACACACAGCGCCTCGAAGCCCCCATAACTTCTGTCGCCTCTGAGGACTCAAAAGAGTGAAGTAGAGTGGAGACAGGTACAGGCGATCAAACCCCATATCAACACGATTTCAGGCCATTCTGATGTCTCAAGTCCATGGGAAAATTCTCTATCTCGAGATCCTAAACGGCCATTGGATCTTATATCATAGCTTTCAGAAAAAATCTTGTTACAGTGGTTTAATGTACATAGATTTATACGACAAAAATATTCGAACTCACTTGGCTTTGAACTTCAAAGGCTTCAAATTGTTGGAGATCTTCAGTTTCTTCAGTTTCTGTGCTCTCAAGGCATTGAAGCGGGAAGCGTTCGCATCCATATCTTTTGCCTGTAGCTTTAGGTGGAGTACAGCTTGCTCGGCATCCACCTCCGCTTCACAGGCTGGGCAGCTCGATCCTCGTGTCATGACTGACTTCAAGCCGCAATGACCGCATTTAACTAGCACAACAATCGGTTCCTGAATTTCCGGGCCTATAGCTTCTTTTGTGGCCACGCAGACCCAGGCGCCAGTGCTGTTAAAAGTCCTTTTAATATCCACTATTTCATTCAAGCGCTTGATTTTACAAAGAGATCTCGGGTCTTCTCTCTTTCTGAGTAGAAGTTCGAGCACAGCCGTTTTGTTGTACAAGTTGCCCTCGATATCACAACAGATGGGGTCTTTCAATTCCTCGAGCGTCAGGCGACAGCAATTCCACAATGTACTGGGTTTTTTTTCGCATTTCTCAGATTTTAATTTCACAAGATCCTTTCGACTCGCCGTTGTGCCTCCATCATTGCCCATTAGTTCTGGAACTTCGAGTGAGCAGATCAACGCAGACGAGCAGCTAAGCAGCCGACTGGCTGTGTTCAGATAATCAACCACATCCTCGAGACCAGCACCATGAGAGTGCCTCGATATATCCGGCTCCTTCTACAGCCTCCGGCAATGGACTTTGAACAGGCAGCGTATGAGGGTTACAATTGCGTTGTTGCTCCACAAAAAGTCTACCGGGCTGCCTTTTACCGGCAGCAGTCGAAAGGGCACATGGCACGAGACGATCCGTCATTTGTCGTACTTCTCGCATGTCTTATGACTATCTCTGCCATTCTTTGGGGTGCTTTATACGCAAGGTCTTTCACAACTACGATCCTGCTGATAGTAAAGATGGTCTTGATCGACTTCCTGATCCTGGGTGCTGTGCTGGCCACGGTGACTTGGGCCTTCGCAAACAAATTCCTGATCAAAAAAGGGCTTCCTGAGGGAACAAAGGTCAGCTGGTCTTTCAGCTTTGACATACACTGTAACGCCTTTGTTAGCGTTTGGCTTTTATTGTACATCATCGAGCTTGTGCTACTACCCGTTCTTCTGCCCGACATTCTTCCCAGCCGCTGGCTCGGCTCCACGCTATATACCGCTACAATTGTTGGCTACTGCTGGGTTACGTTCAGGGGCTTTGCGACCCTTTCGATTCTTGAAAATGTCAATGTATTTTTTGCGCCTGCTATTCTGGCCTTGTGCCTATATCTGCCCAGCATGTTCTTGTTCTCAATAGTGAGATGGAGACTGGACAGCTATTTCGATTGAATGACCTCACAAAATCTCGTAAATAGACTATCAAACCTGTAATTGAATGAAAATTGTTCTACATTCCTAATAAATAAATAAATAACAATTATTCTACGGCCGGGAGCAATTGAGACTTCCTGATTCGGGTGACATAGGCGATAGTATATTCTCCATCGTGACTTATACTCACTAAACAATCATAGGGACGTAGACTTTCCGACTTCATAACGAAGCCTTCATCTGACTGCACTTTCCTCCATTCTGGAAAATAACAGGTCTTCTGTTCCGCAAAACCAAGACTTTTGTATAGGGCCTCCTTCGAAGCCCACGACGAAGCAAGCGCTTGGGCTCTTGAGGCTTGTGGAAGCTTTCCTATTGTCTCAGCTTCTTCAGGATGTAATATCCGCCTTGCTATTCTGTCGAAACTGTGGCGGTTCAAAAGAGATGCGAATCGGGACGTTCTGCATATATCGACGCCTATTCCTAACACAGTCATGTAGCATTCTAAGATCGCTTGGGTCAATTTGTTAAGGCTCGCATTCAAGAAAGCCTTAGGATGACTTCGTGAACATTCGAGCCTTTGGAATTGCCATGATACATAGGAGTTTCCTGCATCAACGAATCACCTTTCATAAACTCAATCCTAGTCCGTCGCTCTAATCTCATCATACCATCAGTCGCTTCTTGACTCGAGACTTCATCTCGCAATCTCCCGCCTGACATCATCTGCGTAAGTTGCCCGCGTCCCCAGGATGAAAGACTGGCATGAAAGTAGGTGCCTGCCCAGTCTTAATTCGGTGACCTGTGCGGTTTTCGATTCGCATGAGGATTTAGTCTGGACTGGCGATGAGAAAGGATTCCTTCGCTCGTATGCCACCGCTCGATTATTGCCATACACATCCATGCCGGCCCATTCGTCGAAGATCCTCGACATAAAGATCACCGAAAAAGGCGTTTTTTCCCTGTCTGCCGACGGAGTTCGATATCACAAACGGAATGGTTTGCTCCAGAGCCTCGACTCTAATGCAAAAGGTCAGTTTATGCTTGTAGACGAAAACGAAGTCCTGCTCGCAAGCGGCCGACGCGTCAATCGGCGGACCCTGGAGCCACCTCGCGAAACAGGAACATTTGCAATCGACGCTCCAGAAGACGTTACGATTCAGTTTATGAAGCGCTGCACTATGTACATTTGTCTAGGGCTCAGCAACGGCGATGTACACGTGGTTGATCCGCAAACGTTCGAGACTTTACAGATTGTGAACTGCCACTCGGGTTATTTCACTGATATAGACGTTCGAAAGTCGACCTTAATGAGCTGTGGCATGAGTACACGGCGCTACGGTGTAGTTCACGACCAAATTGTCCATGTTTACGACGTCCGGGCCAAACGATCTCTACCGTACCTCAACATCATCATGGGCGCCATTTTTGTGCGCATTCATCCAAAATCGCTAACAAATTGTTTTGTTTACACTACGGCCGGCCAGGTACATCTAATGGATTCTCGCAATCCTAACAACCTGGCTGTCTTGCAGCCTCAATTGACCTCCGAAGTCGTCGCCATGGATATCGCTCCGTCGGGCGATTCGTTCGTTCTAGTGGAGCAAAACGGAATGATACATTTCTGGACAAAGCATACTTTCTATCCTATTCCAAAATCTTTGGATCTCCCGCATTTGCCAAGCCCGTTGCCCTCTCTAGATTTTGGGAGCAGCCCCTTGAGCACAATCGGTCTGCCGTACTACCAACACGAATTGTTAAGCAGCTGGTCTGATCCAATGATCTTCGAAGTGGGTATGCCATCAAGTAATGGCGATGACTTTGATAACCTGTATCGCCGAAATGTGGCAACGAAGTATATTTCATTCTTGAAACCGACTCGTCGGTCGTCGATGTCTATTCCTAAATTTTTGAGTGAGCGTGAGCGTCTAGGCCTTGACGATAGCGATCATTTCTTTTCCGGTATTGGCGATGATGAAGAGGACTGTGAGAGTGTAGAACCAACCCATGCTATCGATAATCATGGCAGCGCTAACACTAGTATCAATTCAGCATCTATTGCAGGGGGCGGCAGCTCAGGCTCAACTTCTCAAACAGACCGGCCTACGGTGAATCGCCTGAAAGTTCCTAAGGTCTATCGTCAGCTTCAAATTCACTACTCACGATTTGGTGTTAACGATTTCGACTTCCGATACTACAATAAGACCGAGTATTCAGGTCTTGAGACCATGCTGTCAGGCAAGCTGTACTTCAATGCGCTACTGCAACTTTTAAGGTGGTGTGCTCCTATCTTCAACTTGACACTACAGAAATTTTCCAAATACAACCATCTTGACTCAGTTCAGGTTGTGGCAGAGCTTGCAATTATGTTCGACATGTTACACAAAGGCAACGGTCGCCAATGCCAGGCAACTAACTTCTTGATTATGCTCAAAAACAGCCAGGAGGCCCATACTCTGGGTTTGACTGATTTTAGTCGCAAGATCGGCCAACAGATCACGAATCTTTTCGAGTTTTTGATGCAGAAATTCTCTCAAGAAGAGATGCAAATGCCTGGTGATCAGACCCTTTTTGACACCGCTGGAGTCGCTGTCACAAGCCGAATCTATGGTAGCTGTGGATATCGTACTGACTCTTTACATCATCAAGTTGGTATGGAAGCGTCGCACGCCGATATCAAAGGCCTCAACGCAGCGCTCAGTCGTACCACGGATAGCTGGATGTGGTGCGACAAGTGCCAGAAGCATCACTCCGTTGCCATTGTGAGGCAAGTGACCCAGCTGTGTGATGTTCTTTTCGTAACTCTGAACGAATCTGGTGCCAGCAACTCGAGAAACAGTCCGCAGGTTGGAGAACAGCCGACCGGTCCTGTGCGCTCTAGACCACTTGCTAAACAATTCTCACTGGTCCAACGCGGCGATCGCAGGTCATTCAAAGTTGTGGAAAGCGCTGACGAGCCCGACTACGAACTCAAAGGTTATGTTGCTCTCGTTAGGGACGATGCTCGCCATCGCCACGGCATTGCCGTTGTTAAAATTAAAGGCGTTTGGCACCTATTCAATGACTTTTTGGTGACCCCAATTCCTGAGCAGCAAGCTCTAGACTTCAGCCAAGAATGGAAGCAAGGCGTTTTGCTCATGTACCAGAGAAGGTCTGCCAATGTCGAATTCGACTATGACGGGTGGAAAGCTACGCTCAATACCAGTCTCTTGCTATCTAATTGTTTTGTTTCTGGTAAACAAGAGCGGCCTTCGAGAGCCGTGCCGCTGACAGCCGATGAGATTGCAGGCTTGAGAGGCGAGCGGGTCGCGCTCGATGCAGAATTTGTACTGCTCAATCGAGAACTGGCGGAAGTACATTCAAATGGCCAGAAGTCCCTGATTCAGCCAAGCCAGATGTCACTCGCTCGCGTCTCAGTCTTGCGCGGGGCCGGGCCCCTGAAGGAGAAGCCGCTGATTGATGACATTGTCGAGTGCCGCCAGCCAATTGTTGATTACTTGACGCTCTACTCAGGCATTCACAATGGTGATCTCAACCCCGTAGAATCCTCATTTGGGCTAGTGACACTCCCCATTGCGTCGCGGCGCATGTGGCTCTTGCTCAACCTCGGCTGCGTTTTTGTTGGACATGCCCTCGTCAATGACTTTAGAACCTTGAACCTTCAGGTTCCTGAGGCGCAGATCATTGACACTTGCGAACTGTTTCACAACAAAGACATCAACGGCCCGCGCCGCCTTGGCCTCAAGTTCCTGGCCTGGGCATTGCTTGACGAGCATATTCAGACGTCCAACCATGACTCCATTGAAGACGCGGTCACCGCACTGCGCATCTACGAACGCTATTCTCTACTAAAAGATCAAAACCAGCTTGATGAGACGATTAAAATGCTATCCACGAAGGGACAAACGTACGCCTTCAAGGTGCCAGATCGCTCATAATTGGAGACTTCGAACATCCTTCGTTATACAGCCTAATAGAGACAGGTAATCCCAGTTAAGGCAAAATGAATGTATATGATTCTGTACCTGTAAATTAAATTAAACGAGCTTGATGCTCGAGTTGCGTCGCTGTCGTGAGTATTGAGTCGATACAACTCGTTTTTGAGGCGACGGCGGTACTTGGCTTCCCTGAGTGGCCTGCAAGCCTATAGTAGATCGCTGCTGGCTCAAAGCAATTCTGGAACCTTGGCCACTCGCAGCTTCTGTGTGCCCTCCGGTACCTCCGGAGGCCGAAGCCCCGACAGCCCTGGTAGCGCCCGAGGAACCTGGCGCGTCGGGGTCTTGCCAGCCATGAGACCACATGCTCTGCATACTGTAGTCTTTCATCGTGAGGGCTGCAGGAGGGCCACTTCCCGGTCTGTGCTGCCGTCCGTCGATGCTGAGGTATGCCATTTCGTTTACGGTGGTGGCCTCGAGCGACGCTATTTTTTGGGGAGCTTCATCTCCTGAATTACCAAGCGCTGGTCCAAGCTGACTTGATTCGGTGGAATGGCATTTACGAGTCTGAATTCGCGCAATTGCACTGAGCACAGGAGATCCGATTTGTCGAATATTCACATACTGTCTATACGCCCAGTCAGCATCTCGGCGGCCGTGGCGGTTGTTCATAGTATGATTGAGATGGTAATCATTGATGTTGGCAGACTGGCGCTGCTTCATCAGCAAACGTTGCTGCGTTCGCATGTAGTTGCCTCCTACAATTCCCCGCAAGTCTGCCGTGCTTTGACTGGAGTCGACGGCTCGTGACAAGAGATCGCCTTCATCGAGAAATCGGGACTCTTTGGAGTATGAATTGAGCGCCGATGCCATCTCCACAACCGAAGATACAGAAACAACTGTTTCATTAGATACCTGAGGAGGCAACGGTCCGACATTCCCGATCCCAAGAGAAATACCTGAACTTGTTCGCCGCAAGAAATGTGGCCTTCCGTTCTGAGAATCTGTGCTTCGCTCACTTTCATTACGATTTAGCTGCGGTTTCAACGGAATTTGCTCGATTTCAACTGTTTCTTCGTTTGCCTTCAGTGGTGATGGTTCCCCTTCCCTCGGTTCCTCCTCGTCGTCGGTGTCTTCGTAATTACTTCCATCTGAATCTGCGTGATCTAAATGAATCACGCCTTTAGAGCTAGTCGCCATTTGCTTCGTAGTCCTGCTTTTACTCAAATTCGAGCTGGAATTTTTTTGAGTATTCTTCAACGACAAGTGATTGGAGGTGCTCGGATTGAGCTGAAGCCGGCTGTGGAGCCTGGACGATGACCCAAGACGCTGCAAACGAGATGTCTTGGCACGGTTAGCCACATTACCTGACGAGCTGTGATTATGCTGCGAACTCAAGCCCGGATTCAAATCTTCGCTAGTCGTAGAAGTATTAGCATTGATGCCTAGATTGTCGGCTTTCGCGTCCTGATCACCGCTCTGTGAAGCCGAGCTTCTCTGGGGTTGCAAATCTGACAGACGAAGCTGGGAACCATTCGAAGATCTTTGCTGAGACAGCTTACTGAGTTTTGTAGATGATTTTCCATGGTGGTGGCCAAAACTGCTCAGATGCGGATGCAGCTGCCGTGTATGAGTCTTGGCGGCCCGCCGCGAGGGTGCCACATCCTCTGACATTCGAGAAGCTGCTTAATTGGAGGTGTATTGCTCGTTTTCCAGGCCACACAAAAGTTCGGGAAAAACAGATTGGGCAATGCTAGTAAGCAGTGAGTTTTGGCAAGTCTGTTGTGATCACAAACGGCGCTTCAAATGAAGGCACTACTTTTTGTGGTTGAGTGCTGCTCAATTCAGTCAAGCGTTGCAGCACTCTACTGAGTATACCAATTTAATGCCCAGTTCTGAGAGTATCCCCGAGAAAACTTTGATCCTGGGGTGAAGAAAGCTTGCCTTGGTATCAGTCCGCCTGGCAATGGGCACGACAAATGGGGAATCGAAGTTGAATGTGAAGACAAAATATTAGGTAACCCTGCCGGCTCGCCCTGACAACTTGGCACGTCCGATCGCCTCAAATGGACCGATCTAGTCAATAATTCCTATAATCTATTAACGTGAAGCGTAGTAACTCGCAAATTTTGAAGTGTGTGTATGAGTCTATAGCGGCTTCCCTATACTTTGTTTCAAAATCGCGCTTGGCGACATTCATTGTATACCTACCCCGCCGTGAGCTCGATCTGAGCTCAGTACGGCACACGTGAACAATTCGAACCACAAGTCAAAAGTGATATTCATCCCCAGCCTTCCTGCTGTACGGGGTCACATTGACGAAGATTATTGGATATAACTGGTCTCTGATGTAAAAAAATTTTGGAGAAGGTAAAAAGGACCATTTCAAATGGTCAAAAAGTAGTGACGACCGTGGGATTCGAACCCACGCCTCCGAAGAGACAAGAGCCTTAATCTTGCGCCTTAGACCACTCGGCCAGATCGTCAAACTCATGAGAATATTAACTCCATGGTCACTCAGTTTGGCCACAGAGATCCGAATGACAACTTTTGGCACTTCAAATGATACAGTGTAAAAGGAGTGTATAGTTTCGAGTAATTTCGGCTCTGAGCGGTTTCCTGGTATTCCTTCTACATACTTATCTCGAAGGTAGGTTGGGTGACAGATTATAGTGTGTAAATCGTAAGAAACTATCCCTTTCCTCTGAACAATACTGTGTGATCTATTTCACGCCACAATGGTACTACGGAATATTCCCTTCGCGGTATTTTCGATTTGCTCTACATCTGTCGATACTATAGACTGTGGTTCTCTGCATTTCGAGCTTTAGCTAGTAATTGTGAATGATTTTATGAACCACAAGTCAGAAGATGGCTATAGCAGCGTAGTTAGTCTCGATAGACTAAAAGCATTTTTAATCGCCAGATCAACTCAAATTCCAGTTCAGTTCAAAGTGCTAAGGTTCGGTGCGGGAAAAGCCTTGGAAGGTCAATATTACAAAAATATGATGGGACGCTCATCTCAAAGAGTGTGAAGTGGTACAAATTGCGATTTGGCGCATCTTAGTCTTATCACTTTATGAAATTGCTTTCTTTGGTGGTGAAGGCTTTCTTTTTGTGAAGTTGTTGATACAGATCAGCGAGGAAAGTCATGTATGCCCGCTGAGGATGCATAAAACCTGCAGATTCTGAGACGAGGTTCTTCAACTGATCACAACTTTATACAGGATAGCGAATGGGTCTCGAAGAATTCTGTAAAATCTTGTTTCCTGACGCGGCCACACGAAATTCCATGTTGCTGTAGGCATTAGATCTCGGAGACAGTATATAAATGAATATGCATGTAAAGGGGGATCCACACAAGAGGTGTCTGTCTACTTACATAAAAACATACATTGGCGATTGCTGATCTACGAGCATCTTAACGTTTTTTTAAAGTGCATCGAGCGCGAAGCTAGACATAATCCAATTCTGGACTGATATCCAGCGTTTGCCTGCAATTATTTTGCGCACTGCACTCTGAGTTATGGCAAAAGCGGGGCGAACACGTCCTTGCGACCAATGCAAACGAAGAAAAACGCGTTGTATTCAATATCCAGAAGGCAAATGCCAGTTTTGCCAAAAGCACAATGTCAAATGTGTATCCTCTCATCCTAAATGGATAGCTACTGCGATGGAACCAACGCAAATAGAAGTCAAGCCTCTCGAAACACCTGAAAAAGCAGACAGAGTGCCATCCTTTATCCCGGACGGATACGATTCAGCAGCTTTTATTGGCAGCTCCAGCGATATTGACCCATTCCTTGTTCAATTTTACCCAAGAGATGAGAACAATGTCGTTCGCTTTGTAAATCAAGGTATAAAAATCGTGGAGAACTCACCGCACCCTTACAACTCTTCCGCTGCGCCAGTGGCTTTCACAGTGTTTCGAAGACCTGAAAAAACAAAATTTTCGCATCATGTGGAACAAATCTGCCAGCAGACAATGAAAGCTGCCGACCCGTACAAGGAACGTTTGCTAGCCCTCTACTTCAAATTCATTGACTGGACATATCCTGCTGTTGATAAGCACTCGTTCTATCAGGCGTACTATTTTTATCCCAAGTCGCTCAATCAAGGGCTTCTGGCGGGCATGCTTGCACTCAGTTGTATCTATTGGAAGTACGACAGTGTTCTATGTTTGAAAACACCGCCTCCAAACTTGGCGGGTGAGCTCTGGCAAATGTGTTGGTTGTGTGTTCAGGAGGATTCTTCAGTCCCTGATTTGGAAACCATGCAGGCCGTTCTCTTGCTATTGCAAAAGCGTATGCCACGAGACGGTACTGCCCAACTCTTTCATCAAAGCGTCCATCTTGCGACAGCGGTATCCATAGGATATACGCTTGGTCTGCATCTCGACTGTTCGAACTGGAACGTTAGTGACCTGGAAAAGCAGGTCAGGCGCCGTCTATGGACATGTTTATTTGTGAACGATAAATGGATAGCGATCACTCTGGGGCGCCCTTCGCTTCTCAATGATTATCATGTAACTGCGCTGCCCTTTGATTCTGCTCATCCTCAGGAACAACTGTTTGTTCAGATGTTCAAGCTCACAGAGATAGCAAACGGCTTGAACGAACTCTACTCTCCCTCCTCACGATTCAGTGAGACTTATAATCCGGCAAGTCCTGAGTCCCTGGCGAAAATTGGCATTATTTACCAAGAACTCGGTAGATGGCGCGCAAGTCTGCCTCCTGCTCTCGCAACAATGAGCAGTGCTACTGGGGACTACTGTCCCAACGGCGTTCTACATTTATCCGCCTTAACGATTGAGGTTATGCTGATCCGTACCCTACTTGAACCTTTCAATATGCGGCAGAAGGGGTTTTCGTCGTGGCGTGCCACAGCCTTCGACTTGGTTCAAAGAATTATTCAGTTTACAAGCGAGATCACCCACTCACATTTGCACGCCTTTTGGCTCGCACATACGCCAATGTGTTTTTCAACCCTCGCGCACTTTGTATTTTACTATTTTGTTCAGAGCACACCCGAAGAAAAAGCGTCCCTAGAAGTTCAATTCCGAAAATGGCTTTGGGCCTTAAGAGTGCTCGCAAACACTTGGCCAGAAGGAACAGGGCTAGCTACACTTCGAATGGACAATGTCTTTCACAGTGGGCAGACAACAATAGATATCCAGCCGCCCCCCGAGTTGACGACTGTCTTTAATACTGGGCTGGCCTCTGCTTCCCTTGAAATTTCGAGCCACGGTGAGTACGGGTACTCTAACCGCAAAACCCATTCTAATCTTGGAGCCTATGGCCTCATTTCATATGCCAACGCACAGCCCATTGGCACCCATAATGATCAAGGATATAATGAATACACGGACGTATCTCATTCCGAAAGTGTGAACTACCAACCGCAGCAGAGCCGCGATGAAAGCCCCGCAGCAGGAGCGCAATCCTACGCATACTCCGGCTTCAATGGGATCACAAAATATTACGAACTACATGACTTGAACTCTCAGCGGACCTTTGCGAAAGGAGATTTTCTGCACGAAGATATCCTGCCAGCAGAAACACAAGATGACCTTTTTACTACTCAGGAGCACACAAATGCTGATAGCCCGACAATTTACAATGCTATCGGCATGAATGATTTGGTGAAAGATGACCTCCGTGATCTCTTGCTAGAGGGTATTTTCGATGAGCAGGTACTTCCATAGAGCGGGTGTACTTTAGTTCCATAAGAATTCAACACAGCATTTACCATTCGAAAATTGCGGGGTAATGCAACCAATCATGGGGATGATTTGCATGAATGTCTACACTTCAAGAGAATTTTCCGTGAGATTTTGTGTGTTTTTGAGATCCATTACAAATAAGACGAGTTTGACTTTGTCGATAGAGGTTTTAAACTAAACAAACTTTACTGCTTCGAGTCCAGGTCACGGGACATGAATAATAAGCGTCGCTGGAATCATTCCTTGCTTCCGATCATATTACCATTGTCCCCACAGAAATCCGCAATTTTCAATATGGACACCTTCTTTAAAGCCAACCGTCTCTATGTTGTCACGGGTGCTAGTAGCAACACCGCAAAATTCGGGTTCAAAGTATTACAATGGTACAAAGACAGGGACTTCAATGTCGTTCCAATTAATCCTCGCAAAGAGACAATTCTGGAGACACCATCTCTTGAGAGCATCTCAGAACTCGAAATACCCCAAGGCTATGATTTGGCATTCAGCGTTGTGACTGCCCCGCCTATCACTAAAAAGATTCTCAACGATGTCAAGCGCCTAGCGCTGCCGGTCAGCGCTGTTTGGCTTCAACCCGGCACATATGATTCAGAGGTACTCGAACTCGCTCGAAAAAATATTCCGAGTGTGATCACCGACTGCATTCTTGTTAAAGGCGATAGTTACGCTCGCTTGTAGGCGTTAAAAGATCTGATGAGCATCGGAATGTTAATGCCGAGGCGTCAAAGTCAAATGTGCCGGCTCAGATATATATAATATGCTATGAATCTATTTGATCAGTTGATAGTTATAGAATATGGATAGGGCGCAGCATCTACTGTCACTATCTGGGGAACACGATCTTTGGTGGCGTCCATCTCGGCCACCAGTCGGAACATTATGTCGGTTAATTGTTGGTTCACAGACTGGACTCCGCCCTGATGAGGGGGAATTGCTGTAACATCTAACTCCCACTCTTCCCAGTACGTATCTTGGTAGCGGAAGAAGAATGAAGTTTTCTTTTTCTTGTTCTCTAGCCCGAATTTCAAGCTTATAGTGGCTTGATCACTGGATTTCAGGGCTTGTTGAAGCTCTTTTATCTTCTCATTGATCAATTGAGTGGCTTGCTCGTTGTTTGCGCTTGGCCAGGTGACTCCTGCCGTTTCTTTATATGCCGGAGTGTGGTAGCCTAACAACCGATGAAACAAAATAGTGGATAAACAGGCTCTCACCGCATCTGGCATTGATTGTCGATCGACAGTCAACGAGAATCTTTGCATTGAATCCAGTTTTCCTGTTCAATCCTTTGATTGCTTGTCCAGCTCTATTAAGTGGAGGTGTATTTATGGACAAACACTGATTCTAGGGACAGATTAGTGATCCCTCCACAACTCATTTGGTGGCTGAGAACCACCTCACTTGCAAGACGTGCTTTAGAACCCATATTATGGATACAATGTCATAAACCACTCGGCAGTTCAGATTAATATTCGGCTAATTGGAACCGAAAACTTATCAGTCAGTTATATAGGTCATTCAGAGGTCCATAAAGAAGAAGGGGCGTGATATTTCATCGCATAGCGTCTCGGCACTGCTCGATGATACGGACACCTTCCTCAAGACCGTTCATCAGTTTTGTTTGTTCCGCAGGTTTGAACTTTTGCAGTACGTACTTGGCAACACTGTTGGAGTCCATAGCAGGTGGTGCCCCGATTCCCACCCGTAGTCTTGCGAAAGGGCCATACTTAGCGATATCTTTTAAACCATTGTGTCCACCAAACGATTTCGACTCCAGTTTGAATTTTAAATCGCCCACTTCAAGCTTCATATCGTCATGAACTATTACGAACAACACACTTTTGCCTGCATTCGCACCGAGAAGGCGCTGCGTAGAAGTAAATGCGCGACCACTTTCGTTCATGTATGTTCTGCTACAGCAAAAATAGACATTTGAGCATAATTCACGGATTTCAACGTCACTAGATTCTTTGTAAACTCGATCAGCGGCAGGAAACCTAGACTGCGCCTGGTCACAGCAGTATTGGTATAGCTCATGCCCTGCGTTGTGCCGTGTGTTTTTGTATTTTGAAGGCGGATTCCCAATTGATAGGAACGCTATGACCGTGGAAGGGACGTCTTTGGCTCTTGAATTTGTTCGCAGATCATGTAGAAATTTGTTGATGGGTAATTTCATGGTCCTTTCTTCGACCAGACTGTGAGCCTAGTTCTGACAAAACTTTCAAGGTCTTGAGAATTTCGCGTATGGAGAGTTTCTCGCTAGTGAATTCGAGATTCGAGAAGATTTCGGGGAGTTAGCTTCAAGTGACTGTAGATTTACTCTTTTTCTCTGACTTTCTCTTGCAAATCAAATAAATAGGCTACTAAAGTTTCGTGTTTTTTCGGAAGCTAAGATCAGATTGGAAGTACTGGCTGTTTTTCAGGCTCGGGGTCTATCTCGCGGCCTGCACGACTGGCGAAAAACTTAACTGCGATATAAATGCCGCCAGCAATATTCGCCACCCGAGATACCCACTGTATGAACGGCATGCGGGTGTCACTGATAGTAACTGTGATAGGCTCGAGGTCGAATTCAAAATATATTCCAGGCGGGCGCACGCCACGCTGGTCGCTTGAGCTCACGTCGGTTGCCGTATAGAGATACGTGTCTGCAGACATCCCCAAAGCCTTATATGTGGCTGGCATAATGTTGAGGAAATAAACGGCGAAGTTACGCGACGGGTCGAGAACCTTTGCGGTCTCGTCCAAATCGTTGGAGACAGAGGGGTAGTACTCGCCGAAAGACAGCTCATTGATAGAATGCGTCAAATTTAAAGAGTCGTGTCGCGATCTGCCGAGGGTGTGATGCTGCAATTTGGGCTGCACTACTAGATGTCCCTTGACCCTATGTGTTCTGAACATTCCTTGCATTCGACACCACTGCCCATCGGCAACCTCTGCTCGAGAAAACCCGTATTGCGCACTCCATCCTGAGCCCAGCATGAATGTACTGGTTGGGTGCTCCTTGTCAACTATGATTTCGTGAGTTTTCAAAAGTTCAGAAACGAAGAGACGATCCCCGCTAATATCCGAGATAGACACGTCCAAATCTGAGCACGGAGCAGCCACTGTCAGATCCAAGTTGACCTGCATATCTTCTGCAATATCTTTATCAATCGAAAAAGAGTGTGAATCGTGTGAGCCCATCATATTTGTCGTCTCCATATAAAGCAGAAATATGGCAATGACGATCGTGAAGACACCTGTCGGCGTAAGCCTCAACTGAGGATGGCGACGCAGACTATCCTCCTCAAAAGCATTGAAGCTCTGACCTTTCATACTGAATATTCAAGATGAAAGTGAATCGACTCAATTATACTGTAAAGCTTCAATATTCGGACAAGAGCAGTTTAGGCTAGACAAGCTGACAAGTTGGAACAGCTCAGACATGGGGCTAAATAAGCTTGGGACAGATGTCCTTAGCGCCAAGGATCCAATCCCGGGTTTTCGGAATCTGCCAATAGTTTCACCTAGTTTGCTTTTGAAATAAGCCTGCTTGCGTTTGTATTGAGCTGGCATAAAACCAGTATCTCAATTGCAGCCGATGGCGGCGCAAATGCTAGATAGATTTATCGAAATTCAGAAAAACAAGCTGATATGTAAACTATGATCCGTCCACGAAGCCGGGAGCGAAGTATCAAAGCTAATATGATCGGCTCTGCAAAACGCGCATCTCTATCTGTTACGATAACGGCCATGTTGCCCAAGCTGTCGTCCCGCCAAACACCTGTTAGCTCGAGCCTTCGAGCCTTAGAAAGAGTTCGAGAATCCAAAGTTGATCTAGCGTCGCCGAGCAAAAAGCACGAATAATTTAAAAAACGCCTTTGCCAAACTGTTCGATACGAGTTGCAATGGCAGAGTGGTTATCCAAGGCATCTATTAACTCACTCACAACCACGCTCAATTCCTGCTGGTCGATACCCGAAACAAGAAAATACTCCGAGTATGGATTTTTCGCGGGCTTATTTTGTGGGTGATTCACAATCAGGTCCTCGACTATTTGTTCGATGTGTGTTAGGGTCCAGTTATGCGCGGCATTAACAATCTTTTTGTTAGGCGGCGTCATAAGCAGCAAGTTCGCGTACAGTCCAGATATCTTACATCTTTGGTTGATCTGTTCGAGCATCAAGTCTTCAAGCGAAGGTTGCTGCATCGCTCAAGAACTCCACAGTTTGTGTGTTAAGCTGGGGTTTAGATAGAGATTGGAAGCGAGAGAAGCAGCAATGATAGCACAGACAATCGAGGGAGGTGTCGCGCAGATCTAGCAGATCGGAGCACAGCGTTCGGGCTGTTTGCAAGGTTCTAGGGGAAGGCAACTGTTTTAACACAACAGCTACTAAGTTCTCCAAACTATGACAAGTGACTAAACAGGCTGTCTTTGTGCCGCGGGTACTCCACATGTTCGGAGCCTTCAGGGCGAGGGCTGAGCCAATGGTGCTAGAGTAGAGTGGGCAATTACACGTTATGCTGATTCAGAAGTACCCCGAAATCGAGTTGAACGGGCGTAATTGAAGATTCCATCTAATTTATTCACCGCCACTTTCGGATATGTTGCAAATGACACAGAGGGAATTTCGGCCTCACAAATCAGTCTTTTCAACAGAAGCCATTGTGAAAGCCCGCCGAGAGCATATAAAGCTGCTTCAAAAACATCGGCGTGAGGCGTTAGCATTCAAAACGCGTCGAGAACGCGTTGCGACACAGTCTTTGGCGGAGGAGCAGTGCCGCATTAAAATGCTAGAGTCATCGATCCAGGAGCAGGAGCGTTTACTCGAATTGGAAGAACGAGAGCTTCTACAAGCTGAGCTCTTGAGACAAGCTGAAGAACAAGAATATCTAGAGCACATGGCAGCGGAGTACGAAAACAGTTAAAATTGTGTATATCGACATGTTCCATATTTATTGTTGTTTAAACTAAACCCGCTACTAGCCCTCGGCCATTTTGATCAGAATGCACACATTATCTTCAATGTGCCCCTAACCTCGGGTTCGTACCCACTTCGATCCTCGACCCTCGAGCTTCTTAATACTCTATGCCTCTATTTTCAGATTCTATCATGTCTACTACTCAAAATCCACTCGAAAAATTCAGCTCTCTTGAGCTTCGCGCGAAAGAAATTTCGGCAGGGAACCGAAAAGCCATCAAGGACTTCAACGAGTCTCTAGACAGACTGAATCAAGACAAAAGGCCAGCGAGTCGAGCCATGGTCGAATCCTGGACACTAGCGCAGGCATTGGAGTATAGCAAAAGAGAAAACGCCGCCGGCCCATCTAAACATGGGCTTGATGATACCCAGCTTGCTGAACGCACCTATTATAAGCAATTAGAGGGGTTCGACAAAGCCCGAAAAGCTAACGAGGAGGCGGTCATCACTCAGACAGATATTGATGAGGTCGATCTGGCTTTGACACAGATTGTGGGCTCCAACATTGCTAGGTCTGCAATTCAGAGAAAATCTCAGATTGCTTCTTCAGGGTACATCAGTGACGCCAATCGCCGTTTTAATTCGCGCTTGGAGAATCAGTGAAGTCCAAGCAAGGGCACATGCCAGGTCCAGTCGAGACCACACAGCTCGGGAAAAATTCGCCGTACTTTCACGATCTTTTCGCATAACTGGAATGAAGCTCTAGGCTTCGTAGAGCAAAAGAGCTCAATCAGGCTGCTATACATCGAATAGGATCAAGCCGACCTTTATTGTTGCCAGCCAGGAAACAGGCACACATCTCACTCTGGACGACAGAATTCGTGACTATATTTATTACTTACAAACATTTCATCTTCACTAAGCTTCACTACAAACTCCTAAGTAGTCAGTATCATAGGGTTCAATCATTACACTTTGCCAGAAGATCTCGAAGACAAATACCCAGCTCGCAATTAATAACCCCAGACTCCTGATCATGAGACTCAGTTTGATTGGCCTCGCGAAGAGTCGTGGTCCTGCAGCGTCTGAACAAACTGCAGTTAAGCTGCTTGAATATGCTACGAAAATGAATCACCCAGTGCCACCTTCCGGATTCCTTGCCCGGCTTTCTGACAGCCTGACCCCGGAGCTGGGTTCGACAGATCTTAGTTCCCAGAAGCATATTGCAACTTTGCTGCAAAACCTGCTGGACACCAGGATTGGAGGCATCTCTAGCCGTCAAAATATTAACAGTCATTTTGGTGAGCTTTTTTCTGGGCTCGACGTTTTAAGCGGGCCCCTAGCTCAGCAGCAAGAGACAAGCTCAGAAGACCTCCAAAAAGTCCTAGCGCCCGGAAACACTGTTGAAGACATCAGTCAGGCATTCGACCTAGCTTTTTATTCCGGGAACTTGAAATACAAATTCGCCTGCGGGCTTTTGAAAGACTCAAGGGTGGACCTTCATCTTGTGAACAAGATTGTTCGCTATACTGCCTCAGGAGGTACCTTGATAAAATGGTCTCTGCAAGACAAGCACTTTTTCATGCTTCACTCAGCCAACAAGCTCTGGGCTTTAAATTCGAAAAATCAGGCTCGAGAGCTTATATCTGTTCATTTAAGCGCTCTATTGCCTGCCTTGCGCGACAATATCTTGAGCTACAAGAAAGCGCAGATGCTTGCTCGAGCCGCAGTGGCGCATAGCAAAGAGCTAGCCAATGAAGTCGCAAGAACAGGCCTGCGTAGTAGCATTCTAGTCTGGCAGAATCTTGTCTTTGCCAAACGATTCGACATGGCTGCTGAAGTGCTCTCTTCTCATCCGCTCCAAGAAGCACTAAAGCTTGTTTCTCGAGAGAATCTGCTGGTATCAGGTGCCTTACAGCAACTTTTAAAAATACAGCCCCGATCTTCAGAGGCTTTGTGTAGGCATCAAGTGACTGCAGCTCTGCTCTCAGTTGCTGAAGCTATTGGTCAAATTGAGCCAAAGCTTTCAATCAAGCTCGCCTCACTTCTTGACGAAGTAAGGACTGATGATCATGCCCTTGACGCCCGCGTCGCTATGTTCAAGCTGAGCTTTAACTAAGGCCAAGGAACGGTTTCTATTATTTATGAATCTTATATTTAAACATCAACTCACCATAAACTCCTTAAGCGAGCATATACTCGCCCACAACCGGTCCCCAGGCTTTCACACGCTTGTACTGGGCCATCTCTTTCGACTCAGCCATCGCTTTGATAGCAGCAGCCATTTGAGGTCCTTCTCCACGAGCCTTGACGCTTTCTAGCGATTCCAGATAAGTTTTCACTGTAAACAGCAGGAATCGCGATTTGGGCAAACGCGAAAGTTGTTGACGCTCGGTGCGGAGATGCATCTCTTTGGGGTCGAACTCGCTGGGCTTGATAGGTTTAACCTTTTCATTTTTTTTGGCGTGAGTGCCTGTAGGCGTGAATATTTCGGCGTGGTTCTGGACTGTCCACGTAAGGCGCTGAACTAGCAACCCCACATCAATTTTATGGAAGTACCTGTTCATAGACAACTTCAATTTCTCTTCATAGAGCGGAACAGGCCCATGGATATCGGTCAGTTTGAGACCGATCTTTGAGTTCGGGTCAAATCCATTTGGTGCGATGAATGTTGCCGCTTTCAGAACGTACTCCTCCAGCTCATCGTTGTACTCCAGGAACAAAAAGTCCTCGGAGGTCAAGCCGTTCAGGTGGTAGAGCAGCTCGCGAGAACCCATTTTTGTCTTTCCACCAATCTTGGGAATAGCTTCGCCAGTGATGAGATTGACCAGGCTTTTGCCCTGCTCCTGGAAATACTGTGGATATTTCGTCTTCATGTAACCCAGGATCATGTCGTATGCTTCGCCGATGGCGTCTCTGACCTCTTGGCTATCCTGAACTAAGTTACAGGACTCGGGATTCTCATTTGCAATATTCTTGCGAAGCAAGACTTCAGATTTGTAGTTCTTGTCCAGAAGAAGCCACTCCTGAAAGGTGGTTTTCATGAGGCCCATGGTAACAGCGTACTTCTCCTTGAAAAGGTCGAAAGTCCGCGGCTCGATGGTAGTGTAGTCCAACTCAACATGCGCTTCCAAGGGCATACGGCCTCTAGAAACTAGTGTGAGCTTAGCCCCTGGCTTGGGCTTTGCTTCTTGAGATTCCCACCGCTTCGTGAACCAACGAGCCAGAAAGAAGCACCCGACTGCGAAGGCTATAGACCAAGGGTTCGCCTCCTTGAGTTCATTTAAAAGTTGAAACATTTCTCAAGTTTGTTGAAGCCGCAGATTCACACCTGGAGAAGACAGATTCTGCAATTTTCTCACAAACTAGATGATCTCTCGGCTATAAGTTGAGAGAGTCGGGTAATATGTACCCGATGCGGTCAAGCAGATACGGATGTGATCGAGAGCCGTACACTTTTCATGCATGATAACGCTGTTGGGCCGTCCGCTCTTCTTCGCTTATGTCGATGATGTGGTAAGTGAAACCTGGATATTCTATTACGTCAGTGACTAACGATCAGCCCCGACCCCAACTTTGAGGCATCGAGCACTAGCCTTCCTACATCCAGCCGTAAATTTCTCCCATTTACGTCCAGATCACAAATAAGCAGCTGGATGACGCGGCCCTCTAGTGATGCTCTGTTGTTCTGGCTGCTTTTAGGTATAGGGCTTTATCTCTTTCTCTCCTCCGGCTCATGGAGTATGCAAAGCGATCTAGGAGAGTATCAGAAGTTAAAACTCAATGAGCTTGAATTACTTCGTGGACTAGATCTCAAAACGCCGCTAATACAGCTTCCGCTTACGAACTTCGAGCAATTACAGCTGCCAGATAGCCTCTTGGCTCAGGTTGACCAGATCTGGGCGCCACAACCCGATGTCCCGCTCTTCAATAATCTTACCGGAACAGCTACCGGAAAGGCTGATGCCACAAACAAACTGCCGAAATTGCAATTTAAGGTGCCTGATGTTTTCAATGAGACGGTGAGGGCGAACTTTACACAAAGTGACGACGAGATTTGGGGATCGCTTGAGCAGTTGCCTGAGTACATATCGCGTTTAAAATTGCATGTCGACGACAAGATGATCCGTGGGTCGCTTCACCTATTCGAGCATCAAAAACCGCTCAAAGGCGTGGACCTTGGAGAAGGAAGATTCATTCTCAGTTCCGAATCCCTCAAATTCTCTGGCTACTCAGCACTTCCTTGGATAGCCGCAGCTGCAGGGGCTAACGCAAGTGCGGCCTGGGCTACCATTGAAAAAGATCTCTCAACATGGCTAAACAAGCCATTGGGTAGTGAAGACGGGTTGAGAATGGATTATCTAGAGCAGATGGAAGGCATGGCCGAGACCTGTGAGCAGGTTGTTTTTGGGTCCGCAACCCCTGTCGAAGTTGATGTGGGTGATATGCATAGGATCAATTCTGAGATGGACCAACCGATGGGCCGGCCTTTGCCCCCTATTCCTGATATGAAGTTAAGGTTTGTGGTTTACTCTCCTGATTGTGGCTACATACTCTCCGCAGAATTTGCAGGGAAGCCGCAATTCTTTGCCGACAGAGTCATGCATTGGAAACTGCTGGGCTCTGTTTTGTTGTCAATATTATCGGGTTTGCTGTGGTCATATCAGTCCAGCAAGTTACAATCACCTTCTCGGCTGTCTAAGGTTGAGAAGTCCTCGATTCTGCTCTCCGCCGCGCTGGAAATCTACTTCTTTCTCTGGGTGACGTGCTTTTACCTCAGTGATGTGAAATTTACCGTGGGTATAGCTGCATTTTCTGCTTTTCAAGTTATGAAATCTATCAGAATACAAGTTCCGCTAATTTCCAAAGTGTATGTTTCTATCTATAACCATGAGCTTTCATTGCGAAGGATGAACTCTGAGCTGCCGGCCCCGGCCACTGATACCAGTTCCGACCCTTTGACGTCAGAACAAGCATCTCAGTACATGTTTCAAGCGACTTTGGGTCTGGGAGCTGCCATTTTTCTGCTAAACATCATCACAACACCATGGGGGTGGCTTGACACTATCGCAACGTTCGTTCTGTACTCCAATTGGTGGCCGCAGATCATACGCAATATCAAAACATACAGTCCTGTGAGCACCATAAACCCAGAAACTGATCCTTCCAAGTCGCTTGATCCTGTGTTTGTTATCGGTGTGTCAATCATAAGCATGATTTATTCTTTCCTGTTGTTACGCAAGCCTATGATCAAAGAGCCACTGGTTTCCAATCTCGGAATTTGGGTCGCGTCATATCAGGTTCTTCAAATGATACTTCTTGTAACTCAGATGCTGTATGATCCTCGGTTATTCATTTTCAAAGGAGGCTCGGAAACGCGCTACAGCTATCACCGCATAGTCGATCGTCAGCTGGAAGCTAATTTTTTGACAATGCAGAGCACGCCACTTGAAGGTCCCCAGCAGAAATTGGCAGATGACTGTGTCATCTGTATGTCTCCTGTGGAATTGGTTGGCGAAGGAGACCCGGACCAGAGCGCATGCCAGGCATATATGCTCACTCCCTGTGACCATGCATTTCATACAGAGTGCCTTCGTCCCTGGATGCAGAGTAAACTTGAATGCCCAGTGTGTCGCGCGCCCTTGCCTGCTGTATAGATTTTGATTTATTTTTATTGTATTAATTGTCTTCGTTTATTTGTCTTCATTTATCTGGCTATTGCTCTGAACCAAATTCATGGTTCATAAGTAATCAATGTTTACGTAGGTTGATTAACGTGTGCAGTTGACTCACGCAGATATTTAAGGTGAAACTAATCAAAAATCTCGAATTGCAAAATCGAACAGGGAGGTGGGAGCTCATTTTCTGTTTATTTTTTATAAAAAAACAGGCTAAGTATAAGAGCTTTGAGAGTATTGAATTTGCTTGAATAAATTTTGAAGGATTGATGAAAGCCACAGTCAGTTATGATATGCCCTCTGGATTGAGAATTTCGCGATGTTCGAGACCTTCATCGGCGAGTCAAGAGTCAAGTCTACACTAATTTTATAATTATGATGCGATGATTGCACCTAATTTGCGACTAACATTATACGTAGCTTGCAGCTTTTTTATATGGTGAATATATGACTATGAAGGCTATAGCTCTAGCCCACATTATACTTATTTCTTGTGAGCAGTCAGCTTCTTAAGGTAGAACTGGAGCTCCTCACCCTCAAGAATGTAGCCGTCAACACGACCGGACTGGCCAGGGCGCGAAGACACAACTGCGTAGAGACGGCCAGCGCCGAACTGGGGCTCGAGGCCCTGCGACAGCTTAGCTTGGGAGGCACGAGCCTTGGTGGCAGCGGTGGAGACAATCTCACCAGACTGCTTTCCACGCTTGGAGGCGGGGACACCGTAGCGGGTCTCGAAGTACTGACGGAAGGGAGCAGCATCGATCTGAACAACGGCGGACTTGGTCAAGGTGTTGGTACGGACAAGCTCGTTGTTAGAGGGGTGGTAGGCGACAGAGATGACACGAGTCTTGCGAGAGACACCCTCAGTGCCCCAAGAGAAGTTGCCGG
Source organism: Wickerhamiella musiphila (assembly GCA_030558175.1). NCBI lineage: Eukaryota > Fungi > Ascomycota > Dipodascomycetes > Dipodascales > Trichomonascaceae > Wickerhamiella > Wickerhamiella musiphila. Next base: position 69,969 of record JAJMSA010000016.1, read on the forward strand.
CCTCAAGACGGAGAGCGCGGTGCTTCTGGTTACCACCACGGGTGCGGACTGCGTGGATGCGCTTAGCACCGATCTTGGTGTTGGCGGGCTGACGGCCCAGCTCGAACTTCCGCTTCTTGCGGAACTGAGCGCGCATGGCACCGGTGTGCGAACGCTTGTGGCGAGAGTCACGGCTAATACCCATTCTCGGTTTGTTGGCTGGTGGATGGTCGCTCTGAGTACTTTTCAGGCAGTGACGGGTCGAAAGATTGTGACTGCGCGCTAAAGCCCTAAGTACGTATGCCACTCAACCAGGTCGGTGCTTACCATTGTATGACTAATAGATGAGTATTAATATAATGATATAATTCGATATCACAATATTGTAATAGTTTTTCAAATTCTGAATCAGTATTGAGCGAAGTATCGACAGAAATCTTTGCGTTTCATTCGAACGCAAATTCTCACACATTCTGGCACAAGGATGTCCGAGAACATTTATGATTCGATCGAAATTGAAGACATGACCTGGGATGCAGCTACGCAATGCTTCTATTACCCTTGTCCGTGCGGTGATCAGTTTCAAGTTTGCATACTGGACCTCGAAGATGGTGAAACCATTGCTAGCTGTCCGTCGTGCAGTTTGCAAATAGAGGTAATTTTCGAGCCTGAAGATCTGAATCAATTCAAGAACGATAAGTAAAGCACGAACTTTATATATGGGCCTGCTTCATTCGTGTGGCCAGCCTTCATGATGCTCCTTTTACGTTACTTTTCACTATGCATAAAAATTTGATATAAATATGGTGTCTCACTTTTCTCGAGGCCGCTTCCTCTCACTCTGCGAGTTTTGTGGGGCAGATCTCTTCGCGTTCTGTGCTGGTTGCTGTGACTTCACGTCAACATCGGCTGTCATACGTCGTGCAGGATACCTCATGCCAAGTTCATGGAAGCAGTTGGCCTTCAGCTCATCTGTCATACCCTTGAAATAAGGATGGTCCAGGCACGCTGCTGCTGGTGGTCGTTTTTCGGGGTCGTACACGAAAAACGTTTTTAATAGCGACAGCTTGACATCGGGTTGGCGGCCAGTAGAGTGATACCAGGCTTCAGTCCTATCCCTGTAAAAGTTCATTTGCTGAAATCTATTGTATTCAGGATAATGCACAATTTTTGGCCAAACTTTAGGAGAAGGCGTGCCAAGAAGCTCGACAACCTTCTGCATCTGATCTTGTTGGAAAGGAATGACCTTGTTAGTGGCGTCCATTTTCGCTTCTTCGCCCTTGAATATAGGTCTCAGTGACAGCATCTCCGCAAAAATACACCCTATCGCCCAGATATCAACGGCAGGGTCGTAATGGCGGCCACCAAGCAGTAACTCTGGCGCTCTATACCATATAGTAACCACTACCTTGTCTCCAGCATAGAGAGGCTGCAAGTTCTCACTGAACACACGCGCTAGGCCGAGATCACCAATTTTAACGACACCTTGAGAGTTAATAATGATGTTAGCGGGCTTCAAGTCTCGGTGCAATACCCAATTCTCGTGCAAGTAAGTCATGCCTTCGAGCAGTTGGTACATAATGCTCTTTATCATGTTTGCGGACATTTTAGGCGTGTTCTGGTGATAGTGATGATGGATTAGCTGCAATAAGTCGTGTTCACAGTAACCGAATACCAGAAAAATACATTTGTCCTCGAGAATGGTCTCAACAAGTTCGATAACATTCCTATGGTTCAGCTCTGTGCAGAGCGCCATTTCACGGCAAGCGGACTGCGAGATGCCTGTATAGCTCTGTTGACCGTCTTTTTCGGACTTGAACTTTTTTATAGCCACCAACTGCTGCGTCGTTTTGTGGCAGGCTTTGTAAACTCGGCCATAGGTGCCAGCTGCGATATACCCAAGGACCTTATAGTTCTCCAATGGCTCCACTTTTGGCTTCCGTGCCTTGTAGAGACCCATAGGGGCCTTCAAACTCGACGGCTGCTGCATCCATGAATTTCCTGGTATTCACGGAAAAAAGGGTGCTCAAACCTTACTCACAAGTTTGGTGCACACTCTTCTGGATACACCAACTGGTAGCTGGTCGATGCTGACGAGTGCTCCCACGGACTTCACTACACGAGACGGTATCTCAGCCAACTGCCTTGTGACCCTCCATTGAGCACGAACAGCGAATTTAGCCGATAATGCCAGACCAGCAGACAACGCCAGACCAGCAGGTAATCGAGCAGCTAAATGAGCAGTCGAGCCTTTGGGAACTCGCTAGGATTCTCGAGCAGAAAAAGGCAGAGCTCGCTAAACAACAGGATCTGCTTGCCGAAAAGACGATGGAAAATCGCAGGATAGAGGCAAGTATTGATTTTCTTCAGGTTGAGATTAATTCTCTTACTGGTTACAAGCCAGAAGTATCTGGATTGGATCTTCTACCGCTCGAAGAGTTTGTGGAAGCCACAGGGACAGATGTGAATGCCGAGTCTGAAGTCAGCTTCCAGTCGAAGCGGCTAGATTACGAAAAGCAAGTAAGAATTGAGAAGGTCGGCCTCAGAATGGAACTAGAGCGTCAAATTGAAGAAGGAAGAAGGGTCCACGCGGATTTAAAATCGAAACTAGAAGATGGGGCTTTTGACAAAAGACCATCTTTCGCTCTAGACAAAATCAAGGCCCTTTATAATTCAGCGAAGAGGGATCTCGCATTGTTCGATGATATGTTAGCGCAAAAAGAGCCTCCATCAAAGGCAATATCCCAATGAAGTTCTTAGCGATTTATTTATTAGCTGCCGAAAGTGCTATTTGCTGACTTAAAATACGAGTATGTGCAGAGAAGAGTATTCTTTTTAAACGGAAGATGAGCAATCACTGATCGAGCTCACCATTCTGATTCTTTTTGTGCTGATCAAGAGTTAGATAGAGAACCTTAGACGAAGATTCCAGCGTCTGGACGAGGCCAGCTCCACCAAGCACAGTGAGAACACCTGCCAGCTGGGCATGTAGCTCAGGAAGCGTGGGCATTTTGCGGAGCTTCTCAATACCTTCATACGAAACGGCATCACTGTTGACCATTCCGCCTAAAAGAATCAGTCTGTTATTGAGTCTTTCGACCACACCAACGACTTTGTCAATCGCAGCCGGATCAAGCTCAGGCATCGTGATCACAGCTGATGGACCGTTGAACAGCGGAGCCAGAGGGTGCTGGATGTTTTTATATTGTTTGAAAGCATCTCTTGATGCAGGATCCTCATGCTTGAGTCCGCGAAGGGTTGCCTGGAAAATGTTAGACCGTGTGATATTTAACGTGGCGCCGAGTTTTTTGAGGTCTTGACGAAGCTGTTTGTCTTCGTTCTTTAACAAAGTAGAGTTGTGAAGAACAAGGACCACTGCATTTGTGCGAAGAATATGGGTGTACACATCCATCAAGTACGTTTTGCGGCTCGTAGGTTTTTTGAGGGTTTGTCGCGATGCCGTACCGGCAACTGCTTTAGCAGACATTGCTGGGATGGGGCTAGTGCCCGAATAAAGCCGAGAGCCAGAAGGGAAAAGCCTTCTAGCCAGCAATGATAAGTTTGTTCTAAACATCCCTTATGGTTTTGGCAGACGTTAAAGGCTAGTAGCTATGACAAATCTTTCAGCGTTGACCAGGCGGTGTGGACCTTTAGGATCAGGGTTCGGGGCCTGTAAATCATGAGAGACGGCAGTTGACAGATTTTGCTTCGAGACATTTGACAAGCTCATGAAATCTCCAATTTCAAGTCCAGGCATCTATACAAGTACTTACTTGATTTTTGCATAAGTTCATAGTGTAGCCGCACTCATAAATAGATCAGATATACCCAGCCAAGCCCCTGGGAGGTTTCCAACCTGTCCCAGGGCGTCGTTAAATGCTTTGCGCTCGCCAGGGTAGAGGCGCCGCAAGGTTAAGCCAAAAATTATCCAGGCAAGCCAAATTCAACCACACTTACTCGAAAACTCTGAACCTTCCAGACAGTGGGCTTCCAAATCGATCAGATCCCGAACGCGTTGAAGAACTCATACGGAAAACCGGACATGATCTTTACCACTGGCAACGGAATTCCGACCGTACAGAGGAACGGACTTTTCATGATGGCCCTCCATATGCGAATGGAGACCTCCATCTTGGACATGCCCTCAATAAAATTTTGAAGGACTTCATCAATCGATATAATGTCCAGAAGGGCCGTAAAGTTCACTATACGCCAGGATGGGACTGTCACGGGCTTCCTATCGAAATGACGAGCCTAGAACGAGCAAAGAAGGCTAAAAACATGCCTCAATCTATTGCCGAGCGCCGTCAGCTTGCGAAGGCACTAGCTCTCGAAATGATAGAAAAACAGAAGACGCAGTTTACTTCATTCGGGGTGATGGCTGATTTCGAGAAAGATATCTATCGGACTTTGTCTCCAGATTACACACTACGTCAACTAGGCGTTTTTGCCAAAATGATCGAGCGCGGTCTGATATTCAGACAGCGAAAGCCGGTATTTTGGTCTTGCGAAACAGTGACTGCGTTGGCAGAGTCTGAATTGCAATACAGCCAAAAGGAGTCTATCACCTGCACAGTCGCCTACAATGTACCTCAACTGGGAGCTAAAGCTTTGATTTGGACCACGACGCCATGGACAATAGTGTCAAATCGTGCGATAGCTGTCAATAAGAAGTTACAATACGTGCTGGTTGAGAAGAATAACTCGAGCTATATTGTAGCCGCGAACTTACTGGAAACTATCGGTTTTTCTGACAATAGTGTCATTAGAACACTAGATGGGTCAGAACTTGTTGGTCTAGACTATATCTGTCCTTTGACGGGGGATATTCGTCCAATCATTCATGGCGATCATGTCAGTGACCAGGCCGGAACCGGCCTTGTGCATACTGCCCCGGGTCACGGTAAAGAGGATTACTTTGCTGGTCTCCAGAATGGTTTGGAAGTATTTTCACCTGTGAGTGATCATGGCAAGTATACGCAAGAGCTTGCTGACGCCCATCCAGAGCTATCCGGGCTCGTTGGTCTGAACGCCCGGCGAGATGGCCAGCCTATTATTCTGGAGAAACTTCGTCAGCAAGCCGCGTTGTTTGACCAGGGTAAGATCTTACACAGTGTTCCAGTGGATTGGCGATCGAAGAAGCCGGTGATGGTCCGAAGCACGTCGCAATTTTTCATTGATCTGAGTATTGTGCGACCCCAGGCTATTGAAGCCCTCAATAACGTGGAGTTTGTACCACCTTCAGGGTTTCAACGACTTCTCGCATTTGTACAATCACGAGCTGAATGGTGTGTATCTAGACAACGTATTTGGGGCGTGCCGATCCCCGTTCTTATCGACACACGCAGCGACCAAGCGCTAATGGACAAGCCGTACATCGACCACATCCTAGCTCGCATGGCAAAACTAGGCGAAAACGCTCTCGATGAGTGGTTTGACCCCACTGGAGACATAAGTCAATGGCTACCACCGAACTCCGAAATGAATAGTCATGTTGAGCATTTGCGAAAGTGCACCGACACCATGGACGTATGGTTCGATAGCGGTACATCGTGGACGATGCTCAACTGCCCGGAGGGCGAGAATAGGCTGCCGGCAGACTACGTTCTCGAGGGCTCAGATCAGCATCGAGGATGGTTTCAGTCGTTACTCCTCACACATATCGCAGTGACAAATAAACCTCAGGCTCCTTACAAACGGCTGATAACTCACGGCTTCACACTAGATGAAAAGCTACAGAAAATGTCGAAGAGCCAAAACAACTCAGTGTTTCCCTCTGAGATGATCAAAGGTAGTCGAAAGTTTGCAGCTATTGGTGTGGATGGCCTGAGACTTTACATCGCACAGACTGATTTTACAGGCGACATCTCTATTGCTCCTAGAGCTGTCAAGCAAGTGGCAGCTACTTTGAAGAAGCTTCGCCTCACGTTTAAATTCTTGCTTGGCAATCTGAAAGGCTACGAGCCTAGAACTTTGAGTGAAGTTCGGCTCTCGGCTATCGACCAGCACGCGCTCAGCCAGCTTCATGAGCTAGTTGAGCAGTGCGATGGTGCTTTTGAGAACCAGCAATTTTCACAAATTATAAAGATGGTCCAATTGCACATGAATTCACGCCTCTCAGCGTTCTACTTTGATACCTGCAAGGACGTTCTTTACGCCGATCACCCCAGTTCCCCTCGACGTCAGGCCATCCAGTTCGTTCTACATGAGATTCTCAGAGCGTATGTTTGCATGCTTGCCCCCATCGTTCCACTTTTGACACACGAAGTCTGGGAACATTGTCCCCAAAGCATCACACGCGGAGTGGATTCTCCTGCCAAGGCAGGCTGGCCGGAGCTCCCACGTGAGTATGCCAATGCTGATCTGAACGCAGAATTTAGCGATATTTTCAAAATCAAAGATGCTGTCAATGATTGTATTGAACTTGCCAGAAATTCCAAACAGGTTGGCACCTCGCTGGCCTGTGATGTTTGGATTCAGCCAAGTGACAACGACCGCTCTATCCTGCAAAAGTACTCGGAGCTTCTCCCCATGATTTTTATCACATCCACGGTGCAGATTGGCGTCCCTGAATTAAATAATCATGTGTGGATACATGAAACCTTGAGCACAACTGGCACCAAGGTCTATGTAACACCTCCTCGTGACCACAAATGCCCTCGCTGTTGGCAGTTTGTCGCACCGAAAGAAGACTCTCTTTGTCGCAGATGCGCTACATCTATCTAGACTTAAAATCTATTTATCACTTGAGCTTCCTGTTCATTTGATAATGGGTTAGAATCTAATCGCTCACGTATGGATTATAGTCATATAGTTTCAAAGGTAGCTCGAAGGAGAGCCGCTACTCAATGGCGAGGAGTAGAAGTTGATTGTCCTCGCGCGAAACTGTAACGTAGCGTTGAGGTATGGATGCAATGAGTTTCTTTCCAAACAAAAAATTCACGTGGTCAGTCAAGATTTTTAACGATTCTCGTATTTGCTTTTAGTACTGAAGTCACAGAGTGCGAAGCTTAATTAGTGGCCATATTATTAATTAGACTTGCCTCCAGACCACAGTTCATAATGTTCAAAGACGATTGTGTGTATACTTTTGATTCACCTGAAAGCGAGTATGGCATTGATGTCTGTATTGACTGTGGCTTAAGTCTATCTCCCGCTCCTGCTCACAATTTCAGCGACTTGCACACTACCAAAACAGGCCACGCGCGATTTGTGAATCTCAAGAAACGGCCCAAGCTCAATTCGCGTAGGGAACCAAAAGAATTAAAGCTTGAAGTCACTAAAGAAACGGATGAAGACCTTTGGGAGACAATCGCCAGCCCCAAAGGCGAATTCTCTCCCGGTGAAGGGGAGGCAGCAGTGGCCAGGGTCCTAGCAGCTCAGTCGTACACCGAGAGGGAAGAGGTCCAGGCTTGGCAGCTCGAAATTCAGCCCTGTGAACATGTTCTGCTTTTAAAGCAATTCCCGAAAGACTCACTGAATCTGAATGTATGTTCTATGAAGGATTGCGACTTGACCTCGAATCTGTGGCTATGCTTAGAGTGTGGTTCTTTGGGCTGTGGAAGAGCTCAATTTGGAGGTCATGGAGGACATTCACATGGCTTAGCTCATTACAGTTCTTCTGATCACGCTCTTGCTGTGAAACTGGGGTCCATTACCCCTGAGGGCGACGCGGACGTATACTGCTACAAATGTGACGAAGAAGTAAAAGATCCTGAAATTAAAGCCCATCTGGCTATATACAGTATTGATATTGCATCCGCTACCAAAACGGAGAAGTCAATGGCTGAGCTTCAAGTCGAGCAGAATGCCAAATATGATTTTCGTCTCGAGTCTGAGTCCGGTGAGAAGCTACTCCCTGTGAAGGGTCCGGGCCTTACGGGGCTTAGAAACCTTGGCAATAGTTGCTATTTGAACAGCGTTGTTCAATCATTGTTTGCTTTGGAAGAATTCAGCAGGGCGTTCCCTGCGAACACCATTGAGAATGTGTGCGAGTTTAAAGAGCCTCAAAATGACCTCTTCTTGCAGCTCAACAAGCTGAATGATGGATTGAATTCGGGTCGTTATGCACTAGATGACCCACATTCCAGTCAGGGATTTCAACGTGGCCTGGCTCCTGCTATGTTCAAATATTTGGTTGGTAGAGACCATCCAGAGTTCGCAAGCTTGCGCCAACAAGACGCCTTCGAGTTTTTAGAGCATCTTCTCACCCAACTGCAGAATTACGCTTCTCGAAACAATTTGGATGATCCCACGGATATGTTCAAGTTCAGAAGCGAGACCAGACTTGAGTGTGATTTCTGCAAAGTCGTGAAGTACAAGTATGAACAGCAGGAGAATCTGACAGTAGCCGTGCCTATCGAGACACAGAAAGATGATTTCAAAGACGTCGATCTCCAAAAACTGCTCGATGAGTATTCCAATCCAGAGCAAATTGAGTACAGCTGTGAGACGTGCAAGCAAGGTAAAACTGCCCACAAAAAAGTGGGGTTTCAAACGTTCCCATCTACATTGGTGATTAATACTAGGCGCTTTTACTTGGACAATTGGGTACCGAAGAAGGCAGACGTTCGTGTTATTGTGAACGACAATGAGATCAACACGCAAAGTCTGAAGTCTGCTGGGCCTCAACCGGGTGAAAATGTTGTTGATGATGCGGAGGATGAAGCGACTGGAAACGAAGAAATTGACGAGGAACAGCTCGTACTGCTGATATCCATGGGATTTACAGAACAGCAAGCTCGCGAACAGATACTTGCCGAGCATAAAGCATTGTCATCAAGTTTAAGCTCCTCAAACCCTGTCATTTCTCAGGCTGATAAGGATCAGTTGATGGCCATGGGATTTTCTGAGCTCCAATCATCGAACGCTTTGAAGCAGAAAGGCTCTATTGAGGCCGCAGTGGATTGGTTGTTTGCGGGTAATGCCGAGCTGGCCGAAAATATGGGCGTTACCAATGAAGAAGACGGTAATGCACATGCAATCTATGGTATCGAGGATCCCTCACGGTATAGACTCAGAGCGGCAATCTGCCATAAAGGTGCCAGTGTACATGTGGGTCATTATGTGGTCTATGTGTTCCGTCAGGGTAAATGGTATCTGATGAATGACGAAAAGGTTGTCGAAAGTGCGGACACAGTCGACTTACAAAAGCACGCTTATGTGTATATTTTCGAGCGTGCTTAGATATTATCGCTCCTGAAAGGCATTGAGAGTCTCAGAATAGCTCTAGTTGCGGAAAACCTTGATATAAGGATTTCCCCGACTCCAGAAGAAGTCTGAACCGTAAATATTTTCACACAGCTCCAGAAATCACCCCGCTAATTTCAACACCTGAGGGCTTCCAAAATTTTGAAAGATACATTGAGTATAGTCAACTCTTCGTCCGAGCCATCAGCCAAACGTCTATCGGCCTCGCTCAAAGTCATACTGATAAGATTTTTAGCAGCATCAGGAATGCTGTCATCATAGAGAATCGTGTCATGAAGCTGCGATATAATTCTGGAGGCCGAATATCCCTCAAGACAAATGTCATTTACAGTTTGCTGAACTTTTTTGTAGATTCCGGAGTTGATGGCGTCAAGTAAAGTCGTTATTGTTGACGCATGCAATGAGCCGCTCAACTCGACAATCATATCCTCCGTAACTTCATTCTCTTCTGCAAGATTTTTGGCCGATTGAAGTAAAGTAATAGATTTGCGCAGATCACCACCAGAGACACCTAAAAGAACTCTCAAGGCTGCCTGTTTAATTTTCACATTTTCAACACCACAAATCTCCTGTACCTTCGCCAAGGCATTTTTCTCGTCAAGAGATTGAAAGCGGAACTTCGAGCATCGTGATGCTAAAGGGTCGATGATACGTGTGACATAGTTACACACCAAACAAAAGCGCGTAACCTTTGAGTAGTTCTCCATGGTTCTCCGAAGCGCTGCCTGTGCATCCTGCGTCATTGAATCCGCTTCATCGAGGATAATAATTTTGAAGGGAGGACAAGGGTAATTCTCGCGAGCAAACGCGGAAGGTGTGGACACAGCTGTCCTAGCGAACGTCTTAATTTTATCTCTGACCACATTGATACCACGCTCGTCACTTGCATTGAGTTCCAACACACGCGTTTTGGACAATTCTGGGCCGTACAAATCCTTTGCTAAAGCAAGAATTGTAGATGTTTTTCCTGTGCCAGGTGGTCCGTAAAATAGCATGTGTGGGAGATTTGCTGAGGCCAAGGTCTTCTTGAGCGTCGAAATGATGACTCCCTGTGCAGCAACATCATCTAATTTTTTAGGCCGATACTTTTCAGCCCATGGAACACTTCTAGGCGGCCGATTTGCGTCATCGCTCTGTGCCTGTGTAGGCTTGAAGAAAGACATGAGCTAGTTAGGACCGCGTCAGGACGGATACTGCTGGGACGCAGGCGCGCTTTGGTCATCGTAATATCCCGAGCGTGTCGAGATCAGGCGCGCGTCGAAACGCATTAAATTTCCAAATCTAGCCTCTGCACATATTACATCCGTCATGTATGTTAAAACTACGGAACTAAAATAATTCGGATGGCTTTCCGACTAGTCTTTGGAGTATCGTCCATGGAGCTTATACTCCTCATAGATTGGACGCAGATACGTCCTAGACGGGTTATCCATGCCGGCAATCAACACTTTAAACTCTTGCTGGCCTATCACGTTAAGCATTTTGAAGACGCCTTGCTGTAGTGCAGCTCTGTTGACACTTTCAAAGCCTCCTTGCATAGCCAAGTAGACATAATTAGCCAACAGAATCGTGATATGCTTCGCAAGATGACGTTTTGTGCGAGCAATCGAGGATGTCAAGCTATTTCTGGACTGGGCGTCTTTGAGAGATTTTTGTGGGGGATTGCAGACGTTGTCTATTAGACGATTGAAAAGATTTACGTCTTGCAGAGTTGCATCCTTCAAGGAAAGACTTTTGAGCAAGTTTGACAAGGCATGGATCAATAACGGAGTGCGACCCACCAATCGATGGCGTTGGAACAAAAGCACACGGCTAATCACCGAGCAGCAAGATGTGTATACTTTCAACGCCTGCGTCTCTTCAATCCTAGAAATAACGTGCAGTATCAGCTCTAAGCTGTATTGGCTAATCATCCACGCTCGCGATTTTAGCGTGTCGTCTACTAGGCTCAAAAATTGCTTCAGTTTGTGAATTGGAAGATCTTTGGTGGCCAAAGCAATCTCACAGACTAACTTTGTCATGATAGATGTATACTTCGAATCACGCTCGAGAATTGCGCCAACAGCCTCAACGACCTCGTAATGCTCCAGACAATTGATTAATACATCATCAAGCTCAGATACAGCAAGCCCAGCCAGATAGTTGACGAACTCAACCTTGTAAACTGCACCAGTATGAATGTACAGTGCGCAGACAAGTGGCCAATCAGGAGCTTGACGACTCAGAATTTTGAAGACGCGGGCGCTTGGAGTCTCAAGCGCGATTTCCCCCAGCACTTCTAAACATTCCCGAGCAGAACCCCCAACCTGCTCTAGGATTGCCAGATGCGCACTTACATGTTCACGGCGCATCAAAGCATTTTTGACGACTGAGATGTCAACGTCACCCAGAACCGATTGCAAAACAAGAGTTTGCCACATCGAAGGATTTTTTGGATTATTCAATCTCGATCTTAGCTCGGATTGGTATTTTTGAGATCGGATCAGTAGCAAAGTGATACCAATGAGAAGGTCTATCTCACTGTCTGCGATCTTTCTGGCGAGTAACAGCAGCTCATCAGGCGAATTTTCAAGGTCGGTAATTTTTGGCGGGTGCTCGAGAACATTTTTGACCAAATTTAAATCATGCAGCCTGATTCCCACGTCAATAAGATTGCCTTTGATTCTTTTGGGGATAGTCGCTAGTGGGATACGCTGAAGAAATACTGAATTAGCATTTATAGCAGCGCCTACTAGAGGTAAGGCGACATTTGCGACCTCGTAAAGATCAGGATTTTCTAGCAAGCTGAAATTATCAACTTGACTTACTAGATGCTCGATAGTATTGGCACTAACGGAAGAGAGTACAGGGAAAAATCGTCGGAAGAGACTCAGAGTATCACCCTTCCAAGATGCGAGCTGCTTCTCAATTTTATCAAAAGGGAGATCTGGATGCAGCTCTTTCATTCTTAAAGCTGTGCTGAAAAACTCCAAAGAATTGTCACCCTCAAACAAAATGGAATGGTCAAATGCATCAGGCAAGTAGGTGAGAATGTAGAATCGAGTCTCCCAGTTTGTAGACAATTTAGGAACCAGTTCGGCCACAGGACCTTTCATTTGTGGAAGGCTCATATTAGCCAGGCAACAGTTTAAAAGCTCTGGGCACAGAGATGGTAGAAAACTTTTAACCTGAAGCGAACTTAAACCCTGAAGACCTAATCTCAACTGAGCCCGCGACTCGCCGGACTTGAGCCACTCCGACTTCAATTTGGGAATGAGGCTAGGAAGTTCTCGCATCATTGCGAACTTCTGTATACACAACGAAATTAGTTTATCGTCGAAGTCCTTATAGATCTCGGTGAGCAATTCGTCAATATGTGAGCTCAGAATGTTGGGCTCCATGTCAATCAAGGTGAGCATAGTTTTCCAGTCATGAGCCGCTATTTTCGACAGAAACAGCGCATTTGATACGACTTTATCGAGCCTCAAATTTGGACACACTGTCAAAAAATCGGGGATCTTGCTCGGGAACTGAGCCGCAAGTGCATTGAACCTAGCCTTCACATCCACTTGTGCTCTGCAAATTGATTGAAAGCAAACTGGAGCATATTTCTCCACTGTAAAATCAATAAAATCAAGTCCGGGAACGGAGAAGTACAAGTCCAAAAGACTTCCATAGGGATATAGATCTGGCAATACGTCCCAGTGACCTTTGAAGAGGGACTTGTGCGTGTGAACAGCCTTATAAATAAGTTCCAGAAGAACGGGATCTGAATCTCCTCCTTTCAAAAAACCTGCGACAAGATTGTATGCGTCTCTGTCGCCTTGCACAGTCAAGGAAATGTCATTTGCAATCTTGGCGTACGTTTGGCTGATTGCATTGATTGGGCCAGATTCTTGCAAGCTAGAGGCTAAAATCTGCGTAAGTCGGCTAGATTTGTGAAATTTCACTTCGGAATCAATTTGGAGCCAACATTGTCCGAGAAGCTCCCATATTCTGGCCTCCGTTCTAGCATGTTTGTCGGAGCTGATGGCATCCATAACCCACTGAAAAACAACATATTCACGCTGCGGCAAGTAGACATCCACTCGTTTCGAGACAATATCCCATGCTAGCTCAACCCTTTCAGCAATTGGGGCTTTTTCACGCAACTTTTTGGTGAGTGCAGCACTCATTTTTTTGCAATCGAGCACTTCTGTCGAGATAGAAGGCCTAGTTTCACTGACAGTCTCACTTAGGATTGAAAAGCCTGCATGATTAAGTAATTTTTATTTTTCCAGCTTCTTGGGTCATCAGCGGGGCATCACCGAAATTATTCATTCGAAATCTTCACTTGATTAATTTTAACAAATAGAAGTGATTCAATCATTTGCTGAAGCATTTACGTCTTAAAATGTCAAAAGTGGAAGAAGGCGAAAAAACAGCCGAGGAACTCGAGCTCGAGAAACTTGTTTTCGGCGACATGGAGGGTTTTGATCGCGCTTTGGACGAATTGAATCTGAACGATAGCGCTACGGAATCCGAGTCGGAAGATGAGTCTCATACTGATAATCTTGCTGATGATGAACTATTTTACGTTGATGATGGCAACTCCGAAGTCTCTATAGAACAAAGCGATGACGATATGATCTCTGACGAGGAGACATCTTCAGCATCTGAAGTTGAAGATGCTTGGATCGACAGCGATGATGACCGGCTCAAAATTTCGCTCACTTCCTCCAATAAACTACGAAAATTGAGAAAAACGCCTGACAGTACTAGTTGTGCCGGCAGGGAATACGAAAAACGACTACGAACTCATTTTGAGAAATTGCATCCTAGGCCAAAGTGGACCGACTTGAAAACTAAAGATGATGAAGACGAGTTGCTCGATGACTCCGATGTAGAGGTTAACCCTCTAGACGAGCTGTTGAAACAGAAAACCAATTTCCTATCCACGAAGGCATCACGAATGCTACCGCCTGGCGATCTGGACATCCAAAGGCTACAGGATGCCAACCGACAGTTGCCCTCAAAATCTGCTATTCAGTCCCTGGAGTTTCATCCGACACACCCCTTAGTATTAACTGGTGGCTACGATCGCACTCTGAGAATCTACCATGTCGACGGAAAAGTCAATCCTCTTGCTACATCTCTGCATATCCACGACTCACCATTTCAAACGGCACTGTTCCATCCTGACGGACTTCGTGTTTTTGCTGCGGGCAGAAGACGATATATGTACATCTGGAATCTGAAGACTGGCGAAATTGAGAAAATTACAAGAATGTATGGACATGGCCAGACCCAAATGAGCATGGAGAAATTCGTTCTTTCACCAGATGGCCTATATATCGGTCTCCAGGGTTCCCAGGGGTGGATGAACGTTTTGAGCGCAGAGAATGGACAATGGGTGGCTGGAGCAAAAATTGATGGTGAAATTGCCGATATCGTATGGTCTTCCCCCGAAGAAGTCACAATTGCAAGCACAGCCGGTGATATCTTCGGATGGAATGTGAACAAGAAGCAATTCACCTATCGTTGGAAAGATGCAGGAGCAATAGGTGTTACAACAATCGCGCAGAATGACCGTTGGTGCGCAGTAGGCGCCAGCAATGGTATGGTTAATATCTATGATCGGTTGGCGCCCAAAAAAGGGGTGGCTAGAGATGGAGAGCCTGAGATCTGGGAGCCCAACCACGTGATCGAGAATCTGGTCACTACTGTTTCGAGCATGAAGTTCAGTCCTGATGGACAAATTCTTGCAATTGCTTCGAGGGCCAAACGTGATTCGCTTAAAATGGTTCACGTGCCCTCATTCTCCGTATTCAAGAACTGGCCGACGTCCAGCACACCTCTTGGCAGGGTCACTGCTTTGGCATTTGCACCTAGAACTCAAATGTTCTGTGCTGGTAATTTGGGAGGTAATGCAAGGTTGTGGACTCTCAACCATTTTTCTGTAGAATCTGCCGATGCTTAGTGCAAAGCATTTTTCGAAGCGAAAAGAGGCGATTTGACAGAAAGATGCCAAGTCATGGTATGCAATCGCTTAAGTTACGAAACCTCTTGGGGTCTGGCGTAGTTTGCAGCTTTGCATGCGTTATTTACAGCTATTGCGAGCTAACCTTCGATAATTGAGTTGATAAAGTCAAAATTCTGGGTTTACGTCAACAGAAAGAATACTGAAAGGTAAACAAACAAAGTTGCCTAAGTCCAGGCCGCTGAGAGCCGCTCTAAAAAGGATGCCAGGTCCTGCGTCTGATTATCGCTCATGCACGTGAGGGTGTGGAATTATTCTTGCGCGCACCCAACTAGAAAATACAAAGTCATCTAATCCACATTAGTCTTTATAGGAACGCGTCAAATAAGTAAGCCCTCGAGCGCTCTCGAGTGGAGCTGGCCGTTATACAGACAGGATTTATCAATATGCAAGCCTACCGGTCGAGGTCATGTCACGTCACATGACCCTTCGTGATGCCTATCAACTCGAAGTCCGCAGACTATTTAGGCCTATAAATCGAACGTATTCAAACCAATAAAAATCATCTGAATTTTCCCGAAAACAATGTCTAAATTGGAAGAGCCTCATTCTAGCGACTCGATCAGTGAGTTGACAAGCGAGAGAGACAGTTACAACCCCAATATGAGGCAGCATTCCCGGGTCAAAGTCAAGTGGTACCGATCCACTCTATACAACGCAACCATTCTAGGAATTTGCAATCTTCTGGCTCCAGGGTTATGGGGTGCCATGAATTCGTTGGGTGCAGGAGGGTTGCAATCATCTACAACTGCAAACACGGCAAATGCTCTGACATTCGGGCTTATGTTCATCACATGTTTCTTTGGGTCTGCAGCTGTGTCTAAATTCGGACTCAAAGCAGTTTTGGCTTTTGGAACCGCTGGATATGCACCGTATGCTGCAGGTCTATACTGCAATTCAAAATTTGGCAATCAATGGTTCGTTTTAGTGGGCGCAGCTTTATGCGGACTGACAGCTGGAGTGTTTTGGATGGCAGAGGCTGTCGTGGCCTTGAGCTATCCTGAAGACTACAACAAAGGTAAATTTCTTGGCTACTGGCTTTCATATCGAGTAGGTGGCCAGATTATCGGAGGAGCAATTAATCTCGGGCTCAACGCGAAGGACGACAAGAAGGGCGCCGTGTCCACAAATGTTTACATTGTGTTCATCGTGCTCCAAGGACTTGGGCCCTTTGTTGCCTGGCTTCTTACACCTCCTGAAAAGGTGGAGCGCCAAGACGGCAAAAAGGTCCAGCTCGAAGTCAGTAAGTCCATTAAAACCGAGCTCATCGAGACTCTCAAGTTCTTCAAGCGTCGGGACTTTTTGCTGCTGCTGCCTTTGATCTGTTTTTCTGTTTTTACAGAATCTTTCAACTACACATACATTGCAACGTACTTCACCGTTCGAGTCCGAGCTTTAGGTTCTTTTCTCTCAGCTATCGTTGCAATCATTTTTGGTAATCTGGAAGGTGCGGTTCTTGACAGCCCTAGAATATCCAACAAGAACAAAGCGCGATCTGTTTTTGCTTTCATCACACTTTATACAACAGGCCTGTGGACTTGGTCGACAATCAATCAATATCACTATACCAAGGAGCAGCCAATTTTCGATTGGAGTACACCTGGCTTTGGACGCGCTTTCCCGTTATACCTTTTTCTAGTAGCTGGGTTCCAGTTGAACTATCTGTTCCTCTATTACATTATTGGAAACATCGCTCGAAGCCCAGAAGAGCTTGTCAGACTATCGGCTCTGTTACGAGGCACGGAATCTGCATCACAGACTGTTAGTTATGGTATCAACTCAGTTGCTGCGATGCTCACGAATGGTGCTTCAGCGGTCAACTTTGGACTCTGGGGCATTGCAGTGGGACCAGCGTGGTTTTTAATTGCAAAAGTAGGTACTCACGGTGGGCTGGGAGTAGTCGAGGGCCCAGGCTTCACCGTTTACGAGGGCGAGGCCGTGGATAGTGACACTGAGGGCCCGAATACAAGTGTTCAATCAGACACCAAAGTGTAGGAGCCATTAATAATATAGACTTTAAATGGGAGCTGATTTCATGAAAAGCTTCGAATACTGGTATTCAAATTGGAAGCAAAGTCGTTTCGAGCAGACGATCGCATGCATAATGCAGCCAGGTCAGGCGGTTGTGAAGCGTTTTCTGGGAACCATTTGCTCACACTATTGTGAAAGTGCAACTAGGGAGCACAGAACAAGAAGCCTCAGTGCTTTTCTCGGCACGCGTTCCTCACGGATTCATTTACAATAGTAGTCACCCAAGTGCCAGGGCTGTCGCTCGGCAGCGACCACTGTGTAACCCGTTCAAGAAGAAGCAGGCCAGTGCTCCTGCCAGATACACATTTCCCAGGCGTATCGCATTGAAGTTCCAGAAGCACGAGTAGGTGCCGCCATTCTAGTGTTGCTGTGTTCAGAGCTTTGTGGCGCGATATGACCTAACCCATACAGATAGAAATGCGCAGAGATGTATACAAGAGGATCCAGTGAGTTTCGTCTGTACCGCTTAATTCAGACGCCACTAGACTACTTATCGGCGTTTTGGAGGGAGTTTCGAATCGACAGGTTTTGCTCTTATTTGAAATCTTAGTTATCCAAATAAATATTGGGCGCTCGTGCAACTGAACAGATGGACGGCCCAAGCGTTGAGGAACACACTCGTTCCATGCGCGACGACAGGTGGAGGGCTTAAGCGAGCCAGAATTTCCCTCAAACCTAACGTGCAATCGAATCAGCTTCACAAAATCAGCTCGCGTCGAGAGCAGGATTGAAAGGGTAGATCGTAGATAAAGAGCAATGTGGGTTTGTGTTACATATTGGACTCTTGCTGCGAGGGGTGTCCCAGCTCGATCGAAGTTATGGGCGGCGCTAGTTAAGCGTGGGAGGAGGTTTCTCATCATTTGCATAAGTTGCAGACGGTGAGGGGCTTGAGGAGATCAAAACTGCGATTCGGTCAATTATTTTCAGGAGAAAACAAAAGACCTGTCCAGTTCAAAGGCTTTGACTCACTATGAGGCCGTGGCTCGAGCTAGCCGCTTCGAACCCAGTTGCGACTGAATATGCGTATCGAGTCACACATGTGTACCATCCTCAGTCGAAGGGGGGGCACCACACATAATTTTGATTGCAGGCAAAAGGGACTTCGACCTAAGTTCGAGGTCGCAGATAATACCATTGTCAGCTGCGCCGAGCTTCAGAATTTCTGATGTGTGTTTTTGTAGATCTATCCATGATAAGGACTGCGTCGGCGGAACCAGGCTTTGTGAGTCGCATTCTAGAAGCCAGATCTGAAGACAGGGATGGCGTGCATTAACCCCACAATATATTTTCAAACATAACTCAAAATACTTCTTCAAGATTTTTCACGAGAGTGCTCCTAGGAAAAAGCCGTTCACATGCATGAAGAAACTGGGATTCTTCGCTTGGCAACACTATCGAGAGCTACCAAAAACCAAGAAAAGCTTGGCCCTGCAAGGGCGCTAAGGCAGGAGACAGATCTGAGCGGGGTTGGCAGGTGGTTGCAGAAACCCAACGTTCAGCTTGCAGGAGGAAACGATTGGCCGTCGCTCTTCTGCAAGCACCTGCGGGCAAGAGGTGCAAGGCCGAATACACCTCGTAAGGTTCAAACACAATCTGTTCGGCTCAGCTTCGATTGAGCATTTGACCAGGCTTGTGGTGACACAGACTGGGGCTTTGATTTTGACACAGAGATCATCTGGGCTTAAGCACATTTTATTGCAATCAATACAACACAGCTACCCATCGTTACACAGGGGTGGATTCAGTCGGTGCTACTAAAACCGAGAATTCTCGGCATTCAATTGCATGGCACGCCGCAGCATAAGGATTCTTCAAGTCCAAGAGGAAGGCTTGGCATCACATTTATCCGCAAACTTTAATGCGTTTGGCAATGTGAGTGCTTATTAGCTCCACGCCAGGAATATACTTGTATGCTGATTGAAACAAAAATTTAAAACAAAAATGCTCATCAGTGATAGCCAGAAATGATGCAATGCCAGTTTCGAAGAGTCACGGAAAACGCCGGGCACAGCCTGAAGATCCTATGCGCACTTCTGATCAGGCACAACCTTGTTCAAAATGTGGACTCGTCTCATGCAATATGAGTGACATAATGGAAGAGCAGCCTATTCCATGCTTGGGTCTACGTCTGAAGTTTTAATTTTAGTGGGCATCAGGTATAAGCTGTGATCAAGCGGACGATTAGTCAACTTGTTTATCATATGGCAAAACACGAGTCCGATAGTCGCCGTAGGCAGGACAAAAAAGATGAAAATATTCGTAAACGATTGGACCAAGAGCTTAACAAAAGAAGAACTCAGGTAGGAACCCAAAAATCTTCTAAAAAGCAACATAAAGGCACGGTCATGGCGCTTCGCCCTCTCCCGCCGCTCACGATGCGACACACGACTTCTGTACTGGATGCGGCTAAGTTCATGGTTGCTAAGTCTGCAAACTGTGTTCTTGTTCTTGACGATGAAAATGATGTTTGCGGCATCTTCACCGCAAAAGATCTTGCCTATAAGGTTGTTGCGGCCTCGAAAGATGCCCGCCGTACGCCTGTTTCCGAGATCATGACAGGCTCCCCGACCTGCACAGACGTAAATACATCGGCCATCGATGCTCTCAATTTGATGGTGAATCGTGGTTTTCGTCATTTGCCGGTTGTTGATGACGATGGCGAAATAGCTGGTGTGTTGGACATCACGAAGTGTTTTTACGAGGCCATGAACAAGCTCGAAAGGGCGTATGAGTCGAGCCGCAAGCTCCACGACGCACTCGAAGGAGTCCAAACAGAGCTAGGCAGCGATC
The DNA here is from genome assembly GCA_030558175.1 of Wickerhamiella musiphila. Classification (NCBI taxonomy): domain Eukaryota; kingdom Fungi; phylum Ascomycota; class Dipodascomycetes; order Dipodascales; family Trichomonascaceae; genus Wickerhamiella; species Wickerhamiella musiphila. Next base: position 89,977 of record JAJMSA010000016.1, read on the forward strand.
AGCCTGCGCAAGTGATGCAGTACGTAAGAGCGCTAAAGGAACGTACCTCTGGTCCAAATCTAGGATCAGTATTGGATGGTCAACCCCCGATATTCCTCGACGCAGGCAGCACCGTTCTTGAGGCCGCCAGAGCAATGAAAACCAACCGTGTAACGGCTGTTCTCGTGACCGAGAAAAATAACATCACTGGAATCTTTACTTCTAAGGACGTAGTTCTCCGTGTGCTCGCTGCTGGTCTCGAACCTTCCAAGGTCTCTGTGATCAGGGTCAACACGCCTAAGCCAGACTCTGCCCCTGTGGAGATGAGCATTCAAGATGCGCTGAGAAAAATGCACGACGGCCATTATCTGAATCTGCCTGTAATGGCTGGCGACGGAGAAGTGCTGGGAGTTGTGGATGTTCTTAAACTTACTTATGCGACCCTCGAGCAGATAAACTCAATCTCGAGCACAGAGTCCAGCGGCCCCGCTTGGAACAAGTTCTGGCAGTCTCTTGATGAGGACACCGAAAGTGTCCACTCCGAGCACCGCACGGATGTATCTGCAAGCGAGCTGGCGCAATTCTCTAGTGTTCAAGAATCCAACTCTGATATTTACGGCGATGAAATCCGCCCAGAAGACTCACTTTCCCGTATGGGGATTCGCGAGGAAAGCCAGAGAGCCACCTTTAAATTCAGAGCGCCCTCCGGCCGTGTACATCGCGTGAATGTGGAAACTACTGCAGGGATAGCAGCTTTCCGTTTGGCCATCTCCGCGAAGTTGAGCAGCAAAGAGATTGAAGAGCTTGGAGGCATGGGTGAAATCAGGAACGAATCTTGGCAAGGCGGCTTTTGTGTCTCCTATGTTGATGAAGATGGAGATGCTGTTTCTATATCCTCATCGCACGACATAGAGGATGCCCTTCGTACTGCCGTGAAGAAGCGGAATGATAGAGTTGAGGTGTTCTTGCACCACCCAAGCTCAAACATTGAGGTTTCGCAGCTGAATTGGCTGCCTTATGCTGTCGGCGCTCTGGGTGCAGGACTTTTAGTAGCTTTCCTGATGCGCAAAAAGTAGATTATAGACAATAGGATTACGTTTTGTTTTAAGCTTTCATGTTTCCTATGAGGTGCACGCTGCGTTGTCTGTCAAAAGGCGGGGTAAGAGTTCCGTCGCGTCGCACCATGCGTAGCGGCCAAGATAGCTTGCAGGATCAAAAATCAGAAAAATGAGAAACCCCAGAACTTATTGAGAGCTCGACTGCCATATTTTAAACTATGTTTGGCTTTGGCCAATACAATTTTATGAACTGCTACGCCCGTTAAAGTATAGCGGCTTGCAACGCAGAGAATATTTTCCAGGCATGAGAGTGGCTTATGGGGTGCATTTCAGCCGTCCAAAGCCACTCGAACTAGCTATTCACATTCAAATCCTGGTTCGGAAAATTTAACGGTGTAGTAATGTTCAAAATTTAGGTTGCCAGGCAGTCATTTCGCTAACAAGTACCGTATCGGAGTTTCTGCAATCCCCGATCGGCATTCTGATCAGCGTATCGAGGCAGGTAGATTGAGATCTCCTTGCTCACAAGATTTTTTACGAGACGATTTAAGTTGAACTTGTGGATTCTTGTAACACTGAGAAGGGCCGCTGTGGTTTCTCGCACCTCATCGGCTGAGGCAAAACCACAAGCGCGGACACCGTCGGGGGGTGAACAACGCATGCATGCGGCCAGACACTTGGAAAGGCTCCTTCAATTCTCACCCTACAAAATGGCAGGGTCACGCGGACATGTAAGGCACTTCAGATCTTGTTGTGTATCGGACGATACCGCATGGCAGCGGTGCATCTAGCGTGATGTTAAAGCACACAAAGCCGGTAAGAACTGTGCTTATTATGCTTCGTGCACTTACACTATACGCAGCTATATTTCATATATGAATGTGCCAAGATTGAGTGCTGAGTTGGAAGCAAAATTAAGGCCAAGTAAAACTCGACCGAGCCTTGCATATTCTTGCATATTCTGCAATGTGAAGAGGTGCAGTGCTTAATCCGACCGAGACCGAATAACCCCTTTGGAACTGCCCTTTACAAATAAACACATTAGAATACGCCAGCCAAGCCAGATCTGATACATTGGTTCTTAATAGGATTAGCTAAATAGTTCCGCTAGGCTGACATTTGTGTTTCAAAATATCGACAGTGAAGTTTAAGCCTGCGTGATGCATCGCTAACAGGGATGTTCGGGCACTCGCGGCAAAAGTGGCGTGGTGACTATGCATGAAAAAACAGTTGGGCCTGCTGTCCGAAAATAATCTTTAGCCAAACGTGACTACGGGTTGAGGTGATGGATGGACTCTAGAAGATGCATGGGGTAGCACCATTGTATTGATATCAACATCTAATGGACGTGGATCCACAATACGTGATGTTTCCCCTATCTGGCTTATACATCCATATTTCCGTACACGTCTGCAATTTTTCATCAAGTTTCGAGCAATATCACGAGTATAGCCCGCGCTGCTTCACACGTGCTATTTTACAGCGATACCTCTTGGAATTAAGCTTCAGATGCAAATAGCCTGCAGGAGGAATGAAACTTGTTGGGCGGATTCGCATGGCGTGAACTAAAGCAGCTGTTCGTTCCGAACGGTTGCAGCCCTGCATGCGTAGCATGTCTCAACGTGGGGGCGAGAGATGACCATCAATCATATCGGTTAATTCGGCTATCAATCTTTGAGTTATTTTGACACACAGACTCAGAGGTCTGGATTTCTGAGCTTACGATAAAATCGCGAACTTTTCTATCGCCGACGAAGGAGCGACTGCCGAGCAAGTCTCGTGAGTATATCGTTAAATTTGATGCATGCAGCGTCCTGTGATGTTAAAGCAAGATTATGCGTCGCGATTGTAGCGCAACTTGTTTCCATTTATACAATACTTAGAATGCTAATATTAGCCAGTGGAAAGAAATTCTTCCGAAATCAAGTAGACTTACGAAAATATCTTAGCATACGCTTTCTATTCAAGCTACTCAAATGTTTTGGAAATTTTAGTGCGAACGGTCCGTACCATGACGGTTTGGCTGCGCATACATGCGAAACCGGGCATAAAGAGTGCACTGCGGTGTTGTTGACTTCTTCAGGAATCACTAGCACCCGGTGTGTAAAGATGTCTTTCAGAGACCTCATCGCTTTTTTGTAGCTCAGATGTAAAGAATAGATGTCTTTGCCTTCGAACGGCCCCAAGATACGGTTAATTTGGCACTTCTTCGTTGTAACAAGGCACTGTAAGACAGGTGTAGTACATGAGGGCGTTGCGTCGTCTGGAAGGATCAGGTTAGGGGGATTCCAGCCACATTAAAATCGACGAGATTCATTGTCAGGAGATGTTCGTCTTTCTCTACAAATTGCTGCGAATATTTCTGGAATTCTACCTGAAAACTCCATGCATTGAAAATATTGGACTTCATACGTAGAGTTGAAGTAGTTGACATGTAGTATGGGTCAAAATTCACCCCACAGAAACCAGGTACAGTTACTACCTTGATGCCGCTTTGAGGTGTGTGAGTTCATTATGAAACCTCGCACCTGCAGTTTTACTGCATACTGCGGCTACCTGCGTTGTTTCTGCATTTACGTGCAGGGGGACTAACCCGCAACCGACCGGCCTTTAAGGAACCTCTATTTGCCCACCTTAGCGTCTTTCAGTGCCAACACATTATCAGGAGTAGTCTTTCTCCATCCTTTCGAAGTGCTGCCACAGCGATAAAATGATAGTTACCACATGTATGCCACCGAATCAGCCCTTTTCTTGGCCGCCCGGCCATAGACAAGCTTCGCAAATGCTCGTGCTCCAACCGCCAGCCTCTTTGCCAACGCCTGCTACCCAACAGCTCTATCATATACCTACTTCACATGAGATGAGCACTGCCCCGATATATCACAGTATTCAAATGACCGGACAGTCTATTTCGCAAAATTCTACCGGTCAGGCAATGGAGAGGGTTAGCGCTCTGCCGCCAGGGTCTCATATTGTCCACACCCAGAGCGCGCAATTTCAAGCGTCACCCAGATCCTCAGTCCCTAATCCCTCACAACCAGTGGAGCTTGCTCAGCTGCACAGAGTTCAGAGATTGCCGCCGTCGTTCCAAATTGCCCCAACTGGCTCACAAAATAGCAGCCAGACGGACAGACAGGGCTCACAGCAACAATTTGTCTTCTTCTATCCCATGATTCAAAGACCACCTAGTTTGAGTGGTGCAAAGCAAGGCAATATTACGAGTGCTCTTCCTCCTCAAGCATATATTGCGAGATCTCCCGAGACTCCGACCATGGATGAGCCGCGGAGCATCCACTCCCAACCAATTTCGCCTTGCTCGCACCCCTTGGTCCCATTGCGGTCGCCTCCTGAAAACTACAGATCCCACAATAAATGTACCTCCATCAGCAATCTCAATAAACTTGCTGGCGTGTCCAGCCAGTCACAGTGTACTTTTGAGGAGAAACCAGCGCGGAGATTCGATATACAGTCGCTTTTAGTAGACGATAACTCCAGAGTCACACATGGTACAGCATTGGCTCTCGATTCCTCAGAGATAACAGCTAATCCTGTGACTGGAAGACTCACTTGCGCGACCTGTGCTGCCACCTTCGTGAATAAGGCTAGCCTACGGCGACACAAGCGCGCCCAGCACGCCTCCGATGTTGAAATTCGCACCCCGCACAAATGCGAAGTTTGCGATCGACGATTTGCAGTTAAATCAAACCTAGACCGACATCGCATGTGTCTTCATGGAAAGCAATACACAATGTCCAAGTACAGCTGTGGTTTGTGTCGAAGAAGATTCACCAGCCGAAGAGGCCTCGACTGCCACACAAGAATCGTCCACGAGCATTAGTTGAAGCTTATCTGAATACACATAATTTAACAATATCGCACGGCGCTTGTAGCTTCGTTGGACTTAATGCTCAGGCGAGTTGCGTGGGACTAGACCGAGAGCTGAGACGGCGCTGAGCAGCATTGCAAGTGAAAGCAACCAAACCAACCGGATGGCCAATCGATAGCCTCTTTAAACTATAAAATGGGGGATCGGATTGATGCAGCGAAAATTAGAACCACACAAACTGTTCGAAAGATATGAAAAACCACAGAATGCGCACTGAAAATCTTATCTCATGAGAAACTCCTCAGAATCTTTCGAAACTTTCATAAATTTCATTTTCGTTTTAATTTTCAGGTTTGTGTTGATATATACAAGTGCTATCTACCGTCGCGTAGGAGCAGAGCTTCCTGCTGGGCCATGGACTTTTTGGCTTGACTCAAAAGCTGTTTGAAGCGCTTTCTAGATGCTTGATCATCCTCTTTGATGACAATGTTAGTACCTTCGAAGTCTTTCGAGTCAAGATAAATGGCGTCTGGTACCCGCTCGTCAAAAGGTCTCGCTACAGAAACCAAATGCTGGATTAGACCCTCGACGCTCTCTAAGGAGCTGAAGGTCTTATCACTAATGGCGATGTCCAGCTCTTTTGAAATCTTCTTTACAGCTTCGAATCTTGCACCCAGATCGGAGAAATCAAGGGACTCAGAATATGTGCGAACAACAGATTCAATGTGGTCTTGTGTGAGCTCTGTGGAGTGCTGCTTCAAGGGCCAGGGCTTGAAGGCCGACTCGGCTTTTATCTTGTTAATAGCCGTTTCGTTGATTTTCGGCTTGCCGATGACTCTCAAGCGGCGTGGTGCGCTGTCTTCCGGTATATCATCTCTTGACTTTGTGTCTTTTGTAGGATCATGAAGAGTTTTAGGCGCCTTGGGTTTGCGCCAACTGGTCAGCGACGAATAAATGCTGCTCAAACTCGACACTGGGGTAGACGTAGAAAATGCGCGCTGCGTCGCAATAGCTCTGGCAACGCTTTGCATCTTTTATGAGTGCCCTGCTGTTCGGGAATTGTCTGAAAAATCACCAACGATTAAACGAACTAGTCATCATGATTACATCATCGGGATAATACAATTTACCATACTAAAACATAACAGTATAGGTTTCTTTTGTTAGATGATTATCTGCGTCACCAGACTCAGTCTAGCCGCTAATAGATTTCAGTAATTAAATACAAAATATGTGAAATGAAAGATTTTGTGAGAAATAAATCAAACAATTGTAAAATTTAGCAGAATAATTACGCTAAGTGATAAATTTTGCATTCAAATCAACGCGTATGACTGCTTTCCGGGTTACTACAATTAGTGCCAAAAAATCTAGGCAAACATCACAGCCTACGTAAAAATCCACGGCACAACTTTTCCTGCAATGCAATATAGTTCTAGCGCTTGGCTTTGAATACAGTTTCCAAGTTGATGAGAGTAGCAGCATGTGGCTAGGCGTAATAAGAAACAGATAGGCAACCTAGAAAAACATCCACCAAATCAAGAATAAAACAAATAGAGCGACTCCGGCAAAAGGGGCATATTGACGGATAATAGCCTCTATATTCACTCGATGTGCGGCCCTGCGGTACTTTTTCGACTCCTCGCGAAGATTAGACGAAAGGTCGTGCATGCGCTCGAGACTATCACCACGATAGATCAAATCTTCGATGTTTTTGGTCATGACCTTGGTGACATCCTGCAGTTCTGCATTGAGTTTGTCTAGATTCTGAGAAGCTCGAGCATCTTGGTACAACTTCTTGGTCTTGTTGATGTAGTTCTCAAATTCGATAAAAGCGTAGGGTCGAACATCTGCTGCAAGAGCTTTGTGACCGTATGAGTTACTAAACTCACGACTGATTTCATCCAGATAGCTAAATACCAACTTTCGAGGGTATTTTCTCTCGGTAATGACAATATAAACAACGTCCGGGGTCAGCAAGTAATGGATTGTGTGAGCTCCAGACTCAAGGCTGGCCTGTAGCTCAGAGCTGGGGGTAATGCGCCCAATGATTACTTTGATTTGAGAGATTTGCTCCTTTAGTGCTGCAGTAGTTGTTTCATTGGCATCAGCGGTGAGGGGCAGCCCATCGCGCACCCTGGCAATATACGTGTATTCCAGAACCATGACTAACCATGAAAGGTTTCCATATATATTTGCTCAATCCAGACCTATTGCCCTTGTGAATTCTGCATTTTCGGCTAAGCTTCATAATGAGTATATTTAGAGAATGAAAGAATCGCTACCACTTTTTATACTGAGGAACTTGAAGTACGATAAAGCTCCGCAATATTTGCTGCCCTGGATGTGGTCACATCGCCAGACGCAGTTCGCCTCCGCATAATCTTGGTATCATCACTGTCGGAGGTATTCAAACTCTCGGAGGAGTTTCCACTTTCTTCGTCGGCGAAGTTGGATTCAGAAGTGTCCCCGGTATCTGTGAAGTCCGTGGTCTCACGAACACCTGAGTTGGAGCTCGAGTTGCTAGACACAGATGCCGAGCTTGCATTGCCGTTTCTGGGAGAGGTTTGAGCCACTAAACGAGACTCAGGTGGGAATGTAGCAGAATGATATTCTGTACTGTGCGGCGAGTAGTTGGAAGCTGGGCCGTCTCCATTTGTAGACGTCCACATTGACGGATGGTTAACTTTGCCGTCATTGATCATCTCGGTGTTGAAAGAGTTTTGCATTGCATTTTCGGCCAAATCAAACGCGTTTTTGGCACGGTCCTCATTCTCAAGACTAGTTTCCAGAATGATGCTGTAACCATGTCTTCTCAAACGCTGTAAATGTTTGATCACGCTCTCGATATAGGCCGGTGGCAGCTTCTTGCGCTTAGTCGTGGAGAAGTCACGAACAATGTTCACCAGTTCACGATTCTGACAGAAAATGACCCAGTTACGGTTTGAACCAGTCTCAATCATTCTCAAAGACCGTGTAATACTGTATGCAGCACACTTATCTAAAGTATGCTGCATTGTTCCACACGGCCCCGACTGATTTCTTTGATCATTATTACCGAAATAAGCGCCAAAAAAGCCTTTATGCTCATCTCGCGAGTAGACAGCAGCACAATAAACAGTATTGGGGACCGAATCTTCAGGGGCCGAAGGAACTTCGAAAGAGTGCGAGGGACCTATGTCGAATTCGATGGAGCGATCGCCGGCGCCTCTCCTAGCCAGCAGGTCACTGACCATAAGCCCGTGATCGTACGCTTTTTGCGGAATGTAGACCCCGGCAACGTGAATACCACGACCATCTAAATCATCCAGTAGACGTCGAATTTCTCTGTAGATATCAAGGTTTGCAATAGGTTTACCAGCATTTCGCTTCCAACCAGTGGCTTTCCATGATGCGCTCAACTCGAATGCGGACACAATATATTGTCCTCGACACGAGACTACTTCCCAGAGTGTTTGGCCCATTGGGCGGGCACTGATAATGTTCAGAGCGCGGAGTATTGCTGCAAGCGAAGCACGGGGGCCGGTTCCCTTGCCCAGTACTTGACCGCATTCGTTACGCGGATCATAAAGGCCGAAATAAACACCATAGCCCGCCACAGTGCTTGCAGATGTGACCGCTGTCGACCCATCCGTATATATCCGCTGGTATCCCTCTTTGGCCTGAGAGTACTCAATGACTTCTGAGCTTTGATCCTCAAGCTCACGCTTGACCACGACCTTGCTAGAGCTGTTGGCGGAAGTATGTTCTAAAGAGTCCGATGGTCCGGAAACTCGCTCCAAATCTTCGAGTCGAAGCTGTTTAGAAGATGGCAGCTGGGATGTTGATGCGGCCTCAGACATGTTCTGGGCAGTAAGCATACCATTCTGAATAAATAGATTGTCTCTTCTGACAAGTGAAATAGACGCAAAACAATTGCGAGCTTTGAACCAGCAAAGCAAAGACCGGATCTGAAGAATGAGATCCATGCATGGTGCGCCACGGGTATGGGAGACTTCCACAGGGTCATTAGGTGGCCAAGACGCTCTCTTCGCACTGAACTCATGACTAGTGTAAATCGTGATGACCCTCTCCGTTTGAAAATTGCTATCCTTGACTTCTTTGAAAATACATTTTAGCGCTTGCAAAATGGCTTTGACCTCGCACCGATGCACAGACTTTTGTTGAGTGTAGTAGCCCTGATCATTGCGTGGGTCGTCAGGGCCGAAATAAATACCGTAGCCAATGGTGGAACGATCTTTTGAATGTGAAACGCAAATGAATGCGTGCTCCCCATCTAATGGCTGCTCTTGGCCAAACGATGCAGGTAATTGTGGCTGCGACAGATAGGAATAATTGATAGACTCAGGCTTCGCCATGAAGTCTTGGGGTGGAGCTAGCGCGTGTATTTGCCTGTGGAAGTTTCTGAGAGCAGTAACAGGGGGTGTTGCATGGAGTGTTGGGCCTTGATCGTGTGGCGTATATGCCTGGAACCCGTCTGTCTGAGCCTGCTTCAAGATCGCTCTGCGATCATTTGAACCCGACGGATTCAGGACATGTGACAGTGAAGATCGGACATCTTTGGCGTGTTGAGTGGAATCCAAACTCTTACTCGTGCTAGAACTGCTGGTGGCCGTTGTTGCAGGCAAAACTGGAGGTAAGAATGATTCAGCATTCGCTTTGCCTTGCGGTGTGCTGTTATTGTCTGTGTTATGCAAAACATCATTGTATCTGTTGGCTTGGGCGTGGTTAATTGACTGGATAGATAAGGTCTGTAGTCCATGATCAGCGGCGAGGTTGGGATATTGCACGGGGTAAAAAGAATAGTGTGAAGCCTCAGAACGCGGAGCGTCTGTGGCCATTGTAGGCCAGGGCTTGATATACGTAGCTCCAGGTTGTGGAGGAATCTGGCTCGCATACACACTGCCAAATGGCACTGAGTCACTCGTCTGGCCTCCATTGGTGAATGATGCAGATGCAGACGCCTGGGCTCCGCTTGGCGCCACATTTACAACCCCACCAGGAACACCATTGACAATCCTGTATAACGAAGGCAGACCTTGCGTGTCCGGGATTTGACCTATCGGCAATCCATTATTTGCACTTTCGGTTTTGGGAGGCGGTTCTCCTTGTCTCAACTGCGACCTGCTCATTTCGCAGTTCGATTATAGTTCTGGTAAGCACAGAGAACTCTCTAGTTGAAGTTCTAAGAGAATAGCCAGCACTGACACTTACAGAAAGTATATTGACGACGCTAGGTTGGACAAGGATCGAATCGGGAGGCAGGTAGTTTAAGGAAGCAGGATCGCATTTCCCCCACGCATGGTTCCTAGGTAGGGGCCTCACCTGTCAAGTGACTAATGCGCATGAATTGTAAGCGAACCTGTCAAACAAAGTTGCATCCCAGTCCGCTCGATCTGATGAAAAATTCGAGCTTCGAAGGGACCATGGAATGTCCCAGAAGCATGGAAATTCATTGAATCATTCGAAAATCTCTATTGTTTTTTTCAAGCATGTCGTTATCCAGCTGAATCAATGGAAGCAGTGATCCCGGGTGGTTACATAGGGTAGGGTCTATGCATGAGAACATCAGGGCAAACGCCTCATTGCGATTTTGACAGATTTGACAGCCCTAACCTTGGCAAAGAGCAACTTGACAGCTGCAGAATGCGGAACTGCCGCTAAAGAGCTACAGGGGTGATACTAAGAAGCACCAGGGCTGAGAAGAATAGCAGTAATTCTACGTCAATTTCATGAGGTTAGCTCAAGCAACTTTGATATATCCAGCTCCGATATCTATCCCTTTCCATATCAAGACACTTTATTGTAAAAAAGCCTTCTTGTGAAGTCAGGGGTGGGTTAGGCCTCATGCCTGCGCTATCCCTGCCCAGGTTTCGAGCCGCAGAACTGTGAAGTTTCGCTGGGCAGCCGAAGTCTCTTTGAAAATTAAATGGGGGAGCTCCAAAAAATTCCAAATCGAATGTGTGGCTTGTGGGTAAGCCTGACTTAGCGTACAGTATTCTGTGTGTGCGACGGATCGGATTTTGTGGTCGAAGTTACATATTCCGAGTCTTTCCGAAAAGGTAATGAGAGCTACGAAATAATCTAACCAATAATCGAAAATTCGAAATACCCCCAGGACAACATATCTATTGCAGAGTATACAAGGCTGTGTCTAGAGATAGATTGATCTAGCGTAGAGACCGATTCAGTTGCTATGGACCACCGCACAAAGCTAGTAATGCTGATTATGAGTTTTACGAGAATGAGATGCCCAAATCAGCTGTAGTGATCACCCTTTTGTGTTAGTAGGCTATCACCTTCTACTAAAAGGGCTATATTGGATTTTGCCAGATAGAGCACTGAACTGTACGGCTCGAATCGAGCATCGGAGGTATATCAAACTTCGCGCGCCACAATGGGCCCGCCACGCGCACCACAAAATATGTGTTTTTTCTTAAACATTCATGCCAAAATGTTGAGTCGCTTTCTTATATGTCTGGCGTTGTCGATTCCCCTTCGCAAGCACTTCACAAAACAGCGTGCAAGGAAGTCCTTGTAGAGCCGAGAGGCTGCATCGAGTTTGATCGAGAAGTAGAAACAATGAATTGTGCAGGAGATGTTTCACATTCAAAAGAGCCAAAAAGTACCTTCAAATAATGACGAACTTAAGTTTCTATGGAACTTCGGCCGCAGGGCGGGCTATATACCAGTAGGGGTAGCCAAGATGTCACCTATCAAGTACTGACATCCGCAAAGATGGCGAGGAAACAGTTAAATGAGAGTCCTAGTGGTTTGATTTGTAAATGATTTGATTGTTATAAATTTTAGAATGGACAACGACACAACAGTTTCTTCGCATCACCGATGGGCTGCCTTAGGGACCTGTGCGGCTTTCGACACAGGGTAGGGTTATGTTGTCAGAACGTACACAAACGGCCCGCTTGCAGCAGTATGCTAATAGAGCTTGACGTAGTCATGCAACAGCATCAAGCACGTAGAGGAAAGCGTAGGGATGCACATGGTTCGTAATTTAACAAATTACTCGGGCTCTATACCGAATATATCGAGTAAAGCAGGCTATCGTCTTTAGAATTGTCGAAAAGTAGGGCCTAGCGTGAATCTAATGTTGAGAAGACGATGATTATTTTATCGAATGGCGTGGAGACTGCGGAAGACTCCCGCTCACTTGAAAACCAAAAGGCACTTCGCTAGCCGAATTTGAGCTATTCTCAAAATCGCTCGCGCAGAGAGTACTATTCTTCTCGCAGCAACCTCTACGAGTCGGATTAAACAATGGATGTGTCATCTAATTAGCGGTTAAGCTAAATTAGCGACCTGCAGATATATCGAAAATTATGGCAAAACCCCGAAATAATCCCGATAGGCAATCATTGCTAACGAGCACATTTAAAACCAGAAATCTCAATATTTCGAGCAATGGGAAGGTCAAAAGAAATTCACCCCCTGCAGGCTGTCTTACACAGGCCCAAATCTCCGCCACAAGCACGCCGACCCAATATATCGATACAAGCGTGGAATTGGATGAGGCAAAACTGCAAAATTATGGCGATGATAATCTCGCAGCAATTAGGCTTCTGGATACATGGAATGACAATACTGTAAAGTATCATCAAGAGGCCTCAAGCACTGCGGACAAATTGCTTGCTCAATTCGATCTTAATCTTAAATATGGACCTTGTGGAGGGCTCTCGCGTATAGAAAGATACCAAAGAGCAGTGGAGTTGGGATTAGAGCCCCCAGAAGTCGTTGGTGAACTTTTAAATGGACCAGAGGGCCGCAATGCCCGCTACAAATGGCCCGTGTTGAAGTCAGTCTAAGCTCTTTTTGTGATGCCAATTAGCCAAATGCAGCCCACTCAATACAAAAGCTTCGATAACATCCATTGTCATCTCTAGCACCAATCAGGTTGCATTTTTTCACGGCAGTGGCGAGACGTCCACCTCCCACAATATCAAGAATATCGAACTCCTCGTCGAATTCCTTTCCGGTCGCATTGTGATGCGCATGATAGCGCATAGGATCACCAGGGTATGCCATGAAATGACATCCAAATCTTAGTCCAGGCATCACGTAGTATCCAGAGTCCAATAAATATTCATATAAGTTAAAATTCGCCTGCCGGGGCTCCACAAGTGTTAGCTTCTCGCACGAGACAGTGCCCTGATCATTCATGGCATCAAATGCTCCGGGAATCTTAACCATTTGGCCACAAGCCTCTTCCTTCAAAGCCCCGGGATTTAGAGCTTCGTGATGATTCAATCTGCTACTTTCTCCATCAATGGCATTTGCGAAACCTCGATCCAAAAGAAATTTCACTTCCTCCGGCATGAGCTGCAGTGGCAATCCCATGAAAACATTTTGCTGCGCAAATTGTGGAAGAATACCGTTGAGTACGCCACACATGTGAAAACGTTCTCGTAAATCCTTCACAAGTTCCACATCGTATATCAAACCTCTTCCATCAACGACTGGTATTTCAATCATGTCAGCATGAGAAACGCTCGAGGTGTTCAGACGGCTTTTTTATCAAGGAGCCTTAAATGGCACAAAGGTTTCAAATATAGAAACAAGAAAGGATGGCAAGAAGCTTGAGGTTAGTAGCCAGTTTACCCGACAGAGCTCGCGATCTTTAGACTCACAAACTTATTAAGTATATACCTTCCCCCACGCTGTCATAAGGCGCCATGACAAGCAGACGCTTTCTGCTCGCTCTGCAACGCGAAAATCGAGGAAATCCGGTGCATGCAATACGAAAATACAGTCAAAACCTCCATAGAGCAGACCTCCTCAACGCCACTGGTCGCTCAACTCCTTCCTTGAAAAATGCAGCCGGAATTTACGAGATCAGATCGGATCTAAGAAAGAAAATTTTTGGGTCGCGGAGACAGCAAGAACCTAACAAAGACTTGATAAATGCATCTCAAAGTCATCTCAGGATGCACTCGTTGCTAGGAAAAAAAACGAGTGAGCCGCAGGATATTGAATTCGACGTTCCAGACTTACTGGGCCCAAACTTAGACGCGCATTTCCAGAAAATCGGCAGGCACATGAGCGAACCATGGCTAACTTGGGCTCGGGATTTTATATCGTGCCAATCCTGGGCCATTCCGGAGATTATAGAGATCCAATCCGGTTGGACGGAGTACACGAAAGATGGTAAAGCGAGGCGTGTTGATTATCCTAGGGGAAAGTGTATCGTATTCGACTGCGAAGTATGCTATAATATCTCGGACTTTGGTGTCCTGGCCGCGGCGTTCTCAGAAACTGGCTGGTATGTGTGGTTAAGTCCATGGCTTCTTGGAGAATCACAAAACGACCGGCATTTAATACCGTTAGGACATGAGGACCAAGTAGTGATTGGCCATAATGTGGGCTACGACCGAAAAAGAGTTCTAGAGGAATACCTTATCGAACAGTCTGGCAAGTTTTTCCTGGACACGATGTCGTTGCATGTTGCGTCAACAGGGATGTGTTCGCGCCAGCGACCTACATGGATGAAGCTCAATAAGGCCAAAACCAAAGCGGAGCAGCAGACTAGTTTCGCAAATTCCGGTCAAGAGACTAAGTCAGATTATCCTGAACACTCAGATTTTTCTGACGAGTTAGCTCAAGAGCTTTGGTTCGCCAACACATCCCCAGACGGCTTGGCAGATGTGTTATACTATCACACCAAGCAAAAAATATCGAAGGATGCTCGGGACCATTTCTCTACAGAGTGCCTACAGAGCATCAGAGATAATCTTCAGAAGCTAGTCGCATACTGTGCTTCAGACGTAAGTGCCACCCGAGAAATCTTCAATGTACTTTTGCCCAAATTTCTGGATTTGTGTCCGCATCCCGTGAGTTTTGGAGCTCTAAAGCCTATGGGGCAGCTCTTCCTACCCATTGACGAGACTTGGGATGAGTTCACCAGAAATGCAGAGGAGAAGTTTGAAGAAGTGAACCAGAGCATCTTCAAGAACTTGCAGGACCTTGCTGAAAATGCTGCAAAATTGGCCGACAATCCTTCGCTGCTTGACGAGGTCAAACGGAATGATCCATGGTTGAGCCAGCTAGATTGGACCGTGAAACCAATAAAGTATTTGAAACTGAAGAAAAATGAGACTACCCCAAAATTAGCGAAGCGACAGAAGTTACCAGGTAAACCAGAGTGGTATAAAGCACTTTTTGCCTCTTCGCAGCAGCAGATGAAGCTGACGTTAAGGACGAGAGTATCCCCTGTGTTGATGCGCCTAGAATGGCAAGGCAAGCCACTGGTATGGATTGAATCGCTTGGATGGTGCTTTTCCTGCTTGGCCTCAGATGTCGTGGAATTTGAAAAGCAAGGGATGATTTGTGTCGATGAGCAGGTCAAGGCTCTTGACCTTGCTGGGGACAAGCCCAGCTACTTGTCAAACGAATATTACCTGGACAAATCTTATTTCAAAATTCCACATGCTGATGGTCCACAAGCAAGGTGCACTAACCCCATGGCCAAAAACTATGTGCACTACTTCGAAAAGAAGGTCCTAAAGTCGAGTGATCCCGGTGCTGAGGCCGCGATCCTAGGCAGCACGCAGTGCTCCTATTGGATGTCAGCTCGTAGAAGGGTTTTGAGTCAAATGCCTGTATACGAACAAGACCTCAAAGGATTGAAGATGGGATGCAGGGGCCAAATATTGCCGCGTATGAAGGTGATGGGCACTGTAACTCGACGTGCGGTTGAAGATCTATGGTTGACCGCTTCCAACGCTAAGAAAAATCGAATTGGTAGTGAGCTCAAGGCCATGGTAAAGTGCCCCGAAGGCTATAAATTTGTTGGTGCTGACGTAGACAGCGAGGAGCTGTGGATCGCTAGCGTATTGGGCGATGCTAATTTTGGTGTTCACGGAGGCACAGCCTTAGGGTGGATGACCCTGGAGGGAACAAAGTCAGAAGGTACTGATCTTCACTCTCGAACGGCTCAAATCCTTGGTATCTCGCGTAATGAGGCCAAAGTGTTCAATTATGGCCGGATTTATGGAGCAGGATTGACATTCGCTGTGAGACTTTTGAAGCAATTCAGCCCGGACCTGAGCGAAGAGGAAGCTCAAGCAAAAGCTCAAAACCTTTACCTGGCCACCAAAGGCCGCAAAATTAAAATCGATACGGTGGATCCGAATACTGGCAAGATATCGCGCAAAAAAAAGCAACTCTGGACTGGAGGTTCTGAGTCCCTAATTTTCAATCAACTCGAGGATTTAGCTACTCAAGAGCTACAAAGAACACCAGTTCTTGGTGCAGGAATTACCGAAGCTTTACGAGGAAACAACTTGTCGCGTAGTAACACATTTTTGACTTCGCGGATAAACTGGAGCATTCAAGGTAGCGGCGTTGACTATCTACACCTACTCATCGCGTCTATGCATTACCTTTGCTCTGCGTACGATATTTCCGCACGCTTGTTGTTGACAATTCACGACGAAATACGATATCTCGTGAGGGAAGAAGACAGTTTGCGCGCTGGGCTCGCCCTTCAGATCTCAAATCTTTGGGTACGAGCGATGTTTTGTGAGCAGCTGGGTATGGACACATTGCCTAACTCGGTGGCATTCTTCTCACTGGTGGACTTCGATACTATTTTGAGAAAAGAGGTGGACTTAGATTGCGTCACACCATCTCATCCAAATGCTGTGCCAGCTGGATTTGCTCTTGACATGCCGACTCTTGTAGAGAAGTGCCACTCCCTTGGACCTCTAAATCAAGAGAAACATGATGAATTTACCAGTCTCGAATGGCACTCCAGAGATTCTGTGGTCTCTACAAAGATAGACTCTGAGAAACTGAAGCAGATTTTGATACAGATTCATGGCCCCGATAAGAAAGGAGAAATCGATGAGCTAGCCTCATCCAAATTCGGCCGTTTTAGGTCGCAAGCTCGTCCGGGGGCTGAGCAATTTTGACTCTAATAACTAGGAAATATTAATTTATTCTGATTATTTATTTTAAATTTGGATAGCTAGGAGCTGTGCGTCCTGATTTGCCATAAGATATGTCACCACATTCCGAGATATAAGAACTGGAAGCTCGCCGTGGAAGGTTTCTATAATTAGTTGCTTTGGAGGTGACCATAAATTCTTTCTGTGACAATTTCATGAATAATGAGATCAGTCCTCGCAGTTAATGCCCCAATCAGTGGCGCAAGGTCGCGTTTGCGACCCTCCAACTGTGTGGATCTTTCTATTCGAAGGCCTCGCCATGGTTCATCCAGATTTGAGGAAGTAGTATTGTTTTCGGGGGTAATTTCCTGATCTTCGACATTTGCTACTTCAATTGAAGACTCGGAGCTTCTCTCGGCGGCCAGCCTCAGAAATGCACTTCTGGTCTCTCCATCCCAGAATTTTGTCATCATGCTAATTAGTGGAGCATTAGGAGAAGAGAAAAAAACACAAGTCGCCGAGGTGCCAGCACAATGTGAGTGGCGTTTCGAGATTCTCAACACGTCTAGTGTAGTAAAACTTGTTGAAGGACAAGCTGAGCTTTTTGGCACTGAAATGGTTCTCGGTAAAGAGTACCAGTTGCCAATATGTAAGGGGTCCATCTATACCTGGACCGGGTGCAAAATTGAGTTCGACCCCAGCGCAATTGACTCTGAATACATGTCAGAGACTACACCGATGGCGGCATACGTGAATCTACACTTTGCGCTAGAGAACTTGCGATCCCAGGCAGCTGTGAGCGCTTCTGCCGCTGCTGGACCTGTAACTCTTGTCCTTGGCCCAACAAGCTCTGGTAAGTCAAGTCTTTGCCGCATTCTCAGCTCCTATGCCAATAAACTTGGTGGATATCCACTCCTTGTGAACCTTGATCCCAAAGAACCATCCTGGGCACCCCAAGGCTGCCTCTGTGCGGCGGCCCATTCTCATCTCATGGATTTGGAAGCCGTGAATTTTACGGGATCTCCAGAAGTCAGCGGTCCATCTGTTCTTCACCCAAAACAACTTATCGGATTTTACTATGGCCTGGCTACTATTAGTGCCAACAAACAATATTATCGCTACGTGATGGCGCAGCTAGCTCTGGCAATACAACGGCGTCTAGAACAGGATGGCAGAGTACGAGCTTCTGGAGTGATCATAGATGCGGCTTCAGAGGTTGCAAACGATCTGGATATCTGCTCGTTTATTGTCAAACAATTCCAGGTGAGCTCGATCCTCGTCGTTGGAAATGAGAGACTCTACTCGACTCTGCAAAAAAGCTTCGAGAGCGACAGCCTGAAGGTTATTCGGGTGCCAAAGTCCGGCGGGGTTGTCGAAAATGACGAGTCTTGGCATCGAAAAATCCAGACTGACGCTATCAGACAGTACTTCTACGGTACCAACAACCGTCGTGCTATTTTGTCTCCATTCACGACTACTGTCAAGCTGAATTCACTCAAAGTATGGCGAGTTTTAGAGAAGAAAGAACTTGCAGCCAACCCAGATTATTTGCCCGGAGGCGAAAATGCCCATGTTAACGACACAGAGCAGGTAACACAGTTTCTCACGTGCATAGAGCCATCTGCTATCCTGCAAAATTGCGTGCTGGCCATGCTTAATGCTAATCACGATGCCCCGCCTGATGTACTTGTCAATGCACCGGTGATTGGATTTGTTCACATCGTTGAGGCGGATGATCAAAAGAAAACTGTAAAGGTTCTGCTGCCCATGCCTGGTCGGATGCCTAATTATCCGTTGATCTTAGGAGACTGGCGGTACTTCGAGTAATTTGAATTCAGTCGTACAAATTAAAATGCTGATGCATAATTTAACTTCAAAGGGAATAAAGTAAAAAACTATTTACATGAATCTGGACTTCATTTTTTCAAAGAAGATATGAATGCATCGATGTTATACTCTTCCTGATATTCAGCCTCATTCCACAGTTCGCCCAGGCCAGCGGTGACATCCTTGCCGATACTTCCAGTTGCTCCCAAAGCAGGCTCTTCCCTGTTCTCCGTGGCTTCCGCCTCCGCTGGCAAATCAGCGTTCGTAAAAAGATCAAGAATTTGATCTGTGTCCATGGATTTGAGGCCGCTATTCTGCTGATTGATCACAGAAGATGCAATGTTCAGCTTGAACTCCTGCAAACCCATTATACGTTCCTCCAATGTTCCTCGTGTTATCAAACGATATACATTCACAACTTTTTTCTGTCCAATGCGATGGGCACGGTCCATAGCCTGCAGGTCATTCATAGGGTTCCAATCGTGCTCGACAAAAATCACAGTGTCCGCGCCAGTCAGGTTGAGCCCCAGCCCTCCGACATGCGTAGTCAACAACAAAACATCAATACTGGGATCATCATTGAACTTTGCTACGAGTTCGTGGCGCTGCGGGCCCGGCGTCGAGCCATCAAGCCGCATGTAAGTGACAGAAGGCATGTTTTTGCGTAGTAAAGTATGCTCAACCAGATCCAACATATCTTTTTGCTGGCAGAAAATCAAAGCACGATGAGGACTCATGGCTTCTGGGACCTCATCAGCAACAGAACTCGAAGAAATTCTAGAAACCTTTGATCCGATCTCACAGTCGTTCAATAGCTGCTGCAGAGCAAGAAGCTTGGGACTCTGTGAAATGTCCAACTTGCTTGAGGTTATCAAGCCATCAACTTCAGACTTGGTATGTTCGACAAAAGCAGGATGATTGCAAAGCTTGCGCAAATACATCAACGCTTGGAAAACATGCTTTTTAGCTGCCTGCTTGTCCTGATTGTCGCTTTTATCGCCCTTCAGATCTTCCTCTACGGTTTTCTTTTGCTGCTGGGTGAACATTTCGTATAGCTTGCGCTGACGTTCATTCAAATCACAATAGTAGTCTTGAATTATTTTCGGTGGCAAATCATCCAGAACGTCTTCCTTTAGTCGTCGTAACAAAAACGGGAGAACCTGTTTGTGTAAAGCCTCTAGGGCTAAAGCAGCGGCTTCTTGATCCTTAGGCGATGACTTCACCGATCTGGATGCAGAAATTGGTTTGCTGAACCTTTCATTGAAGGATTTTTCGGAGCCGAGGAACCCAGGCATCAAAAAGTCAAACAGTGACCAAAGCTCTAATACGTTATTCTGGATTGGAGTGCCACTCAGGACAAGCCTGTGGTTCGACTTATACTCTTTGACAGCTCTCGAGAGCTTGGATGCAGCATTTTTGATGATGTGTCCCTCGTCCAAAACCATGTAATTCCAGCTATGTTTGCTGAGCTGCTGAACATCGTTACGCGCAATGTCATAGCTAGTAATCACAACATCACACTTGCGCAAATGTGGCACCAGCATGGAACGAGTTTGCGGCGGTCCAACGTAGGCAACACATTTCAAAGTTGGGACATATTTTTTGAACTCTTGGATCCAGTGGCCTGTCAAAGTTGTAGGACATACAATAAGAGACGGAACATGGGCAGTGTCCGGACTACCAGTTCGCTTATAATCCTCACCGCGCAGATACTGATCAGATGCAACTATGCAAATAGTTTGCAGCGTCTTTCCAAGACCCATGTCGTCACACAGAACCCCGTGCAAGTGATATTTATTCAAAAAAGCCAGCCAGTTAACTCCTTCTTGCTGATAAGAGCGAAGCTTGGCATTGATTGATACGGGCAACGCGAAGGGCTTGACTTTGGAAACATCCATCATCTGGGAAATAAATTCACGTTCACGGTCACGCCCTTCAAGAAGTTTGGCAGGCATGTCTACAGGATCAGGCATCCCCTGCTCGAGTGGCACCAACTTGATAATCATAGCAAAAGTTGTCGCCGCAATGGTACGTATATCACCATCAACGTCAGACATGCGGCCCATGACCGGCACAATGAAGAATACTACGTAAGGAAGCACTTGTTCACCGAGAGTTGTCATGAGGAAGTACACAGCTTCCATTGCACCCTGGCGACTCCGCAACTCCACAGTATTGGCCAAATGGGGTAGAACACTCTCTACCAGCACGAGAATACCTTGAGTCCGCACACATTTACAGTAGGAAGCAAGAAGAGCTGCTGCTACATGCCGGATAACGGAATACTTTGATTGCAAGAGGCTTACGACTGATGGAAGCACATCAATTTGGTCAGCCACATCGGCGCTGATGAAGGGCAAAACAGCTCTCAAAACAGCCATACTGTCAATGATATTTTGATTTTCCTGCGCGCTTTTGATAGTATTAATGTTCTTGGTGAGTTCAGGCAGCCGCTCAAGAACATCACTTCCGGAGCGCTGCACCAAACGCTCAAATATGAGTAGCGCACCCTTCCGTTTGATATGGGCTGCCTCGATCATTCGTTTTCGACCTAAAGCGGTTGCGGCGTCCTCGTTGACAATGGAAGCAGCATCTTCAATCTTCTTGGAAGTCAAAAGTCGATTATGCAGGTTCTTGTGAGACTCAAACTCAGGGGCTTCGTTTGCGTCAACACAAATGAAGGAGCAAAGATTGTTAACAAGCTTAGCAGCCACGCCGGCTTTCGGGCTGTTCCGAAGAGAGATAATGAGCTCAGTTACCGTATCTGCAGTGCGCTGGTGCAGCCTTGAGTCTGCTTCCTGCTTAACAGAATCCATGAGACTTCTTATGATCGGATTCAACTTCGGCGGCAACTCAGGAGCTAGAACGATGTAGGCCGCCGCAGAAGCGGCCTTGATAGCCACGCTACGTTGATCAAGCGTCGCCCGAGCCTCTTCTATAGCAGCTGCAATGTTGGCCCTACCGGCTTGTAAAGTCTTCTTCATTCGAACTTGCACTTCAGGGGCCAGATGCGCAACAAGCGACTGGAATTTTGGCCCAGCCAACTCTTCGGCTGTTTTCAAACCAAAATATGGAGCGGGACCAGTGTCGCCCTCTATTGTGTTGGGCAAGCTTGGTACAACAGAATTTGGCAGCCCATTGGAGACCATCAAAGCAAACAAGGACTGACACTGCGTTCTCACAGCCCTTAAAACTGGATTGATGTCCTTGAAAATCGGAAAGGCGGATTCCGTCACTTCTAGCAGCTGCGGCAGCAGGAAGTTAGCGCAGTTCAAGTCACCACCCGCGGAATTCACAGCTCTTCCAAATTCTTCAAGAAGAATTGCAACAGCAAGACGCTGAGTAGAATATTGAGATGACAGACTATCAGATATAGCTTTGAGGTGGATATCACAACCAAATTCAGCCGAATTTGTATGCACAGCGGCCAAATACTTCCCCAAAGCACTGACAGAAAGGATCTTAGTGCGAATCATAGTCTCTCTCTCCACTATCAACACGTCTCCAGACAGCATGGGGCCGTCTATATTGATCTGCATACCGGCAACCGATATGTCTTCGTATGCGTCTCCATTTGGTTTGATCAACAGCTTGGAGTCCATCTTGTAAAACCTGCGAGCCGTTCCAATCGGTGTGAGGGCCAGCCCAAACGCAGCAGGCCAAAGCTCGCTAAAAACCTGATTGAGGCTTGCATTGGACTTGAGAAGGAAGTCGTTCCATAGTTCGAACGAAATCTCTGCCACATTCTCGTTCTGTTCAAGTAAAAGGTTTTGAAATACAAGACGATACAGCCGGGCATCAATCCAATCGCTGGATAACCCAGAACCGACATCGATAAAAGTTCGGAGTGAGCGCAGAACAGCCTTGCGAACATCAGTGATGGAGTGTCGCAACAAGGGATATAGGCGAGTAACGAGATTCTTAAACTGATACTCGCCGTCCAGCATGTCTTGCTGCTTAATGATAACTTGAAGAACTTCATGATGGCTACAAAGCGCAGCGAGAAGATCCATAACATGTCCAATAGAAGTGCTCAACTCATCTTGTTGGTCGGCGAGACTGTCCCAAATCACATTCAAAAACCGAGGAATGTCGTTGCGTCGCATTTCAACAAATGAATCAGCAATAGGAATCAGTGTGGCTGCCGAAATTGCCTGTACATCCTCGTCGCTGTTCGTCAGGCCAGCGTAGACGCATTCACAAAGCTCTTCGAACGTTTGTGGCTTCTCTACCAGCAAATCTCCCCTCACAGACACCAAGTATCTCAGCCCAAGCATTCCAGAATGACCTACAGCCCAGATCGGCATATCCATGCCGAGGTACTTTTGCTGCAACACCATTTTTTCTAGCACGGTAAATACCTTTTCAACCAGCTCTGTACTAAGAAACTGAGTGATAACGCCTAGTGTTTGAGCACAGGATTCGCGGACTGGAGCAACGACCTGATCAGAGACGTAGTCTGCAAAACGATCAAGGGCAAAAATGCAGCAGAGCCTGCATGACAGGTCCTCGAGCCAGCGTTGGTTTAAGAAAGCGTTTTGATCCTCACTGGCATTAAATTCCATGCCTGCCTGACCACCCGCACTTTTCAAAATGTCACGTAGCCCTAATAGAGCACCATGTCGCGTCTCCCATTGCGGTGAGAATAGATCTTCCTTTAAGGAGTTGCAAAGCTTCAAAAATGGCCACTTTACTCCACTGACTGCCACAGAGGCACCAGGAGATTCTCGCTCGACATGTTCGACCACAATGTGGTTGTCTGCAGGTCCAGAATTTACCGCTTTCGTGCTGGCTCTAGGGGTAGCGTTATCATCGTAATAGGCGTTGCGGCTCTTTATCGGCGCGACAGATTTTTTGACCTTTGCTTTACGCTTTGCTAAAGCCCGCATCCGCGCATTCATTACTGGGGGGTCAGGTGTGCCCTCTGAATCCACTGGGGTTTCTTCCTTGATAGCTGGTGCCATGTGCTTGCTTTTTGCCTTTTTTTTTGGAGGTGGAGCCAATTCGCAGTCTAAATCGCTGAGGACACCGTCGTCTTCGCCAAATTGACCCATACCCAAGCGTTTCAGAAGAGCTTCTTTGGATGTCCAGCTTTTCTCAGAATCGTACTCTTTACCTCCAGAGCCCAACAGGACGACACCCTTCTCAATGATCGTCTTCACATCTAGGTCCGAAAAAGCCAAGAAGCTATCACCAAGATTTTCCTGCTTGACAGATACTTTCAATCCAGGAACAGGAGTCATTTCATCGTCGACGTCAATATCGTCTAGATCATCTTCTGTTTTAATTTCAATTTTGACCTCTGGCTCCGCCTCAACTTTGACTGCCGATGCATCCGACGAGATCACACCCATTGCACCCATCGTTTGCCCAGGAACCCATTCGGTATTCTCAACAATGAGACCAATAGCTCTCGCAGCAGAAATACGGGTATCCCATTTAGTTGATTTCAGGTACGGTAAGACGCGACCTACCAAGGGAAAAAGCTCCTCGGGTTTAGTTCTTTGAACATCGGCGAGCTGATCTGCGGCAGCATTCCGGACAAAGCTACTTGAGCCTGTGTCCAGCAGGGTGACTAGCCGTTCCAACCGCGACATAAACCTCGCTAATTCTGAAGCTACAAAACTTATGAAGGCCGGCCAATAGGCCTATATATAGGAAGACAGGCACGCTTCTGGTGGGATTTCGTAGCGGCGGTTAGGGCTTGGTCAGCCGTGCAAGATAAACTGAACTTCATCAGAGCCATAATATAATGTTCAACGAGAGCCTCGACATCGCCCTAACCACGATACCACATTTCCGCGAGTCACGGACCTCGGGGCTCGAATGGACGTCTGGGCCCCTATTGAGGTCTGCACCAGCCACCCATCTGACACTTCGTGGCGGTATCTTTGGAAAATAGCGAGAATGGAAGGCCGCAATATCTGAAATTTTTTGCGATCGAGTATCTGGACTTTTACGATAGAATAAAATATTGTGACACAATTCGAGGCAAAGACCATCGGAAAATCTGATGGCTATGCCCCTCAAACCTGGTCTGGAGCCTCATCAGGCGCGCCGTTGTACCCTCTGCTCAATAAAAGAAAGATGCACCAACTCCATCAGACTAGGTTCAACAATATCTCGTCCAATTGTGAAAAGCGTATTCTCGACGAGTATGTTATTCACGGGAAATCAATAATAAAGTAAAGTCAAAAAACTGAATTTTAGATCGATAGCCAAACCTCTCCTGTTTATTTGATTCTTATCCATGGCTGTGATTGGGGGCAGCGTGCCCGGCAATTCGGCAATGAGGTACTTTGAGTCATCTACAAGAATCGAAGCGTGCAGGGTCATAAAAACTTTTCAATATGTGACTAATTCAGTGGAGAGCTGCGGTGACTAATACCCTATCGTGAGCCTGATATAACGTAGTTCGCCGATAGTCTTTCCCACCTCCAATATGTGTGCAAACGATTCGGTTCCATCCGCTGCGAACGGTAAGTTTTTAACATGAACTAGCCTTCTTGAAGGCCAGTTTAGTGTCAGGTGAAATCTCTGAGACAATTCGCATTCTTCTTCTTCGGGGAACTCAAAAGTTATTCAGCCCCGCCGATAAGGAGGTTGCTATGAGCCTCGAGGCCATATCTGCCGAGAAACGGCGTAAGCGCAATACGCTCCGGTTCAAAACAGCAGGCTAAACACTGAACTTCGTAGCGATGCTTATGTCTCTTTCTGCAAATAGAATGAGTTCAAGGATTTCTTTTTTTCCTGAGCTTTTTTTATTAAAGTTTTTTTCCCGGCGAAACCCCAATTGAATCACGTATACTAACTTTTAGGTGCGACTGAAGTCAAGACCCCCACGAACGGCAATCCCTACGGCGCCAACCCCAGTGACTACCTTTCAAATGTATCGAATTATCAACTGATCGAGTCGACTTTGCGTGAGGGTGAGCAGTTTGCTAACGCTTTTTTCTCCACAGAGACCAAGATCGAGATCGCCAAGGCCCTTGATGACTTCGGTGTCGATTATATTGAACTAACTTCACCCGCTGCCAGTGAGCAGAGCCGCAAGGATTGTGAGGCTATTTGCAAGCTTGGATTGAAGTCTAAGATTCTCACGCATATCCGTTGTCATATGGACGATGCTCGTCTTGCTGTCTCGACTGGCGTTGATGGTGTTGATGTTGTTATTGGCACTTCTCAGTTTCTCCGTCAGTACTCTCATGGCAAGGACATGGCGTACATCGCCAAGTCAGCTATTGAGGTCATTGAGTTTGTCAAGAGCCACGGTATCGAGATCCGCTTCTCGTCTGAGGATTCGTTCCGCTCTGATCTTGTCGATCTTCTGAACATTTACCGCACCGTCGATAAGATTGGTGTGAATCGTGTTGGCATTGCCGATACCGTTGGCTGTGCCAATCCGCGCCAGGTGTACGAGCTTGTCCGTACCTTGAAATCAGTTGTTTCTTGCGATATCGAGTGTCACTTTCACAATGACACTGGATGTGCTATCGCAAACTCTTACACTGCTCTTGAAGCTGGTGCTCGTCTTATCGATGTCTCTGTTCTCGGTATCGGTGAGCGTAACGGTATCACCTCCCTCGGTGGTCTCATGGCTCGCATGATTGCCTCTGACCGCGAGTACACTATGTCTAAGTACAAGGTTCACAAACTGCGTGATCTTGAAAACCTTGTTGCTTCTGCAGTTGAGATCAACATTCCGTTTAACAATCCAATTACCGGTTTCTGTGCCTTCACCCATAAGGCTGGTATCCACGCCAAGGCGATTCTCGCCAATCCTTCTACCTACGAGATTTTGAAGCCCGAAGATTTCGGTCTCTCGCGTTACATCCACTTTGCTAACCGTCTCACCGGCTGGAATGCCATCAAGTCTCGTGTCGAGCAGCTGAACCTCAATCTTAGTGACGACCAGGTCAAGGATGTCACTGCTAAAATCAAGAAGCTTGGTGATGTCCGTTCGCTGAGTATCGACGATGTCGACTCAATTATCAGAGATTTCCACGCCGATGTTGGCACTCCCCGTTTGTTGCCTACTGAGGCGAATGATGACGAGGTCCCCGCTGCCAAGAAGGCTAAGCAAGAGTGATGTTTTGAGTTCCGACTTCTTATAGTATAACATGTGATACAAACGTTTAACCCTAGCTGCCTCGAAAGCCAATTAGCTCTAACTTCTCGTGAATCGAGGCTTACCGTTCTTTTTATATTTGCCAATATTAACCTCGCGTATTAGTCACAATGTCAGCACCTCATAGAAAATGGGGAGGCGCTATCTGATAATCACGCGGCGTCTTCTTCGCGCATTTTATCAGGATAACAGAGAGCGGCATTGATTTTGACATGGACATGATCGAGCAGCTGCTTTCGGCAGTTGTCTCATTTGTCTTTACATGTCTCTTATTTCTAATGCTGGCGCTAATCTACACGGCCTGCTGCGGCGAGGGCTCTATCAGGCTAGATGGAAACGGGCCGCCGGGTGCTTTCGACGATAGCGAGCAATTGCGGCAAGAAGAAGAAAGCGCCCTTGAGCTCATGACAGAAGAAAACCGAGGCAACTACTTGCGGGCTAAGTTGTTTATACAATTGAACCCACCAAACTCAGTAGATAGCAGCTTGACCCTCGCTCAAATCTCGGAGATTGAAGAACGAGCAGTGGAGGCCTGGAGCTTTATTTCCGAGGCATCAAATCCGCAGTGTAGAGTTCAGGATCGTACGGAACTTGACTTCCATGATTGCTGCGCCTCTGTTCAAACTAACCTGCCTCTACCCAAGCGGAATGACGTATACTATTGGGAGGCGAAGATATTCTCTATCGACCCGGATACTGTGCTCTCCATTGGTCTATCTACCAAGCCTTATCCAAATTTCCGACTACCGGGAATGCACAGATACTCTGTGAGCTATGAGTCAACCGGTCTAAGACGGATAAACCAACCTTTCGAAGGCACTAAATATGGACGCAAGTGGATTGCCGGTGACGTTGTCGGCTGCGGTTACAGGCCTGATAGCGGACGGGTGTTCTTCACACATAACGGTAAAAAGTTCGGTGATGTGTGTCAAGGTCTGAGACTCGACGTTTTCCCGTCCGTTGGCTCTACCGGCCCAGCTTCCGTGATGGTCAACTTCGGCCAGGCAGGGTTTGTATTTATTGAAGCGAATGTACGCAAGTGGGCATTAGCTCCAGCTCGTGGAAATCGCCAGCCTCCGCCTGCCTATGGACATACAGCCACGTCCACTCTTCTAGATGAATCGCATGAAGCCGTGAGAGAATTCCCGCCGCCATATGCAAGCCCTCAGGAAAGCCAGAAAGCCTCGACACTGGGCGACTCTGCTGTCTCGGAAGGGGAGATTTTAGATGACTCTCGGAGTCACTCGACTGCTCGAACGGACGCGGGTCACCAATGTTCATCGTCTAGCCAGCCTCCGCTTTACCACGACGTCGATCCAGCGATCAATTTTCAGAATTCAGACGCTACTAGTGATGTCGAGCAGAATAGCAATGAGACTACAGTTGAACCAGCTATCCTACTTCGAGATCGGCGGCCATGATGCGAACTGTTCTGGTCGATATATTTATTTTATACGACGCGCCTCTATGTACATTGCAAAGCTTCCCATAGCATTAAATTATTTCTTTTTGTTCTTCCTCGATTTCTTGCCAGATCCTGAGGACGAAGTCGGTTCTGAGCTGGCAGATGCTTTGTGAGAATCTGCCGAATCCGACTGTTGCCTGCTAGACGCTACTGGCATGCTGTCTGTATCAGCCATGAGACTAGCCATACCTCGTTTCGAAACAGTACCTGATGACTTCGTGAACTCGATGCAATTTGGACCTAGGCTAGACAGTATTCTAGAGAATTCATTACCTTTCGCAACCTGAATCTTAAAAAGTGTTCCAGAAATAGGATCGTAGGTCTTGAAAACGCAGACAGCAGGCTTCTTAGCACCGACTGTGTCCTCTAATTTGTGGCTCGCCTTTTTGTGAGTAAATCGAATGCTAACGCGAGCTGTTTCGGGAGCTGCCTGCAACAGAGCCATCGATCGTTCGATATAGGCATCCATGATGATTGTAGAAATCGGTGAGTTGTAATACGATAGAACCCTGCTCTCCATACCCTTACGTACGCGACAGAGCGGGTGAACGAGCATGATATATAGAGACCATCAAAAGTAAATAATAAGACTAAAGATTATTAGGGGCGGAACAAAGCTAACTGGTCTTCTTCTGAGCAAGCTTAGCCTGTTCCTTCGCCTTGTTTTTTGCCAAAACGCGTCCAATAAATGTTCCTACGAGTGCTACGCCAGAAACAAGTGCGAATGACGGGAGACGGATCGCCCATTCTCTAGAGGGGAACAACTGGACAATGGGCTGCGACTCATCGAGGAATGGAATGACAAAGGTCCAGATCGTGTAATAAACAAACACACTGGTGGCCAAAGCAAGCATCGAAAGCCCAACAATTTTGTCCATAATGGGCTATTTGGATGTAGTAACGGAAGGGTGATGAGGTGTACTAAAAAGTACTTAGATAATCAGGCCCGGTCGTTTCCAGCTATTCTGGCATTCTAGATGTATGATTGTCAATTTGCAGTGAAATTTGCTTTAGAAATTCGCATGACGTCAACATTGAGGACTCTCATCCAGAAAAATTATATTCATTGTGCCTTCGAAGGCCATAGTGCTTCTGTGCCCAAGCGTCGGCTTCACTCGCAGACTCCGCCCTGCCACCGCAGACAGCGATGTGCAGCCTGCATTATGATGCGTTTACGAGCTTATCACAAACTAGTGCATTTCTGATGTTTTTTGGAACCTAAATCTGGCTTAGAAATGAAAAAAATGCTCTCGATAGATGTGTTTCATTTTTGATAAATAAAGTTCACAACACCTAAATGACGAACTGGCGATGAAGGTCAGCCTGCAAACTCTTGTTCGACGGAGCGCAGCCTCTGATATCTTCAAATGCAACATGCCAGAGCGCTAAATTTATCGCTTAGAGATGAGAAGATAAGTATATGACCGGAATAAAGCTAAGGCTCTAGCAGAGCTTGAATTTTCCGAAATGCATTATTTCCAGCATTAAGATGTCTGAAACGTGTTAATCATTGAAGCATTCGTGTTCACATTAATCAGGGGCTTAGGTTATCAACAATTCAACTGTCCGACGTATAACTTCGAAAGGTGTCGTGATGAAGTTTACCGCGCCTTTGCTCGTGTTTAGTTTATTTCTAGCACCGGGTCTGACCGAAGATGGTAGCAACACCGTTAGTAGTGCGGTCGCTGACGCGCCTCAAGAGACTGTGAGCGTTACCGTTTCGGAAGCTGCACTATCTACGGCTCCACCTAAGTCCCTGAATCGCGATTCTTTTACTCCCAAGCATTTGGATGGAACCTGGTTCATCAAGTTCTTCTCTCCGTACTGCCCACATTGTAATGCTCTGGCTCCGAAGTGGCAAAAGGCGTATGCTCAGGAGGGCGACAGCGAAGCGTTGACTTGGGCGGAAGTTAATTGCGCAGAGGAGGGCGATCTTTGTCAAGATCAAGAGATTCTGAGTTACCCTCAGATGCGTATCTACGAAAACGGCAAGTTTCTGGGGTCCTACAGTGGCGACCATGAGACTTCGCCTATTGTTACTTTCGCCAAGGCCATCAAGAAGGATGGTTCGGGCGCGTTGGAAGCTGCCAACAAAGCAGTTGAAGCTTTAAAAGGTGGCGAAACTCTTGAAGATGACCCTGCAGAGGTCAAGCAGAAGCATGACGAGGCCAAGGAAAAGGCGGATGCCTTGAAGAAGGAGTTCGATCAGAATCCCAAGGATCATGCCGACAAGCCCTCTCAGGATAACCTTTTGACTGGAGCTTCTCCGGACGGCTCCGACATGGCTCCGCCTTTGCCTGAAGAACACGAGCCTGTTGAGGAACCTGGCGCACACCCTGCTGACACTAAGGGTGACGAGTCTTCCAAGAGCGATGTTGCAGCTCCTAAAAGCGCGTCCATTCAGACCGTTGAGGATGCCATCAAGTATGCACAGGATACCTTCGGCCAGAGCATTGAAGGCAATCCTGCTCGTCTTGTATTTGGAGATAAGCTCGAGTACAATCACGGTTTCAGAAATTACGAGAAGCCCAACGCGCCCCCGCCTTCTTGGGGCGAGATCAAAGCTTCCTACTCCAAGGGCCGCAGTTATGAGCTCAACGCCCAAAATTTCAAGTCGAAGGTCTTGGAAAGTGGCGAACATTGGTTCCTCAAATTCTATTCGCCTCGATGCCCTCACTGTAGCGCTATGGCACCCGAATGGGAGGCTTTTGCCAAGAATGTGAAAGGCAAAATCAACGTTGGCGAAGTCAATTGTGATGCTAACTGGGACTTGTGCGTTGAGCGCAATGTCAAGGCTTACCCTTTAATGCAGTATTACAAGCCTGAAATGGCGACCCCAAGTGAATACACCGGCGACCGTGTTGCCGAGAAGTTCGAGCAATATGCTCTCACTCAGAGCGGCGGACAAATCATCCCTATTGAGACTTTGACGGAGCTCGATGAAAAGCTTAAGTTCAACACCGAGGAAGGTCGCACCACATTCGTATTTGTCTATGACGAAAGTGTCATGCCCGAAGATTGGACTGCTCTCACTGAGCTGTCCGGACGCATGGCTGCTACAAACTCTGTTTTATATCGCTCTAACAGCGATGAGATCAAGAGTAATCTTGGGATTCATCATCACGGTACAGCCTTCCAATACGTCTCGAAAAATGGCGAGGATGATCGCCAATCTTTCGCTTATCCCTACTCAAATGTGCCCCTGAAGATGCGTAATCCTGATTTGCTCGAAGAATGGGTGCACTCCATTGCTTACCAGTCTGCACAGCCTCTAGAGCTTTCGCGTACTAGCATGGTCTCAAAACTTGCCCCTGTTCAAGTTATCTTGATTGATCAGGCAAAGGGCACGGCTCGTACTACAGAGACTACAGAGAGACTCCGCTTGCTAAGAATGATCGCTGGTACTGCCTACGACAATGCTGCTAAGGACCGCGTTGCTAACCAAGAGCGTTTGCGCATGACTCGTTTGAAGCTGCGTGATGAGGCCATCGCTGCGGGTAAGCTTTCGCTGGCCAACACTATCG
Organism: Wickerhamiella musiphila; assembly: GCA_030558175.1. NCBI lineage: Eukaryota > Fungi > Ascomycota > Dipodascomycetes > Dipodascales > Trichomonascaceae > Wickerhamiella > Wickerhamiella musiphila. Next base: position 121,684 of record JAJMSA010000016.1, read on the forward strand.
TGAAAACTCCCATCACCACGCCCTTGCAGTTCCAGGCGACTTACAACTACATTCCCTCTGACGTTTGGCAGAAGGAGTTTGGTAGTGTGCTAGAACTATCCGATCACAAAGAGGGCCAGGTGGTCGTCATGAATCTTTATGATGGAACATACATAGATTCTCTGGAGAAACCACTGGTGATCGATGACGTCGTTCAAGTCAGAAGAGCTATCGACTTGATGCAGTCCAAGTCAGACGCGAAGAATGTTTACATTCATAAATTCAAGCGAAAAATTAAGGACGTTCGCAAAACAGAGATTATCGTCCCTGAGTTTGTTGTTCCTGGCGTCTCACCTGCTATCAAGAAGCGCGTCGTCTCAGTGTCCGTCATTGGACCTGTGGCGCTGATTCTCTTGTGGATCGCCTACCGCAAATTCGGCCGGAAACAATTCCGCCGTAGCAGAAACCAAGGCTTGCTGAGCGGCAAACTGGAGTGAATGCCATCTTCTATTCAAAGCAAGACCAGAATTCAGCGTACGACACTTCAATTTTCAATTATCATTTAGCTATAATAATCCGCACATTCATGGCTCTACTTGAAAGACTTTCAATCGAGATGTCATTCAAAAGTATACTACTTCGTTTTGAAAAATGAGATATTTGAGCGCCTCATCTCACCATAATTTGGCTGAGTCGCTAAAAGAGCCAGGACAACACATCATCCCCGGCTAGATTGCCATAGTGCCTCATTTCGGAATTGCAAAGCGTTAAACTATGAGGGTTTGCGCCGAACCTGAGCGGCGGCGATTGCGCTCTGAATTAAGGTTTGGAGTGAAACCACGCTTCAACCTTAAAGCGCAATGTGAAGCGGCCATTCGGTGAAGCGAGACGTTAAGCGTAAATAAGGTTCGAAAGCGCCTGACCTGGCTAGGGCTTGATTTTATTTCATCGCATTTGTTCTTATGATTTAAATGAATAATCTTTTTGATGCATTGCGGTCTAAAATAGGTACATACACAATTTGGCCTCGCATCGCCAACGACGCAAGGCACCAAGTCGTATGCAGACTGCATAAACAGAGCCAGCCAAGTTGCAGTCCTTACTGCAGTGACAGCTTGATGCCGACACCGTGCTACCAAGTGTCGATACATATATATAACATTTAGGAATATACTCTCAAAATTCTATATTGGGTTCGACATTTATTGACTCTATCTTCTAGTGCGAACTCAGTGTGGGTAGCACAAGGTTTGCCTAGAGAGAACTCAGTGTTTAGATCAACCTTGAGTTGCAGAGACTGAATCTCGCTGCGGGACACAAAATCTGCCCAACAAGCTCAAATTCAGCAGGCACGACGTGAGTAGTCATTAGACAAAGGCGGTCTTGGCGAACCACTTTGTTCTGATTAAACTCCGTTTATTGTCCAACTGCCGAGATAGCGATTGAGCAACGATTTGTAGCACGGGACAGATCGATTTAAAGGTTAGCTTGTCTTTGTGCAGGAACTCCAACCAATATTGAGCAATCCTTTCTCTATTGACCTAATTTATCGCCTTCATTAACTTCTCTTGCCTGTGCCGTCCCACCTAGAAGACCCTGCCGACGTAGAAGGCCCTGAGCTGTGTTGCGCATTGATTTTTAAAACGTCAAACTGATTCAGGACAAAACAAAGTTCAGAGATGAGCGATGCCTTGCAGCCCACTTTCGAAGGTTGGGTCAAAGAGACGCAGGAGGCGCTTATTTTATTTCAAGCGGTGATCGATGGTGTTCTTCAGCCAGCAACAAGGAGACCAAAAGATTCCGAGCGTGCGGAATTGATAAGATCTGGAGCTGTATTCATCTTTTGCGAGCAAGAAGCAGGTATCAAGAGGTGGACCGATGGTGTTTCATGGTCGCCTTCACGAATTCTCATCAACTTCCTAATCTATCGAGAGTTACAGAAAAGCACACTTGGAAGTCGTCGAACACAATCTAAGCACAAACGTAAACGATCAGCGATCGGATTTTCACCCTATTCTCGTCCAGACAGTGGTCATTCTTATGGTCATTCCATAGATAAAGGTGACCAAATTCTGGAGCATCACCCTGGTCACTCATCTGTGCGTAGTAGAGACTTCAAACTTGAGGGGAATCATCTGGGTCATCGCCAAACGATGAGCACTGCAGTTGGCAGTATTGCAAGCTGTATGTCTTCTCAAACAAATCGCCAGCAACACAGCGAGGCAAGCATTTTCGGATCATTAGTAGACTCTTACGACTTTAAAGAGGACGGTCTGGTTAAAAAGACAATCAGTGTCTCTTTCAAGGGTAAAGTATACCACCTGGTCTCCTACTATCTTGCAGATGACATTGCAAATAATCGATTAATGCTTCCCAGCATGTACCCCCATCTGAGAGACCTGAAGATTGAGGATGAGCTAGCCAATTGCAAGTCATTCAGGATGCCTCTATATCTGGAAGGTGCTCAGCGTCATCCTGACGAGTTGGGCATGTCTGGAGACCATATTCAGTATCAAATACCCTCTTATGGGCAGCAAATGCCGGCTGGATGGGGTGATGTTTCCCACCAGTCTGGCGGGGCGCAATGGATCAATCCTAATACAGGAGTCCCCATAAATCAAGGAGTTCATCAGCCCTCTCTTTACCCGATCTTCATGGATCCACCTGGGCTGCCGTCTCGATATACCCAGCAAACCGCTCGAGTTGATGACTTAGGACCTCGGATACAGAGCCAACACATGCCATCAGGATCTTCGGCACATCAATTATCTGGAAATTCGCAGTATGAGCCCAGTAATCCCCCACAATTTCTCGGTCGGTCCTCTCATGAAGAGCTATACTATTCGCACGGTCCCAGCAGCGGAGTCAACGTGCAGCCAGTACTCTCAGGGAACATATATCCCGCCCAGCAAGGTTTGGGACAGCGAGACTTCTTGGACAATTACGACGTTTCCGTTTCATACAGCGCGATGTCTCCTAATTCTATGTCGCAATCAAATCAACCCAGAAGCATGCAAGGCAGCTCGAGCCAGCCCTTTCGTTTTCCTCCGGCTTCGCTTGCACAAAGTACAAACCCTGTAAATGTTGTCAAACAGACGCCAAGCCAACTGGGATCAATAGATTATCACTTCAGGCATGATAACCCCGAGCCTCCAGCACCTGGGACTGTTCTTAGACGCGGAGAAGGCGAATACGAGTACAACTTGTCATAGTCAGATAGACTGATACACCATTCCATACCAAAAAACCTGGGTAATTAAATAATTGTGATACATACAATCATAAGCGCCTACGCTTACGAGGGGAGTGTGTTGTTTTTTGTGTGGAGCCTCTAGAAACTTCGCGCAACAATCTAAGGCCCTGAAACACCTCATTGATATCTTGCGAACCATCCTTGATCCATTTCTCTAGATGCTCCCGTGCTCCTTCAGTGCCCACGCCAGGACTTAATTCAGCAAAAGCTTTGACAATTTTTCCGCGTAGTAGAGCGCCTAACATATCAATAGTTTCAGGGCTCAAAAGCTCGGTCATTCTTTCTGTGTCTTTCAGAACTGAGGTTTTTTCTCTAGTCGAGACATTTATGGCTCGTTGAGCGGCGAAATTTTCCAAAACGATGGATTGCGTTGGACGAGTTAGGGCACTCCTCGGGGGTGAAGAAGCTGAAGTCTCATCATTGGTATCCGTATCTGATGCTTCGTCGGCTCCGCAATGTTCAGCCAAAATTGCCACAGAACTTGTTTCACCGCCCCAAGCTGTTCTGTTCAAAATTTGGAGGGCCTCCAGGTCCGCTGCTCTTGAGTGTTCTTCGGGAATTGGTCCTTCTGCCCAGCTCAAAGGCTCCGTGGGATTATAATAGCCGCCTCTAGCGAACTTTTGTCCATTAGCGAGCAGCTCTTGCTGAATTTTCTCGACCTTAGGACGTAAGTTGAACTTGTACTGCGCCTTTCGGAACAAGTTGTATAAGTATTCGACTGCATCCTCTTTGTTTACGAGCTTGTGCTTGATCATCAACACAATCGGCTGGGTATAAGTTAATCGAAATGATTTGTTCTCGTCCGAAGTAGGCGTCTCGAGTAACAAGTCAAAGGCATGTTTGTATCGCAACTCAGTGAATTGCTGAAATTTTGAGAGGTCTTTATAGCCACATTTCAGCTTCTTTATGAAATTTTCCAGTGATCTCATGCGGTGATCCCTGCTTTCGCTCCTGTTACCTAGGCATGGAGAGTTGATGGTCTCGCAGGTGCTTATGACTTGCTCCGCGAGCTGGCGAACGCCTAATTTGGGGAAAGCCTCCAAACACTTCGCTGTGAGCGATGACTCGTTATGTGTCAAGAATATTCTTGAATTTTTGTTCACACGAGCTGCACTCAGTACACCATTGCTAATGAAGCTCGCGCTCGAAGAAGTATCCGTTCTCGGTTTTGCTTCGCGATTTGGTCGATCCTCGAATAGCTCGCCAAAATCGTTATCAAAATCTTCGCCTGGCCTCAGAGACAATTCACTACTCGAAGCATTGCTACGATGCGACTCTATCCCAAGCCTGCCTTCACCATCTCTCTGCCGCAAAGCAGCGATGAGTTCCAGGCAAATGTGGTCTGGCAACTGACGCAGGGAACTATGTTTTGCTTCTGCTATCTCTTTTGCGAACCCAAAAGAGGAATTGGATCTCAGCAGGGGTATAGTGCGTAACAAGTACGCGAGACTCTCTAAAGAGAGTGTCTTGGTCGGCATCGACGCAAGCAACGTAGACCATGACTTTGAGACGAGCGGATCTATCGGTTTGAGGGCGTTTTTCATCTTCAAGAGCTCATATTCACCATTACCTGGCAAATCTAGGCTCTCTGCTAGTAGCTTTGCAAGATCTAGCTCTTTTTCTGAGGCTTCAACTCTATTGTCGCTCGAGACGATGGGGTGGCCACTAGGAGTAAGGCAGGCGCTCGACGGCTCTTCAGCCATAATTGTCGCTTGACGGCAATTAAAGAACAAATACCTAGTTCACAAATAAGAATTTGAATGCTTCAAGAAATTCTCCGTTGCCTTTTGACCACAGATTTGAGGAAATCACTCAAGTTCAGGTTTACTGGACAGAGCAGGTAGATCGCGATTGTACGTAAGAGGTGGTACAAGCGCGTGGTGGGAACGCGCGAATGACTAGCGTCATTTCTTACTGACTTAATTGACTTTGAAAAGTTTCGCGCACGGAACATGCCCGAACCTGGTCCCTCGTCAAAAAAACAGAAGCTTAATATTCAAGATAGCACTCTTGAGCTGCCTTGGGTAGAGAAATATCGGCCCAAAACTCTGGATGACGTTGTCGGAAATGATGAAACAATTGCGCGTCTTAAAGCCATGGCTCGCGATGGAAACATGACACATATGATTATTTCTGGTACTCCAGGTATCGGCAAAACCACAAGTGTTCATTGCCTAGCCCACGAGCTTCTGGGAGATGCGTATAATGATGCAGTCCTTGAGCTGAATGCTTCAGATGAGCGTGGTATTGATGTCGTTCGTGGTCGCATTAAGACCTTTGCCCAGAAACGAGTGATTCTTCCTCAAGGCAAACAAAAAATCATAATATTGGATGAAGCTGATTCTATGACCCCCGGAGCCCAGCAGGCTTTGAGAAGGACTATGGAAATTTATGCACATTCTACGCGATTCGTTTTCGCCTGCAACCAATCTTCGAAAATAATCGAACCCTTGCAGTCGCGTTGCGCAATTATGCGATTTGGTAGACTCACGGATGAGCAAGTCTTCAAACGGCTTATGCAGATAATTGCGATTGAGAAAATCGATTACAATCAGGAGGGCATTTCTGCGATTCTGTTTTCCACTGAGGGTGACATGAGACAGGCTATCAATAACCTGCAGTCGACGGTAAGCGGCTTCGGGTTTGTCAACGCTGAGAATGTGAACAAGGTTGTAGACACTCCACATCCCAAAGTCGTCAAAGACATGCTCCTGGCGTGCCGCAAAAATGACCTCGAACAGGCTCTGGATAGTCTCGACTTCCTATGGAACAAGGGCTACTCAGCGGTGGATATTGTGAGCACAATGTTCAGAGTATCGAAGATTTTCGAGGCGTCTGAGCTCCCAGAGACCGAGAAACTGGCTTTTATCAGAGAGATAGGGTTCACGCATTTACGAGTGCTTGAGGGTATTTCCACGAAGTTACAACTTGCAGGTCTACTGTCTCGACTATCCGTTCTTTATTGATTTATTTGCCAGTAACGTTTGTCTTCAAAATAGCATATAGAAGCCAAAACCACCTATAGCCAGCAAGCCACGATAAAGCCAGTCATTTCTCAGGTCAGGAGGACCCATCAAATTACAGAAAGAATGCACTGCAATTGACGGCCATACAGATTGATACTTCAGTAGAAGGCTTGCCGCATATGCTCCAAAAATAACAGTCATTGTGAGCTGCGCACAAGTGCTGATCATGATCTGGATAGTATCGTGTTGGCCTTCACTCCAAATCTGCAAGCCGTGGTGTACATGAGCCACGCTGAAAAACAGGGGCGATTGCCAAAGCATTTCGCGTCTGCTTGCCCCAGCTCGCTGATAGAACATGAGTATGACACTTCGATAAATGAGTTCCTCTGTTATCGGGCCAGCTACGTAGTTTCGTAGGCCTTCAAGAGACCATACCTCTCCGATTTGAAAGCCGTCGTAAACAATTGGTCCAATAAAGAGGACAGTATTGACAGCGACCGCCCTCAATGTTTTTTTTAAAGCAGGCAAGCTTATGTCTGTGCATAAAAGATTTATGTTCTCTTCAACAGTTCCGCCTATAAAGTGTGAAGATAAATGTGGAGCGATAATCAGCGAGACCATGGTCGCCAAGGAGACAAGCCCTACACGCCAGTATATATTGCGCGGAACATCGCGTTGTGACCGCGCAATAGGTTTGACATAAAGAATACCTACATAAAAGCAGGAAAATGCCAGGCTGAGAAATTTGTGGCCCATTTGCGATAGAAATAAGAGCCCGTGCTCTTTCCTTATAGCGCGCGAGCCATGTGGGTTAGGATGACGAGAATCAATTGAGCCGTTGCCTAATCGGAATGGCACAAACCCCAGCCATGGACAATGAGATCTCGGTAGTTGGCTCTGATGGCAGGACCGTCAAGCTCAAGACACCAAGTCACATGTCCAAAAAAGTCTGGTATGGGAAGAAGAATCAGCTTTCAGGGTCTGTCATTGAGGATTGCAAGGAGACCGGTACCATCAAAGCGGACGCTTCTACTTTGTCGGCTCACAGTAAATTATCCCAAATAGATCGACCAACTTTAGAGATCGATGAATTTCGGAAAACAAAGCGTCCAAAACGCGGACAATATGCGCCAAAATCCGCCTCGGATCCTCAACTTCTTACATTAGCACCAGTGGACGAATACTCAAGAGTCAAGGCTACTACCTCACAGCGGAGCCTTGAAGACCATGCTTATTACTTGGAAGGTATTAGATCAGAGTTCCGACTGAAATCGTCAACTCAGAATCCTGATCATCAGAAAGACTCTGAGGCTTTTTCAGATGCAGCTCGACTCTTGAGTAAAAGGGCTGGACCCAGCTATGAAATTCCAGAAAGCCTGCAGTTTGTTAGACGCTTGGATTAAGCGACTATCGATAAATGAGTCCTAATTCACACAAATGTTATTTGTTAATCTCAGTTTAGTCATTTGCCGCGAAGGCCTTGTACAGCTTACATCGCGGAATGAACTGCCTAGATAGCTCTTCTCAAGTCGAGAGAAATAACCTTAATATCGTTTCATGAAATATCAACTAAAACTACCATTGACATAGCTGTGAACGTTGTTTCGAGATCGCTATAAGCATTTCGAAATGCCTCTGATTATATGCTGTTCATGGCTCGATCCAATGTGACGACTTCGAAGAACTATGCGGCTGACTGGCTGCGATGCGGGCCCCCACTGGTTTCACCACCTGCAGCGGGTTCCACAACCGGCGTTTAGCATTCATCTCTATAGAAGGTAATAGATACGAGCAATTTTTGCTAATGCCATCCGAGAGCCATGTAAGACGACTTGTGAACAGGTTTTTCAGTATTGCGTTCGGCCTGGTGGAAATGCGCTTCACGTGCAACCTTTCCTTTCCGCGTTCGCTGCTTTCGGCCATTCAAGGGTATGGCGCCTAACCTTTCGTGCATCATGTCCGCAAAGGGGCATTTAGCTTAGGATCTGCTCATCATCGGCCGAAACCACCGCTTCAGTCCTTCTTCAGACTTCTCATTGCCTCAGATTCAATTTTCGCACGGTTCATCTCCAGTCTTAGTGAAAGTTTACCGAAGCCTGCAATACCTGCCGTTATCTGATGACTAACGTATATATATGCAGGCAAGGGGAACTTCATTATCGGCTTAACGATTTGAAAAATACCGCAGCTAGTCTCACGTCCCGCATTCTTCTTTCTTGCCGCCCAGTGCAAAGTCAAGGCCACAGGTTTGCTCGTAGCCATTGCTTATACGCCCACTTGAGCGAAAAGCTAAGCGTATTGTTAATTCCCAGATATTGGAATTCCATTTGCTTGTGAACAGCAAGAGACATATCACTGCGACTAGGCCAGCGAACTGGCCTGAGCACTCCAATCACCCTGTACCTCTTATTGAGCGACCAGGATGAAATACGGAGAAAAATTAAGTGCACGATCGGTTCCCGAATGGCGTGCCTTCAATATTCAGTACAATGATCTAAAGGACGAGATCAAACTGGTCACCTCCGAGGTGATCACCCCGAAGAGTTATCGCCAATTGGAGCAGATGTTCATTGACGAGTATGCCAATCTCGAGCTATTCTTCAAGAGCAAAGGCCGAGAAATAGAGGGAAGAGTAGCAAATGCTCATAAGCTGGTTGAAAGCTTGCCCTCCGACCAAAGCGAGGAAGAAAAGGCAAAGGCCTTCGACAGCGTCTCAAACATCAGATATCAGCTTCAGCACGAGGTAGCCCGGCTAGCCAGGGACATTCAGCAGCTATCAAGATTTAGTGGTGCGCAGTATACAGGCTTCCGCAAGCTAATCAAGAAGTACCGCAAGTGGGTTGTTCCGGATGCGCCTCAGCTGGAGAAAATCGAGAGCCTAATTGAGTCGTCTGACTCGTTCTTCAAATATGACCTCACGCCTGCTTTTCTCGAACTGAGCCTTTTGTTTGACAAACTTCGTGGCGGACAGACCTTCAGTGCATTAGTCTCGTCTTCACGCAAGCGGATTTCATCCGGCTCGCAACCTCAATCCGAAATTCCCGCAGCAAAGACGATCGCAGAAACGCTTTGCGAATTTGATACATCGGTTGCCTGTACTTACACTACGAATCTCCGCTTCTGGGTTCATGACGAGGACCTTTTAGAGGTCAAAATTCTATTGCTCGAGCATCTCAAACTGGCGAATGATGGGTCCGAACAACTTTCACAGGTCACATGGTTCGATACAGATGAATTTGAGTACCTTCAGTCTGGAAAAGAGCCGGCCCAATTGCGAAGAGTTGTTGCACAAGAAAAGAGCTCGCCAGTAGTTCTTTGCGCTCCGGTCGGTGGCTTCCGATACTTCTGTGCCACAGAACTCTCTCCGCAGACTCACGCGAAAGTCTTGAAAGGCACTTTGCAGCGCAAAGATGTTGAAAATTGCACCGATTTGACTCAAAAAATGGCTTTGGGATGGGTATACTCAAAGCAGGCCACAGTTGTTGGAACGGTACAAAGTCGGCGATCAAGATACGTGAGTGAGCGTGAAAGCATAGAGTCTAGAAACGATAACAATCAGCATTCTGACTCGGTCTATGCGTTTATCGACTGCGACATTCGCGTACCTGACGCTAAGAATAAAAAACTGGAGACATGTCCATACAATGTCTTGAACATTCGGTTTACAGGCGGAAAGGCACCAGCTTGGATCGAGAAGATTGAAGCGTCGCACTTGGTTTTTCCTGCGGCCTCTTCTTTCTCATTGTTCAGCCTGTGTTGCTATGCAACCACACCGTCGCTCTTTGACGATCCTGAGCATGTGCCTCAATGGGTTTCCACTTTAGAGGCCAGGCCTGATATTCGTCAGGCGCCGCGAGTCCAAGAAGTGATAAGACGACGTCCTAGGATTCTTAGCCGCGTGCGCAATCAGCCACATCTCAGTGTGAATGAAAGTTCGATTTCTGGGGGCAGTGACAGAACGCAATCGTTGAACAATGGCATTCTCCTCAATAATTCTAGCCCCGATCCTAACGCTTCTGGCGCTGTTGATGATGGTCCGCGTTACTGGAATGAGTTTGACAATCCTGAAGATGATGATGATGCTTTCCAGGTCTTCATTGATGGTTATGACGACGAACTTCGTCGGGCTCTAAGAGCCGAAAAGTACTCACAGCCTCTTGTAAAGCTGTCGCAGTCTGTCAAAAAAGTTGTTCGCCGTATGAAGCACTATTTCGGCTTTAGCGAAGTTCAATATGACGATTTCAGTCATCGTTCCATTAACTCTGAATTTAGTGGGTCCACGGGGGATTATGGAACTAATTCTGATCAGTCTTCCCCTTCGAGGCAGCCTTACTCCCCGCGATTACCTGCTACTGAGACGGACAGTCTCTTAGGTGGTATCCAGACTCGCCCAGGCACCAAGCAGTATCAAAGAGATATGGTTCTTGGCATGGCTGCCGCTGTGTCGTGCTCTTTGGCGGTGTTTTTGACGGCTGCTGTTTACGCGATTCTGGTTAACGAAGATTTGGACAATTTTAATTGGCAAGTAAAGATTGTTTTGGGTGTTGGCTTCTCTTTTGCCTTAGCTTTATCCGTTCTTGGGCCCTGGATTCTTTCTTTAAGAACGGAAAACCCTTGGTTCGTTCTAGTTTTCTCGAGTGCCATTGTTTTCTCTGTGGTATTTTTCAGTGTCGGAGGATTAGTCTGGGTGCTAGTCTGGTAGGCATACAGATGAATTCCTAGGAACACTCATTATTTATATTGTTTTTGTCCCCTTTTGCGAAAACCTAATATTAATGGCTACATATTAATGTGAATTTGTACTAAGAAAGAAGAGTGGTCTCAGGTGTAAACACAAAATGCATCAGGTGATATATATATCCTCTCTCGGAGAATCTTACTTTACTTAGGAGCAATGAAGGAGCGAGCTTTCTCGATTTCTCCCTTAGATCCGATCCAAACACCGGAGCGCTCGTGAATAGACTCAGGAACAATGTCCAGAATACGCTTGCCTTCATCGTTGATAGCTTCGCCACCGGCTTGCTCGATAATCATAGCCATAGGATTGCCCTCGTATAGCAATCTCAATTTGCCCTTCTTACTCTTCTCGTCGGCGGGATAGGCGAAAATACCGCCATAGAGAATGGTGCGGTGCATATCCGCGACCATTGAGCCAATATAACGAGATGAGTATGGCTTGCCCTCTTTGGGGAATTTCAGACTTTGGAAGTAATCGCGAGCAGCCTGACTCCAGTATGCCGAGTTACCCTCGTTCACCGAATAGATAGAACGGGTGTTGGGAAGCTTGAGGTCCGGATGTGTGAGAATGAACTCTCCGAGCGAGTCATCCAGCGTGAAGCCGTTAACACCATTACCGGTGGTCAAGACTAGGTTAGCACTAGCACCATACATGGTGTAACCCGCGCAAACAAGCTCCTTGCCGGCGCGAAGCACGTCCTTGATGGAACCCTCGGAGTTATCGAGCAAACGGTAGATGCCAAAGATAGTACCAACAGAGACGCCCGCGTCGAGATTAGAACTACCGTCAATAGGATCACAAACAACTGCGTAGCGGCCATTGCCATTAAAGAGGATAAGGTCCTCCTGCTCCTCTGAGACCACAACCTTCACTTTTCCAGAAGCCTTCATAGCATTAATGAAGATGTCGTCGCCAATAACATCCAGTTTTTTCTGGTCATCGCCAGTGCTGTTGGCTGTACCACTCAAGCCGAGTAAATTGACAAGCGTGGCGCGACGAATGTTGTAGGCAATGTGTTTAAACGCGAACTGAAGCGAGTTCAGAAGCAGCGTGAAGTCGCCAGAAGCATCAGCTACCTTAAGCTGCGACTGTAGGATAAAGCGTGTGAGCGTGATAATGTCGGTCTCGACCTCCACATTGGTGCCAGACATCTTTACCGGAACAATTGAATCGAGTTCTAAACTGCGTATAATGAAGCCGAGCCGAGGATTGTGGGGAACATTATATACTTCGGACTTCCCTCCTAACCCTGGACACCCTGCACAATGTAATTGTCGTGAAGCCCGACCCGCGATCATACCCGGGCCCGGAACTTCCCGGAGAATGCTTGCGATCGTTCAAGTCGAGAGGGGCGGTGGGGGACGAAGCAGGGAAAAGCTTATTCCATAACTCATAGAATTGAGGTAACCTGATTGCCAAATGGATACAGGAATAGATATGACATCAATACTTGATCGAGCAACTCGTAATGCAGCTGATACAGACAGGTTTCGTTTCGAAAGGTAATGCACACACTCCCGTGTGAATATCTTTCTGACTTTCGCGGATTAGCCAGATACTTATTGAGAGAATTCAGAATTAGTCGAAACCTGACCGTTAAATTGGCCTATGCGCTTCAATTTCAGTGACCGACGATGGGTTAGGTCAAGACACCCGCGTAAAGAATCAGTATATTCGGGAAAACCAAGTCTAGTAGTAGCCAAGCATAACGTCGACCCAGCTTTACAACTAAGTAATGCCACGGAAAAGCGCTTGACGATATACCGTTATGTCTATTTGATCGGAAATAAACCCATCCAAAGCTGCCCGGAGGAGACGAGTTATTAATTCAGATTCGGTTATTATAGGCGGTTTCGAAGTCCTGGGTATTTTTTCGTGCCCTAGAGCCACTGCTGCATCTCTCTACTCAATTACGCGAGTCCAATACCAAGTTTCTGGGATGGAACGCAATTTGTTCGCACAGAGACAATATACAAAACAATCGTCAGGCATGAGTTTAAGAGCAAAATAGATTCTTACAAAAATGTTAATTAGCAAACCCAAATCACAAGAATATTAATTCGTTGACTTTGTGGCCGTTATCTGTCGTCAAAAGAAACAAAAACACCCTACATAATAATCTCGGGCTTTTCGACGTTGGCAGAAAGCGACTTGTGGGGGAGAACGCGAGCACCATTCACGTAAATTTCGTCCTTGATCTCAACATCATCACCAAGCACGGTGGTGTTCTCGGTGCGAGCCCAAGAGCCGATGCGAGAATTCCAGCCAACAATGGTGTTCTTGACGTGCGCGTGGGGCTTGACGATGGCGTTCTCCATGACGACAGAACGCGAGATACGGGCACCAGCTCCAACAGTGACATTGGGGCCAATGACAACAGAAGGTCCAAGCTTGGCGCTGGGGTCGACCTTGGCGCTCTCGTGGACCAGGACGTTGCCGGAGTGAACGAACTCAGAATCTTTAGAGGCAAGTTTCTCGGGCTCACGAAGTGACAAAGCGTTCAAGTACAGACCGGTGCCGGCAAGGAAGTCTTTAGGCTGGCCAACATCCATCCAGTATCCCTCGAGGTCGAAGGAGTGGAGGGTGCCCTTACCAGCGAGCTGAGGGAAGGTCTCCTTCTCGATGGAGGTGGGACGCAGCTCGATCAGATCAATAACGCTAGGGTTCAGAATGTAGATACCAGCATTAATACGGTTGCCAACAAAAGTCTGGGGCTTCTCGACGAACCGGTCGATCTGGGTCGAGTCAGCGCGGTGAACAATGACACCGTACTTAGAAGGATCCTCGACTTTAGTAGCGACGATGGTACCCTCACCACCGTGGTTCTTGTGGAATTCAACCATCTCCTTGAAGGGGTAGTTGCAAATAACATCGGAGTTAAGGACGAAGAAAGGGGAGTCGTCCTTAGCGAGGACCTCCTCGGCAAGCTTGAGAGGACCGGCAGTGCCCAGGGGCTCGGTCTCGACCGAAAAAGTAATGGTCACACCATACTCCTTCTCGTATTTCTTGAGAGTCTCTACCATAACTTCAGGGCGGTAGTTAACAGCCAGGACGATGTCGGTAACGCCAGCAGCCGCCAAAGCCTCGACCTGGTGAAGAATCATGGGACGGTTCGCGAACTCAACCAAGGGCTTGGGCTTGGTGAGCGTCAAAGGACGCAGACGAGTACCGTAGCCACCAACAAGAATTAAACCTTTCATTTTAAAATCGTTTTTTGCGTGAAGATAACTGAGTCGGCTTCAAGGAAACGTGTGTGGTAAAAAGAAGAAATCCCGCAGCCAAGGGACGACACGTAACGTAAATTGAGGGATAGGGGAAATTAACATGCGCTGACGTTTCCTAATTAAGAACAGGGGCGATAAGTTGGCAATTGCCCTTAACCTTAGTTACGTCAAATTCCCTCCAAAGGGGCTAAACGACATGAAACGTGCATGACTCGCCCACCACGGCAAATTTCACGGATCAGTGATGGGCTTTCACGCGTACTGAGCTCCTATAGTTAGGAATTTCCATACATATACTGAGTTAACGACTCAGTGTCTGTTCGGTGATTTTTGAATTTTAAACCCGGACTTCTGCATAAATTCTGTGGGTCCGATCAGTCTTCAACTTTACAAAGTGTATTATTTGCGCGACGCGTGGCTGCTCCGCCTGCAGTAAGTGCCAAAATTTTACCCTTACTTCAGCGTAAAGCCTCATGTTGAGGCGGTGTGGATCTGCGAACGGATGCGTGCCGATGTCGGCCTGAATTCTTATGCCAACAGCATTCTGGCTCGAACCAATTATTCGAAATTTGGTGTTCATTTATCGAGCCTCACGTCACCATATCGAGTGACTAGGTTTCGCGCCATCTCGCTTGAACGTGCATCTCTTGTTCTTGAAACTGTGACGTCATGGGCCCAGAACCGAGCATTTCTATAGCCTTTGTACTTTCATATATCTTCCAGAAATTCAAAATCAATCATCTATTGGTCAACACAAAGGAAAAGTCAAGTGCCGCTTCGTTATTGTAGGAACGCCAGATCCTGGCCAGATCCCGAGATCCCAGGTAGCCTAAATCATACATATGCACCGTCGAAGCTAATGCTTCTGAGGTACACGCTGAATTCATAGAGTTGGCAATCTCACCAGAGTTAGCTAAATGAGTCGCGTCATGATATACATTGGATTAGAGTATAAAAGTATCCGCGTCCGAATTACTAGCTCAGCCAACTTCAATGTGTAGGGCTCGAAGGCGCGCTTCGAGTCTTGTTACATGCAAGCGGCGGGACAACTGCCTACTGGCGAGCAAAAGTGTTGACCGGACTTGCGGTATAACCCTCATCTAGCTACTCCCTTGTTCGCAAGACGTCTTGACCAAGATAATGAGACATTTCTGATATCTTCATTTTTCACGTTCAGCTCTCGATATGTTTTAGCCAGCACGTGATCTTGACATTTGCGGCCTTACCATATAAGGATTCTCAAGCTGTATCATTGTAATTTGCTCTCAGGATCCGCTCTGCCTGAGGTTATGAACTGTCAGCCATCAGCCGCATGATCACCCCACCACACAAATATTAGTCTCGCTTGTGTATACCCAGAAGGACGCTTTCCCCCCAGGACACAGTACTCAACGCTTACCAGCCCATTCATTTCGTGTCATTCCATTGATCTGGCAGGCAGGCCTTAAATATTCTGAATTGTGTTACGGGATATGGAGTACGCACCAAATTGGAGCGAGTCCGAGGCCACGAATATGGCAGTCCGATCTTCCAGCTCAGGCAGTTCAATAGCAAATGGATTTCCTTCAAGCGGGGCCTCATCATCTGGAACACCAGGACTAGGTCATCGAAGGCCGTCCATATTGTCCACTCGCAACTCGAGCGTATGGCTCGCTAGTCTGGCCATGGACGCCTCTCCTCGCCGAAGAATGAGCCATCACAATTTTGCTCAAAGCTCAGGCAGCAATTTGAGTCGCAGTATGGCTCGCAGCATGAGCTTCAATGGTCCGCCACATAATTATAGCCATCTAAGATTGACATCATTTTTTGATCTCGCACCATGGCAACCTCAACTTGACCGGCTTCCCCTAGAGATTTTGCTGATAATCCTCCAATATGTGGTCGCTAAAGATAGTGGTACGAATGACATGTACAGTTTGTTGAGCACGTGCGGAAGAATCTATGACGTGGGCGTGGCAATTCTATATCGCCACATCGTTTTCAGATATCCTCAAACATTCGATAAATTCCGGTGGTCCATCGAATCTACAGGTTACGGCCAGCACGTGCGAGTGTTCGACTTTAGCGCTTTCACAAGCGTCGGGCTCGGCAGGACCTCTAGAATGAACTCTGAGATCCAGATGCTCACTTCCACAACCATCATGCGTGCTTTCGATATGTGTCCACAATTGACAGAGTTCCTAGCCGCCGAAAGCATCGATTGTGACCTGAGTCCTGAGGTGCTTGATCGATTATTCACTATGCCTTTGATGCAATCACTTGACTTTTGCGCGGCGTCAAATACGCATTTTGTTAATAGTCTGAATCGGAGTCTCATTGTACAGTCTGAATTGAAGCTTTATACCATCACAAAACTGTCTCTGCATTCTTGCAACACTATAACCTCTGGCATCCTAACTAAGTTCCTATCAAAGCTTCCCAACATAACTCGATTGGATCTGACATACACGCAAGTCACTGACGAAGCGCTCTACTGCTTGCCCACTTCGGCACAGTTAACACATTTAAGTTTGTCGCGATGCGTCAAACTCTCTTCTCAAGGAATACTGGACTTCCTGGTGATGCATCCCGCGACTCGCAAAGTACGGTGGCTCAATCTAATGTTCGAAAGTATAAAGCCGAATCCAATGCGACCAAGAGATCTAGACACGATCGTCCGATCGTTGTATAGTGGTATCACATACCTGAATCTCTACGGCCAGCCATTGACCAACGAGCTCCTCCACGCAATCCCTTATAACTGCCTGCGCTCTTTGTGGGTCGGTTTCACTGAAGTCACCCTCAGTGGTCTAGAAGCATTTTTGCCTATGTGTTCTGGGCTGGAGTTCCTAAATATTGCTGGTCTCCCTACCGTGACCACTTGGACTGCTCAGAATCCAGAATTCTTGAATTGTCAGCCGAACATAAATTTCTTCGAGCTGTCCATGGAGATGAATACCAGACTAGAAGGTGTGAAGATCCGAGGATTCATTGTACATCGCGGTCGTGGAAGACGCGGATGGCTGATTCGTTTACCTCGTCCAGTGGAGTCTGAGGCCACCAGTAAACCTGAAGAACCCTCTGGCCCGATAACATTTTCGTTTGGCGCGTTAGCCAAGCAGCGGCTAGAGCAACAGCGATTGAGACAAAACGCTGCTTACCGAGAAACCATTGCCCAGCCAACAGTTCCCCCGCCGTGGGATCCTATCTGGAGGCATGCTTCGATGAAGGTAAACGTCTCTGAGATCGGAGTGGGTGGTGCCTCCTCGCCGGCGATATATGGCAACGAGGGCTTGTACAACTATTACGCTTACCACAATATTTAATTGAGTTTGGGTTTAATGTCTCTCACTAATAAAGATGATTTAATTATGTCCGGGCAGTTAGAAGTTTAATCGTTTTAATTCACGATTGGTTTTGGCGATGTATGTAAAGCATTCTCCGCTTACCTGTGATACTTGACTACGTGCCGCAACATCAGAATGGACGCGATTCGACAGGTTGTATCTGCAATACTACCAGACGGAGCACCTCAGCCTGTTTTGAAAAAAGCTAAACAGTTAGAATTACAGAGTCGATCCATTGTATTAAAACCGAATGAAGAGCCTGCCAGACTCCATCTATGCGTGACATTGGCAGTGGACACATACCAATCCAAACTTGATGCCAAGGACAAAATGAGAGTTTTGCCAGCAAATCCGCCATTGCCATCGGCTCACTTCAAGAGACTTCTTGCTTTGTTTCGATTGAGACTACTGGGGGAACCAGATTTACCAACACCTTCTCGGAGACTTAGAGCACGAACCTCCAATCCACAATACACTGCTGAGAGCGGCTATGACGAGAATGCCAGCGATGTTGAATATGAAGAAACGAATCCGAATGAACTCATTTCTACTCCTCAAAAACGCCGGGGACGTCCCACCAAAGTTTCACAGGCAGCTCAGTACAGCCCGCACAATTTTAATACGGAAGGGATTTCGAAAGCTCTTTTCAAGGGACATTTTGAAAGTTCACCTACCAAACGTCGGGCAACAGGCACTAGTAAGCCGCCCAAACCAGAAGATGTCAAAAGATTAGGCGAAGCCCTTCAACTCTTACCGGCAACCACGGAGGCAGTACATCACGGCTACCTGGCCTATCACGAGTTGGTCAAGGACCCTTGGGGTCTGCTGCTTGGACTATTTAGCGTCATTGTGTCGCGTGTCGAACCTGAGCGTCTTCAAGATTTTGACAATCCATTTCGAGAACAGATTATCAGGGAGTCTAGGATCAATGATGCTGCAGCTCGTCTTGAAGAATGGGTAGGCTGGGCCGAGCGAATCGTTGGGGGTCAAAGCTGGGTAACAGAGGTCGCAAGAGCCCCAGAGCCGCAACGAAACATATACGCAAGCATGGGTAGCTGGATTGTTTAGTGGGCCTAATGAAAATAAATATATAGCTTAGCGAGTATAGATTGGCTAGCGCTGGCATCGTGTCTCAGAGTGCAAAGCACTACATTTAAGCCCACAATAGCGAGCACCACACCTCAAGCACAGCATATCACCAAAATATCCACACATGGAGCATAGTTTACGGACTGGGTATGGAGAGGGCGTTGCGGCAGCGTCCAAGTATCTTTGAGTAGCTTGAGGATCGTCGTCAAGGTGGTTAGCCAGGGTTTTTTTGGAGGCAAGGACGCGTCTAGAATTAACAGTTTTACCCTGACGTACACCTTTAAGATGCTGGTTGGGGATTTCGAGCTTGATGTCTCTGTAATTTTCGTTTTGAAGTTCATTTAAGCGTCTTTTGCGTGCTCTTTCTTTATGAGCTTCGGCAGCGACAGCACTTCTTTGGCCAATTATGGCAGGATTCGAGACAGTGGATACACTGCCAACATAAGTGTTGGCTCTAATTGACCCGAGATCTGCACTGGAGTCAATTTTCATGGATCACGTTTGTTTCGGAGAGTCTGTCAGGATGGGCAGTTCTGAAGCTTATCAAAACGCTGAACCCGCCGAAACATTAGGACAAAAACCCTCAACCTCGCAATGTTTATTTGAATATCAAGAATCACTCAGTTTATTTTAGAGATTAAAGTTACTAATTCCATAGTTTCTGGATGGAGCCTCAGGCTCGAGGTCAGTGTTAAGTATTTACATATAGATGTGTTGCGGGAGTCTTGCGAGGCAAGGTCACATAGGTCTGCTTGCTCGGACTTGGGAGATTCACATAAATGGTAGCAACTTCCGAAGCTTTTTGTGACGTTGCGTGTCGGATGCTTGCACAGTGCCATTCAGGTGACGAAGAACCCGGCCCCGCGACCAACCAACGTTGCCGTGTCTGCGACCTGCCTGCTTTCGCAAGAATTCGCCATGTCCATTCGTCCACCATCTTTTTGCAGCACTTCTGTTTGTTTTCATTCCACGCTGGAAAATCAGGGAAGCTAGCGATAAAGCGGCTGGAATTTCTCTCTTGAGGCCCAGCATTTCTGTCTATGACAGAGATTAGATAATTTACCCGAGAACTCTAATAACGCCCTCCTGGAAAGACAATACCAGAGCTCTGCCCTCCCAGTTTACAAGACGAGCCCAGATGGGAAACATTTTTTCTGCCAATTTTGCGCCCGAGTGTGAATCAAGGAAGGACAAGTATGACAAGTGCTTCAAGGAATGGTATGGCGAGAAATTCCTAAAGGCTAAGAGTGTCGAAAACGAGTGCTCTGATCTTTGGGACGACTACCAGGAGTGCGTGCAAGCTGCGCTGGTGAAGCAAGGCATACTGAAGCCCAAACCAGACGAGAGTGAAAGCTCGAATCAAAGCGATGTGAATGATAAGTGAATGAAGTATCCTATTTGATACACGAATTCGCTTTGTGTATATATCTTATTAGCTCGCTAACTGATCTGTGCTTTGTCAGTTGTTCATCAGACTCAAGCCGACCTATGGCGATTTGGCCCACAATTAACTCGCAGACGGCCGAACTCGTCACGGCACAAAACACTGCTGGCAGTTCTGCAGGGAACGATGTTTATCGCAGATCCCTTGAACTCCAGCTAGCACAGATCCAACGTGAAACAGAAACTACAGAAAACCTGTACAAAAATGCGGTGCTAAAGAGTAAAGTGCTTGAGAGCAAAAAACAGAAGTTGCGCCAAAAGTACGAGGAGGTTCTGGATGTATATGGAGAGAAGCGGAAGTACAACGAGTTGGTCGCACAGTTTGGCACCAATCAAAGGATCCAGTACAAAGGCAAAACAATACTTGCCAGTCTCGCGTCCAGCGTCGCTGTCGAAGATCAGAATATAAGGCGGTTGAAGGAGGAAATTGCAGAGAATCGAGAAAATCAGGCCTCTCTATATGAATTACTGGCTCTGAGAGTGAAAGAGATTGAGAGACTTACCGATCAAATGCGGGAGTTTTGTCACAGAATGGCAGACTTAAGGAGCTGTCGTTCAATCGAAGAGTTGGAAGTAAAGACAGCAAAGCGGCAAGCTGATCTACTCGGAGATGGCCATGAGAGAGAAGATGCTGATATGGATGATGCCGATGCCGATGACCCCGATATTGGAGCAACGATATGAAGGAGTTCATGAAAGTCACGTTTAGCATTAGTTCATTATATATGTAACACCCCAATTAAAATTGTCCGGTTAATGACATGCGAAAATAAAAGCTTTGGACAGTATTCACCGTTGTTCCAATATTCGAAAGCCAGTATTTGCTGATTAGCGCGTGCTCACGCGACATGTGGTAGGTGGATAGCGTCTAAAATATCCTTGGCACCTTTGGCTATGAGGTCGGCAGCTAGATCCTTGCCAATTTGCTCGGCTTCGCTATTTGAATAGGCCTCAGCCGAAACAGTGCCCTCAACATACTGTTTTCCATCTACTGATATAACACATCCAGTCAGTGTAAGGATGCCCGAAGATTTGTCGTAGGAAGTTTGAACACCAATAGGAACCGAGCAGCCACCTTCCAGAGTGTGCATCAATGAGCGCTCAGCACGACAGCGAAGCGCCGTCGGCCTATGATTGATGCGAGACACAAGCTGTAGAACTCGCTCGTCGCCATCACGAATTTCGACGCCTAAGGCTCCCTGACCGACGGCATAAAACATATCCGGGGCATCTAAGTACGACGTGATACGATCTTGCATACCCAAACGATGCAGACCTGCCGCGGCAAGGATAATGGCAGTGTATTTCCCTTCTGGAAGATCACACTTGTCCAGTCTCGTGCCTAAAGAGCCACGAACCGACTCGAAATTTAAGTGAGGATACCGACGACGGAGTTGGGCAACTCTTCTCAAAGAAGAAGTGCCGACAATGGCACCTTCTGGAAACTCGCTCAGTTTAGTATATGGTAGACTTTTCTTGACGCAAAGAGCATCCCGTGGATCTTCACGTTCGGTAATGGCTCCCAAGAAGCATCCCTCAGGCATTGTAGTAGGCATGTCTTTGAGTGAATGAACCACCAAATCTACCTGTGGCTTGTCCTTGACAGTTTCGAGCAGCAAAATCTCGAGTTCGCGCGTCCAAAGCGCTTTTCCACCAAATGCGTACAAAGGTCGATTCTGCACATTGTCACCGAGCGTACTAAGGGCAAGAACAGGGAAACTTAGACCAGGGTGAACATCGCGAAGTCTATCCGCAACCCACCTACTTTGTGTAACAGCTAGTTGAGACTTGCGCCCGCCAACGTGTACTTTAATTTTGGCTTCCTCCTCGACGTCGAAGAACTCGGGCGAACCGGGGTTGACAGGCGTCGACAGCCGAGAATACAGCTCTTCCATCTCCTCAGGATTCATGGCCAGAACTTAATTACTTGCTTGATCAACGGCACAACGGTCTCGAGCTAGTAGAATCCTAGAGCTTGGATGTGAAAGGCTCTCGCAGGTAGAGGTTGAAGACAAGGTGCCTTTCTCATGTGCACAAATGTAGAGTAAGGCATCGGGGTTGGGGTTCAGTCATGAGCAGCAGGAGCTAGGATGTCAACTCACGAATGCGGTTCGTTTTATTGGCAATATCTATAAATTATGGAAGAATGCATATGTTATCAAACTGCAAAACCACTGGTTATACTCCAAAATGGGTGCAGGATACGTGTAAAGATGTCTCTGCATCCAATAATTACCAGTAACGGCCCCGGCTGCCTATTCGGAGGCTCGTACGACTGAAGTTAACTAGAATCAGAAACAGATGATTTCCAAGCCCAAAATAAAATACTCACAAGTTCTAAAGTAGTTTCGTTTCTCTGGAATAATTTGAAGTGACTTAGACATCTAGTCTTAAATAGCTCGACACCAAAACGGCAGACGCACGTCCTGGTACTGCGTAAGGCGGTTTATGTGACACATTATAGGTTGGCTTCATCAGCAGGGCCAACTGCTCGGCTAAATGATGATTAATCAGCATATCAGCAACAGATTAAGAGGGCAAACAAGCTTAACAGGTGACATGGCCCGGTTCGATTGAACGGTGGCTGGAAGATTTGGGTGTCTGGGAAATAGCAGCAGCATGTCTCTTTATGAGGAACTCGCTGTTAAGGGCCTTGGGGAGCCCGGAAACCGGGGAAAGATTTATAATGAGTGGACACAACTTATAAAAAAGGTTACATCTGCGAACACTGGCGTACGGAAGAATTGGCCTGAGGCCGATAAAAATCGGCTTGTAGAGGCATTCACTCATTTTCTAAAGCTATACCCATGGCTCCACGGTTACTGGATTCAATTTGCTCAGCATGTTTTCAAAATGGGAGACTTCAATAAGGCCTTGGCTATTCTCAACCGTGCCAGATTAGAACTGCCTAGCTGCGCAGAGCTAGCGGGCTACCTGGCAGAGTTCACAGTGATGCAATCAGTTGAATCTAAAAAAATCTATGAGGTGCTGGATCAGCTCATCTCGGAAGTTGGCAATGACTTTTATAGTCACAAGCTTTGGACGGTTTGTGTACTGTACAGTCCAGAACGATATGCCCCCCTGGCCGCTAAGAGCCCAATTCATCAATTTGCGCAGTTTGCATTACCCACGCAGGAATATCTTCCCCACGTTCAGTCTACAGTCGTGCGATTATGGAAGTTCGAGAAGCGCTTAACTCGCAATTTCTTTCATCCCAAGCCCCTAAGTGACAGCCAGCGCCAAGTTTGGATAGACTATGTGAACGCAGCTCACAACGATGAAGAGCGTCGGCGAATCTATGAGCGATGGGTTTTGGTCGAAGCCCTCAATGAATTTGTTTGGCTCAGATATGTTCGGTGGCTCATGGCCAAACGAAAGCCCCAGGGAGAGATCTTGGCTGTACTAGAGCGAGCTGATCGACAACTGCCGCAGGATCAATTTTATGAGTTGCGCAAGCTGTCAGTTCTGTATCGTGAATGGTGTGGACAGTCTAATGAAATCGAATTTTATTTTGAGTCACGAAAAGAGCTGGCAGCAGTTGAATATTCAGAATATCTGTCGAGACAAAACGTCACAGATGTTGAGCGGCACAAGAACATTCTGATCCCGGCCCTGAACCAGGCGCTTAACTTGAGCAAGCTACCTTTGGCTGTCAGGATTTTGGTCCGACTCAGCTATTTTCAGGAAGATGCTTTCGAAAGTGTTGTAAACGAAGACTTGAGAGAGTCACCGCAATTCTGGAAATCATATTTGGAAATGCGGCCCGATCTCGCTGATGAGATATTTGCCAGTGCGCCAGAATCCTCAATCGACAAAGAATATCTTGACTTCCTCAGATTAAATGATGCCACAAAGTTCATTGAAATAGACCGTTTGGTGAATAGAGCTATACATTAATATCGGTTTATTATTTATTCGGGATCAGTCCACAAGATTCGCGATATGGAGTATTGGCTGCCAAGTCGAGTAGTGCCAGTTGTAGGCTCGGCTCCTATATTCGTTAATCTGACGTTTTGGCTTGCGAGAAACTGGACCACGCAATGTATCGAATGTCTCGACATGGTTAATTGGACTTCATTGAATTTGGAGGTTTCTGGGCTTATCCAAGTTAGATAAAGTCGATTGTAATTGTGTACGGCGTGATCAACAGTGAAAATCTCGTGTAAAGTCTCCGTTTTGCGAGAGATTATTATCTTGAACGGAAGAGACAAAGTCAGCTTTATATTCGAGACGCCTATAAGATGTTCCCACTTTTTTTGACGGCTACATGAGTCCGACTTCGCCTTGCCATATTTAGCTCGCGCGTAGCTCTCTACATCAAGCACGAACACTCGGTGTAACCTCACAGAATCTGGAGATCCAGTCAATTTGGTTCCATGTATCTGCGAAATTTGAGCATTGTATCTTGGCGGGCCTAATTGTAATGAATTGATGTCATGAAGAACGGTGGAACGGCCCTTAGGTGAACATGCAACAGATCCGCTAGATTGCGTGCTGAAATTGTTGTTAGAGATGCCAAAACGGTCAGAGCCTACCGAACGGTGGTACTCTGTGTCTTTGATATTAGATGAAATCGGGGTGAAGATCGAAGAACTACGCAAATCATCATTGTAGTATACGATACTTGAGGCGAGCCGCTGATTGTTGCGCAGAACAGTTGAGCTGGTCGCTTGAGCGATAGCTTGATCAAACATATGAAGAGAATTTTGAGCAAGATTCACTTGGAAATGAACATATTCAAGGTCGTTACACTTCTCAAATCTCACAGAAGGCCATGTCTGCTCGGTAATTTTGAACCCTATCCAGGTACCCTGGTATAGTATGGTTAAGGTCTCTGGGGAGACCTCGAGATCTTGGAGTATCTTATCAGCTTTGAATACCATGATTCGAGTTACAAAGTCACCCAAAAAACTGGATCGAGGGTACTCTGGCTGATCTGTAGCGAAGTTAAGTCTAAGTGTCAAATTGCCCACGCCGACTAAATGGCGCCATTTTCGCTCTCCAGATTGCTGGGTCACCACCATATATCTCAAGACATTTCCTTCAAACATACAGGGGTTGAAAACTTTATATGTGACTGGAAAGAGTTTAGATAGATATCGATATATGGGAACGTTAATCGGTCATGAGAACCTTGAAAAAGAGGGCCCAGCTGTGGGTGGGCCCACTTCCCACCGCGAGCTGTCACAATCCTGCACTCTCAGCAGTCCTGATGTGGGACATGCGGAATAAATTCAAGGAACAAAATTAGAGCGATTTATGTCTTATCGCTATTAGTTTCTAATAAATGCATCAAACAGACTTTTTGCGTAAGAAATCAAATCTCCTATTAGAGGACTTAACTTTCTCCTGCTTGGGACGAACACTGCTGCTCTCTACTCTTGCTTGATCGTTACCGAAAAGCATGGAATCCCAGTTCATGTAAAGAGGAAAGTCCTGAGATTGACTTAACGCATCCTCGAGTTTATCCATCTGCTCGAAGGACTCTGTTAGCCTTCGAACTTTCGCTTCAACGAGTCTGCATTCTTTAGTGAAAGACAATACGTCGTCACTTATCGAGGCATCATTAATCACTTCAGCCAGATTGTTGACGTGCCAACTACTCAGTTTGGCATAAGTTGCGTTCCGATCAATCAGATAAGGGTTGGTGAATCGATATCCCATGAATTGGTCGAAAGGAAACTCTTTGTACTCTCGCTCTTCGGGGTGCGTTTTCCTTAAAGTCGAGACATCTTCGTACATAGTTTGGAGCTCGGGCTCAAACTTGTCGATAAAACTGTTAAATGGAACCAACCATAACTCTTTTGGGCCAAATCTCACGCCATTAGCGAAAGACTGGAGGATTTTGGCAGCAAGAGTCAGAGCTCGCTG
Source organism: Wickerhamiella musiphila (assembly GCA_030558175.1). Taxonomy (NCBI): domain Eukaryota; kingdom Fungi; phylum Ascomycota; class Dipodascomycetes; order Dipodascales; family Trichomonascaceae; genus Wickerhamiella; species Wickerhamiella musiphila. Next base: position 147,573 of record JAJMSA010000016.1, read on the forward strand.
GTGTCCTTGGCTCAACGACGTGTAGGTCAATCTGAATAGGCGCGGGTTCAAAATCGCAGGACAGTAGAACCTGAGGAAAAGAAAAGCTGCAATCGAATGATTGATTTGTTGAGTAGAGGCTTGCAGACGCTCCACAAGCATGTGGCGCATTTTTGTAAACAACCATTGAAACTGATCGGGAACCTTTTCACTTTTGATGAGGCCCCATAAATACTCCATGAAGTAGCCAAATGCCTTTTGGACCCGTGGAAGTTCAATCTCGATGGATTTCTCGTCTCCTTTCATTTTGGAAGGGTCTAGCTCTAGATTCTCGGTGGAGTTGCTCAATTTGCGCAAGAACCGCCCAATAGTCTTGTTGAGAACTTGTTGGCCATGAACAAACAAGTATTTCTCACAAGCCCTCGAAAATAGAGTATTACCTCTAAAAATAGTTGTGGTGCTAGAGTCTTCTGAGCTCAGAAGAGAGATCTCATGCGCCATCAATGTGTAGATCCAATCAGCCAATAACCCATCCGCCCTGTAGATATCAAAAAACGTCTGCGCCAAAAAGAGAGATTCTTGTTGGTTGTGTGAGCATGCATCGTTCAGCTTTTGCGGCATGCTGAGGTCCCCACAGACAAGCTTGCGAAGTGGCTCGTATGCCTTCGAGGAAAGCACCTTCTGCTCTTCATAGCAACACTCTACAAATAAAGATAATGCTGGCTTCGAGTCGATAATTGGAAGCCACCGACTTGGACTGTTTCTATAATCGGCCACGAGCACACGTCCAAGATATGGGTCAGTGTGATCAGGTTGTTGAGGCTTCTCAGCTCGCCTCAGGATGAGCTCGACCGTCGGCGGCGTGCCTAACCAGTCGTTGAAGGTGAATGTTTGACCCCAGAACGGCTCTTCACTATCTTTTTGTAGGATTGTTCTGGCTCTAGTCCAGTTATCGAAACAGACGTCAACATATGTTTTACTGAAATCGACACTGGCGTCAGTGCCCTTCGAGACTTTTCCGCTAATAACAGACACCTTGAGAGTACGCTGAATGCGCAAACTTTGGTCTTGCTCCTTATTCAGACTCGTATAGACATGCTTCTTGGAAAACGAGTGGAGACTGACATACCAATCTTCATAATCATGATCATTTCCCAGCTTGATATACGTGGATTCTGGACCACCAAGATGCGGAACAATAAAAATAACCCAGGGTGATTCGACCAGCGACGGGTCCACCCGCTGTATGCAGTCCGCAGTGACTGTCTTGATATCGAGACGGAAGATCTCCTGGTTTTTTCGAGTTAGAGTCAAAAGTCCATCTTTACGCAGTAAACCAATAACTTCTTGCCATGATTGGAATTCACTTGAGGGTGCCGTTGAGTGTGCATTGAACTTACAGGTGAGAAGGAGGTCATCCATTGACTCAGGGCAATTTCCAATAACTGGTGGTGGCGACCACAATTTAGCTTCTGGTCCTGCTGCACGACACATAGACCACGCCAGAAGAGCGGCAGACGTTTCTAAGTATCCACGGTTTGAGTTGGCATGCAATAAATAGTTTTGGGTTCCGGACCTAAGTTCGACATAAGGTTTCGACAGATGGCCGATTACTGCAGCTCCGCAAAGATTTATGCTCGCGAAAATACTGTTACTGTGCTCCAAAAGCAGTTTGCCATCCTGAAAACGAGCGCGAGTCGGCAGCCATTCTGATTCTGACGCGTCCAGCACGTCCAAATCGGCAACAGTGGGTAGGACCCCACTGCTCATAACCTGGCGTAATTCGGCCTCGAACCTGTTCCAAGCCGGCCTTAAGGAGCTAGCTCGAACCTGTGGAGTCAGTTGCATACGGCTGAAACCCCCAGATAGCTCAATATTCTCAGTTGTTCGCGACTGCAGTTGGTCCGCGGCGGATAAGTTTTCGCTAGAGTTTGTAGCGGTGTTCGACCCTAAGTATGAGCTGAGCGTATAGCTGCTTATGCTACTGGTAAGCCCCAGCTTCGTCCTTGATTTCGCCTTTGCTTTTGATCTGGGCGCCGCACGTTGTGAAGTAGACGTTGCTGTGGAACTCGCCGAAGACTCGGCAAGTGTCGACTGAGCACTCGCTCCTGGGCTGCTTGCATCGAGCACAGGACTAACAATTCCACTTCGCTCCATAAATTTGGTAATTAACAGCGCTGGCTGATCCAGGTGCGTGCGTGACGAGAACAAGCTCTGCGAATCAACCATTGGCACACTTCCCTAGATCCTCGAGTCGACTTGTTCTAAAATTCCAAGATCCAAATTAATTGTTTTCAACAATCGAGTGACGTCCATACACTATGGCTGCCAAGGGTACTGCGGACACGACGCGAATATCAGAGAGGACTGGGTAAACCTCGAAAGGGCGGCTCGACAACCTGTAGCGACTGGTGATTTAATTCCTCCCGAAAACAGTGCCTGTGTATGAAGGAAAACTTGCTGGCCCTTTTTGCAAATCTTGCGGATTGTTAAACTGGCCACTGTTTGGTTTATAAAACTGGCTCAAGCGATATAATAATCGCCCCGATTTGGATTATGCCGTAGATGTGCACAGTCACGCTGAACCGGCAGAACCTTGAAGCGCGCTTCTGCTCGTAATGTGTCAAGCTTGGGAACGGTTTTCGTGGGTTGGTGTTCGCGCCCTTGCCCTGACCAATTCGGAAGGTAGACTCTGACCCTGCAACTAGTTTGAAAGCTATTTGCTTCCTATTTAAGACAGCTCTAACAAATTTTGTAAAAAGTCTGGCAAAATGCGCATTGAATAGGTGCATCACTAAGTTGATTTTAGGAACCCAAATAATTCGAGCCCAATGACTTGACTGAATGACAGGAAAAGACAAGTCCGATCCACTCGTTCTGCGCAAATGCTTCATCGTGATGAGAATGATGTATTCTCTGAAGTAGGATCCACGTCAACGTGGCCCTGAGCCTAGTAACACCAGTTCTGGATCAAGCTTGCTCAATAGATCGATACTTCATTACCCAGTATAGTAATTTCACTACTCAACTAGGTAAGTTCTAGCCTTCCAGCTTATAAAAGGCATTTAGAGAACTATAGATGTGACTCAGGACTAGCAACAATGGAAAGCTCTAGCAGTTAGTGACTTCCGTTTCTGGCCATGACTTCCTATTGCGGTGGATTTTTGCCGGATCAATCATTTCGAAGAAGTTTTTACAGAAAGAGTAATTCTCAATCTAGTATCTACTTGCAAAGCTTTTTCGTGTATATAAACAGGGTCTTTATGTCAATTCTAACATCGAATAACCTTTTCATCAGCTTCTTTTGATCATTTGAAGTAGCAATGAAGTTCTCTATCGTCATCGCCCAGACCCTTGTTTCGTCCATTCTTGCCGCTCCCCTTGCTGCCAACAACGGTAGTGCAAAGGCCGGAGAGCTTGTAGTCGACTCCAACGAGGCACTGTGGCTTGAAGAGCACAATGGTAACCGCCGTTTCATTGATATCGATCTTGGCCAGGTTGCTAATTTTGTGACCCGTAACTTGTTCAAGAAAGATCTCATTGATACCGACACCGAGTCTGCTGAAGTAGCTGCTGTTGATGGCGACAATCTTGCTACGAAGCAGAACCTATGCTGTAATACTGAGCCTGCATGCTGTGATGGTTGCTGCAACGAATGTGGTGGATGTCCCGAGCAGGACAGCTGCTGCTGCAAGCCCTGTGACGCTTGTGGCCTTCTCGACTGCCTTTGTCCTTCGAAATGGTGCTGCTGCGGCAAACCCAAGAGCGACTGCTGCTGCGAACAGCGTTTCTGCTGCCCTGGCTGTGGAGCGCTCGACTGCCTTTGTCCTTCTAATTGGTGCTGCCCTTGCGGAGCCAAGAGCGAGCCCGAGTGCTGCTGCCCCCCTCCGCCCTGCGAGCCTGAGCCTGTTTGCGAGCCTGAGCCCATCTGTGAGCCTGCGCCCTGCGAAGAGGAGAAGTCTGGTTGCTGCCTCGAGTGTGGCTGCCAATGGAAAGACTGTCTTTGCCCCTCGAACTGGTGCTGCCCCTGCGGAGCCAAGAGTGAGCCTGAATGCTGCTGCCCCCCTCCGCCTCCTCCGTGCGAGCCGGTTCCAGAGCCGTGCCAGGAGGATGACTCTGGCTGCTGTCTCGACTGCGGCTGTGCTCTGAAGGACTGCCTCTGTCCTAGCAACTGGTGCTGCTGCAACAAGCCTAAGTCTGAGTGCTGCTGCTAATTGCCTTGGACAAGGCTGGCTTCCCAACTTTTATGAATTTTGATAGTACGTAGTAATGCTCTTAAGCAGAATCTTGAAAATTGGATACGAGTGTTTTTTGAATGTTTCTATGAAATTTCTGAAACTACAAAACATTTCGCCGGCGACGCAGATACCCCAGATTTATCGGCTTGTCGAATGCAGGTGTGCTGCAGGCTAGAGATGACATACCACGTGATGTTGCGAGACCCGCCTGACAATGTTTGAATATCTAATGGGACGATGACTCGATCACACCTACACCGGACCATAAGTATGCCAGATTTCGGCAGTGCTCTCGCTAATTCGGTAGTTCGCATCCCAGGGTCTCCAGATTTTCTCGGAGAGGTGTATGCTAGTGCCCAATTGCTTGTCCAGCAGGCCGCTTATCTCGCGTCTGATGCGCTCTTTGTCTACTCGCCCGATAGCTTCCAGCTGGACTTGGCCATTAGACAATGGGCCAAAGCTGGCAAAGTGAACGCCAAAGGGGTTGTCCCTGAAGTGTACCGCTTTGAAGACCGTGCTGGCGCAGGAGCAGGGTTGCTAGGCTTCCTGAATGCTGCGCCTGAGTCTGTTCAAAGAACATCTGTGCTCGTCGCTGCTGACGGTTTCCAGCTGATGCTGCCCGTGCTTCAGCAGCATCTGGAAGTTTTGGCTCGCCACCAAGTCGTATTCTATGTGGCTGGTGTGTCTTATCAGAACAACTACCTCGTCAGTGATTTTGATCTTGTGCATAGCGTCGCCAATTCCTTGTCTCTGCCCCAAGTGGTAGCTGGGGCCGACATCGGAGAGATCGGACAGCTGGCGAAATTCACCGATAATCTCGCAGCTAATGGCCCTGTGGTTTTTACGTATGACGGAATTAGGGGCACCCGTCAGACCGCACTGGTAAAATTGCCAGATAATTTGTCTCGCGACAATTTCTCGTCTGTGAAGTCAACCCCGTCCGGTGCGTCTGCTTCGAAGGCGGTGGTCACGTACGGCTCTTCGCTGCCTGACGGTATTGAGGGGATCCATACCGTCAAAATTCATCATGCTACGGCTAATTTAGGTGATTCAGTTATCAAAGTACTGCCCTCAAGCGTCGAAATTGTGTACTTTTTGGAGCCTGTGATTTATCAGGAGACGGTAGCTGCCGCATACTTCAACCCCACTAATGCGAAACGCCAGTTCACATTGCTGGAAAATATCAGCACTGTTGGGCAGCTCGCCCAAGCGGTGGGTTCTAAGATTAAGGCCACTGTTAGTGAGCCTTCCGCTATCTTCTTCGACAAAGATGGTGCTGCCACTTCTTCGGCCCCTCGCCGCTTTGCTTTCTACAACAGTGATATCTACACTGTTTTTGATAATCTCGTGGCTGGTGGACTCGTCGAGAGTCAGGTTCGCACAAGCGGTTACGCCCCATACTCTCTGGACTCGGCGAATTTCGTTTACATTGGCTCTGCTGACATTCTAAAGGATTTGAATGCCAGTGCCAGAGTTGCTGATGGCGGAATCGTTATAGTCAATGCGACCGCAGAATCACTCAAGAAGCTAGACAATTCTGCTAAAGCCAATCTCGCAAAACTGTTAGAGCGAGGTGTGTCTGCTTACACTGTGGACTTATCAAGTCTCCCCTCAAAGGCCACCCAAGGCCGCACAGCTAGTTTGGCATTGCAAGGCCTGTTCTGGGCCCTTGGTGCAGGCTTGGAGCTTGATGAAGCCACCTCAAAAGTTGTGCACGCAAACTCCCACGACATGGAGCTGCTTGCTGCCACCGTCAACAAGCTTCTTAGCACTGTGCTGGAAAAGCTTGTCAAGGTTGATGCTGCCACCCTCAGCATTGAAGGTGAGGTTGAGCCAAGAGACTTGCCCTCGCAGCTCGCACCTTCTTCGTTCCTACCTGCATTGGTTGATAGCAGCTTGGAAGATGCAGAGCCTGAGGTTCACGACATCTCGTCACTCGAGCTCTCTCAGCGTTTTGCGTTCGTGGAAGCCTACAACCAATCTCTCGACTTACGTCCTGAACTAGCTACCAAAACCTTCGTTGCCAAGGTCAAAGTTAACCAGCGCGTGACTCCTGACGACTACGACCGTCACATTTTCCATCTTGAACTTGATATTACCGGTACGGGGCTCACCTATGCGATCGGCGAGGCTTTAGGTGTTCACGCGCCTAACAATGCCCAAGACGTCAACCAATTCATTTCAGATTATGGCCTGGACGCTAACGAGATCGTCGGCGTACCATCGCGTGACGATGTCTCTGTGTATGAGTACAAGACAGTGTTCCAGGCGTTCCGTGATAATTTGGACTTGTTTGGTAAGGTTCCTAAGCGCTTTTTGGAGAGCCTGGTTTCATACGCTTCGAAGCAGGAGGAACGCTCGGCTATCGCACGTCTTACAACTCCTGCTGGTGCAGACGAACTCAAAAAGCGCACCGATGAAGATTTCGCCACGTACGCAGATATCTTGCGTGAATTCAAGAGTGCACGCCCCTCGGCTTCTGCGCTTGTTGAGATGATTTCGCCTCTCAAGCGAAGAGAGTACTCAATTGCATCTTCTCAGAAAGTCCATCCCAATGCTGTCCACTTGTTGATTGTCGTTGTGGATTGGGTGGATGCGAATGGTGTCACTCGCTATGGTCAATGCTCTAAATTCCTGGCTGATCTGGACAGAGGAGCCGAAGTTACCGTCAGTGTCAAACCATCTGTGATGAAGCTGCCAAAAGATCCCAAGGCTCCCGTCATAATGGCTGGTCTGGGCACCGGTTTGGCTCCTTTCAAGGCTTTCCTTGAAGAGAAGCAGTGGCAGAAAGATCAGGGTCAGGAGATTGGAGAGATATATCTGTTCTTGGGCTCACGGCATCAGCGCCAGGAGTATCTGTATGGCGAGCTTTGGGAAGGCTACAAGAACGCTGGCATTTTAACTCATATTGGTGCTGCGTTCTCGCGCGACCAGCCAGAAAAGATTTACATCCAGCATCGCATTTCACAGGCGAAGACTGAGCTAATTGATGCGTTCGTGAAGAAAAACGGCAATTTCTACCTGTGTGGCCCCACTTGGCCTGTGCCTGACATTTCAGCAGCTCTTAGTGACATTGTCATTACCGAGGCAGCTGAGCGTGGCGAGCAAATCGATGAAGATCATCTCATCGAAAATCTCAAGGACAGCGAACGGTACATCCTCGAAGTTTACTAGAAATCTCGGTTATTATTTTGTTGTAGCTCTATAAATAAGTTGTGTCATTACAAGGTATTTCATCGCGGAATTGTCGTCCTTCGAAGAAGATTATTTCATTGCGCTTCTTGCCTGAGGCTTTTCATACAATGTCATTAGACGACGTCCCCACTCCCCAGCAGCAGCATCGCCAGTTTCATCTCGGGCTTGTTTGAGGAATGGCATGAGAGCCGTGCCACCAGTTCCGGTGCTGCCGTCGTTCTTCGCTATGCCATCGCGTATTGTGTTTGAAGCGCTGTTACGAGCTGGCATCAGAATATATCGCGTGACGATCTGTATATGAAGACTCCGTAATGATCGCAGACATGCGAGGCATGCATCATACGCAGTAATGAGTTGCGGGAAAGCTTCACCATTAGCGACAACTGCGTCACGAATTTCTGCGACCTTTTCGAGCTCAAACAGGAACTCTCTGTGTTTCTTCGGCATATAGTTACGCATGTCGTGCAAAAATGAGCTTTTCGATGGTCCGCTTGCAGTATGGGAGGCCGGCCTCGTCATCCCTGGCGGAACGCGTTCCCCGAGAGGTTTGTGTTCGACATTCAAAAGTACGTCAAAGGTCTGAAAAAGCGAAGATTGAGCGTTGGATCCGCCAGAGTACAGCCTTGGTGCTGTCTCGTCACCATAATATACGCCATTCGGCAATCCTGCATCAGCCATGTTCTTCCAGCCGGCAAGATAGGGTCTCAAACGGTAGTAAAATGTGTTTGGATCGAGCATCTCGTACATTCTTTTCAGCGTCATACTCAAACTGTCAATAATCTCAGCCATTCCCTGGAGCTTCTCATAGAGCAATTCGAAGTTTTTGTTGCGGGCGGCGGAGATTCCCTCAAGCCCCAGCTGAATTGCTGGTGCGCCCTGGCGCTCCATCGCTACACTTACCAGATAGAACCAGCTCTCGTCCATGGCACCTGTGTATGTTGTGAGAGTGGCTATGGTCTCTAGATTCCATTCCTCTGGCTTCAAATCTGTCAAGATTGGTTTGAAGTTCCAAAGGCAGAGTCCTGCATAAGAGGCAATCGGTGCAAAATCGAAATGCTTGCATGTTTTAAGCCATGGCTCGGTCAACTGATTGGGGAGTCGTTCGGCAGGGTCCGGCCGACACCACACGTATGCGTGAGCCATGAAGCCCAAAATAGAGCAAGCTCGGCGCCATTGAGCTTCTGAAGATAGTTTGGATACCTGCAGGAGAGGCATTTCATCCACAAAATGACGGATTTTTTTGGAGAGCAACAGAGCAGGTAGCTGTTGGGCTATGCTCTCCCAGGCATCGAAATATTCTGGAAGTCTAGCAAGCGGCGGCTCTTCGGGCAAAAATCCAGTTATTGGAGATACATCGTAGTCTTCAAGTCTCGGAAGAGGCAGACGCATCGTGAGACTGTATTCAGGGGTGAGTCAGGACGGTAGGTAATGATGGCTTTTCCTCAGACGAATACGAACTTTTTTATCACAGTATAGATAACGAACTATGTCAAAAATTTAACTTATTGACTCAACAAAAATAGCTTCAAGTTTTGATGCTGGAAGTCTTGATTTTCTTGTTCGTTACGAACATGACCGAAGACAAGGAAACGTGAAAAATATGGGGTTGCTCGTACCGGGATAAGCGAGTGACTAACGTATACGAAGTAGCGTCGTCTTTATGCCTGAACTCGGCGAGGTCGCACACGCTGTTTCGCTTCTGCGAAAATTTCTATTAGGTCGGACAATTAAGTCTGTTGTAGCGACAGTTGATGAAATCGTGTTCGTAAAACCACTGGACCCTCAAATACTCTCTTCACTGGTAGGGCGTAAAGTGACTGAGGTCGGCAGGAACGGTAAATACTTCTGGTTTGAATGTGATAAAATACAGACTTTCCTACTGCACTTTGGGATGACGGGATGGATTCACGTCAAAGACATTCGAACGCATTTTATTGCCATGGAAGGCGGGGGAGACAAAAAATCTAAGGAGCGCGTCGAGCGCCTCCTAGCCGAAGGCAAAGATCCGGCTGCACTCGACCTTGAGAATGTACCATCGGAAATCTGGCCTCCGAGATTTATGAAGTTTGTTTTAGAGACAGATGAGGGCCGCGAAATTGCATTCACTGACCCGCGGAGACTCGGAAGAGTACGATTATTCGAAAGCCCTGCTAGTGCCGTTGCCGCTAAGGAGCCGCTCAGCAAATTAGGGACTGATTTCTCTCAATCACCGATAGGTCTCGAAGAATTGAGGCCATTAATAAGAAAACGAAAGACCCCATGCAAAGCGTTGCTTCTAGATCAATCTCTATTCAGCGGTATAGGTAACTGGATGGCAGACGAAATTCTCTATCAAGCTCGAATTCATCCTGAACAGATTGCTGCAAGTCTATCTGATGAACAAACTGACAGATTTTATGCTGAACTCCTGAATGTTTGTAGAATTGCCGCTGAATTTGAGGGAAACACAGCTGCTTTCCCGCAATCCTGGCTCATGCTGCATCGTTGGGGCAAGGGTCGGAAAGAGAAGCAAAAGACCGCAGATGGATATATTGTTGAGCAGCTGAAAGTTGGAGGGCGTACTAGTTCCTATGTGCCCGAACTCCAAAAGCTGATCTCGGTAGAAAATTTGAGCGATGGTTTGAAATTAGAAGACAACGCAGACAGGACAGTGGCCCAAATGACCGAACGCTCACGCCCGCAAGAGGCCAAGCGTAGTAAAGCGGAAGCTATACGCAGCACAAAAATTAAAAAGATCAAAATAGAAGTCGATGAGTGAACAAACCTGGTATAGCTACCACGCGTCCAGATCGCGTTTCGGGAATTTCAGGAATCACTCAAAATCTCCCAACATCTCTCGCTCAGCACGATGCCAGCCTTGCGAAACTGATAGACTGATAGGACAGAGGCACAATAGCCCATCAAAGTAATCGAATAACTACATATTCAGGGCTAGAAGTTTACTCGGGTTTTTCTCTGAAGTGCCTCTTGTGGAATTCAAAATTCATCGTTGCCCATCAGAGTTGTTGCCGGCAGCAAATCCGTGCGATTTTCGGAACTGCACCACGAGCTTTACATGACCCTAGCCCCGCAGCGCTGTGGGAGTTTGAACAATTACCACGATTGACAAGACACATTGATACTTATCGTCCTCAAACTTCGTCACTTGCTATACTTATTGCGCAACGATTAATTTAACGGGCCGAGACGTGGCGTTCAATATCAAAGTACAGACAAAATGCGTGTCAGTGTGCTTGCCCTTGCCAGACATACTCGTTTGACCCGTGAACCCTTCGTTGACGTGGTACACGAGGGAGTCGATTTGCTAAATAATGCCATGCTCAACAAAGGTTCGGCATTCACTAATGAGGAACGCCGTATCTTCAAGATGAAAGGACTCCTACCCACGCGCGTGAATACAATGGAGGAACAGCTGACGCGGGCCTACAATCAATTTCAAATGTATCCTACGGATCTTTTGAAAAATGCCTTCTGCGAGTCCCTGAAAGTTCAGAACGAAACGCTTTACTATGGCCTCGTCAAGCGGCATTTGAAGGAGATGATGCCAATTATATACACGCCCACCCAAGGTGACGCTATCGCCAACTATTCTCAGTTATTCAGACGCCCGGCTGGTTGTTTCCTGGATGTGAATCATCCCCAGGACATCGAAGCCCGTCTGGCCCATTTCGGTGACGCTGAAGACATTGACTACATTGTTGTGACCGATTCGGAGGGAATTCTTGGCATCGGCGATCAGGGTGTTGGAGGTGTCGGTATTTCAATCTCGAAACTTGTGCTGATGACCGTGTGTGGTGGTATTCATCCAAACCGGGTCATCCCTGTTGTCCTTGATACAGGCACCAACAATGAAAAGCTGCGTGCAAACCCTCTGTACATTGGCAATAATCATCCGCGTGTGCGGGGTAAACAGTACGATGATTTTGTTGAGCATTTCGTCCAAACTGTTAAAGAGCAGTATCCAAATGCCGTTTTGCATTTCGAGGACTTTGGCGTCACCAATGCGTACCGCATCCTTGAACGCTACCAGAACGAGCTCGCGTGCTTCAATGATGATATTCAGGGTACCGGTGCTGTTACCTTGTCTGCTTTGAAAGGCGCTCTTCATTCCACCAACCGTCATCTTTCTGAAGCTCGAATTGTGATTTACGGCGCTGGCTCTGCTGGCGTAGGAATTGCAAACCAGCTCAAGGACAACCTAATTGCTCAGGGCCTCACCGCTGAAGAAGCTTCCAAAAACATTTACCTCGTTGATCGCTATGGTCTGATTGATCAGGACTTGTCGCTCGACAAAATCAACATCAGTCAGAAGCCTTTCGCTTGCGAAACATCCCCTGAGGACTGGGAAGGAGCCGACAAAACCAAACTGGAGGACATTGTCCGTGTGCTCAAACCACAGGTTCTCATTGGGTGCTCTACACAACCGGGTGCGTTCACCAAGGAAGTCGTACAGGAAATGGACAAGCATGTTGAGCGCCCAATCATCTTGCCGCTTTCCAATCCGACTCGCCTGCACGAAGCCATTCCTTCCGACCTGATCGAATGGACTGAAGGACGAGTTTTGGTTGCCACCGGATCGCCCTTCGCACCGGTTAATGGTCGTGTCATTTCTGAGAACAATAACTGCTTAATCTTCCCCGGAATCGGTCTTGGTGCCGTTCTATCCCGCGCTTCCCGAATTACTAAGGGCATGATTGCTGCCGCTGTTGATCAGCTTGCCAGTCTTTCTCCCGTTTTGAGAGACCCTAACGGTGGCTTGCTTCCTGACATTGCCGATATCAATGATATTTCAGCTCGCGTTGCCACCTCGGTGGTTTTGAAAGCTCGTCAGGATGGTGTCGACCGTGTACACGAGGAAACCTCCCCTGTCAATGATGAGGCCGTCGAGGTCCCAGAGGATTGGGACGAGTGCTACATTTGGGTCTTATCTCAGATGTGGCAGCCCGAGTACAGACGCTATCGTCGGTCCAAAGCACTGTCCAAGCGCAATTTGTGAGAATTCTTTTATGCATTAAGCTAGTAAAGCCCAAACACTCCTTGATAGAATATATTTGGTCGTTGTTTTTAACTTTTACTTATCTGCATCCGAGGATTGGCTTAGACTGCGTCTGGGTCCCTAATAAGAATGGCTCTCTTCAAATCCAGGTACTCATTAAAATTTGGGCAGTATGCTTCCACAATTGTATCGATGGTGTCCTTTGATAATCTCGAAGTGTGTAAACATTGTGTCAGAAGATTTGAAAATGTAGTCAACCGACGCTGTTCGTTCGAGTGTTCGGGCCATTTCCGCTTCAGAAGCACTTCGTAGGCTGGAAGAAGCTCATTTACCAATGAGTCGACACGCTTTGCAACAAAATCGCCATGGATCACGACAATCTCTGTCAAGCATTCCATGGCAGCAATGGCTATGAATGCAATGTCCTCTTGAGCTAGGCCAGAGACTGCCGGCCACAATCGATGAACAGCTTGGGCACCTATCTCTTTGTTCTGTCCAATTGGGCACATTAGGCTTTTCAACAATTTGAGGATATTCAAGCGCAACTTTAACGACTTGTGCGTTAAAAAACGGTCTGAATACTGAGTAATTTGCAAAAGAACCTGGTACTGTGACTTAGGTATCGAGCAAAGCCATGGCTCTGCATCGTCTTCCATAGGCTCTTCAATATCTTCAGAGTCCAAATCTTGAGAGTCAAGTTTGACGTCAGCGTGAGATTCCGAAGCAGGTTTTTCTGCCGGCCTCTGCGAATCTAATTTGTCGCTGGGCGAACTCCTTAATGCCTCCAATAGAGCTTCGTAGTCATTCAAATGTTGAGTTGTGTTTGGAGACCCTTCGTCATGCTCAATCTGCTGGCATGCGGGGATCACTGTTTCTTTGCAGATGACGCTAAAAGCATCAAATATAGATTCTACCAGCAGGGAGTAACCGTGAAATTTATCGAGTATAAGAAACAGGGAACTCAAGATGTCACTCAAATACGGTAAAATCTGTGCGCCAGCAATTTTTAAAACCGCAATCAATGCTTTAAAAATCGTAGGTGTGATCTCCAATGCCAACAATTGATTGGAGATACCGTCGATGATATAGTCCTTATTGCTCATGACAAGATGTCTAGGACTAGGCTCTCCTGATGCTTCTGACAATTTCAAAAATGCATGTTCTGCGTAACCTTTCACAGAATCAGAAGTGCTTCCGATTGCGCACATCAACGGATACAGTAAATCCATAAGCGCATGATTTAGTAGTTCGGGGAACTTGGCAATTGTTGTTATCAGAAGCAAGGATATTGACGTCAGTTGAGAAGGCACAGGGTTGGAAGCAAGAGAGGCTTTTTCTATGAATCCTAAAGCGAGCGAAACGTAATCTCTGTGGACGTCGCATGGCGCTCCCTGGCCTGAGATGATAGCAGAGGCAATATACATGGCTTTGAAGCATTCAACGGGCTCACTAGGGCTTATTTCCACGAACATCGTCTCCAAAATTGTTTCGCTCCCTCCAAGCCTGCCAATACTTCCAAGGAAGCCTCCAATAGATTCCGACACTTCACTGTCAAAATTTGTGATAACCCCCATGTTGGCAAACACATTGTTATCATCCTTGTAGTCGACCTGCATTGAGGCGAATCGCATTTTAAGATTCTCACTTAAAACTCTCACGGCAGACAAAGCAAAATTTGGGCTCATAATGGGCATGATCGTCCGGAGTGATCTTAGTGTCACTATAGGAACGTCAACTGTAGCTTTCGGTAATTCTTGCGGCAGTTTGTGGAGAAGCTCGACGGACTTTTTTTCAATAACCTCATGCCCTATGCTCTTTGATAGAACAAATTCTTGCGCTTCCCCAGCCAGCGACTTGTCACTGGTTTGCGAAGCGGCAAGGAGGACCATGTCTAGGAACACAGGCTTGAGGTTTGGCAACGTTTCGCTCGTATATAATAGTCCTTTCTTCGCGAAACTCAAAAGATGGAAAACCAAAGAATTCAACCTTCGGTCTGAGCGAGCTTTGTAAATTATTCTTTCTAAAAGAATGGTCAAGTTGTTAGATGTTTGCAGCAGAAAGTCTGCAGAGAAATCTGAGATTATTTTGCCATCAAAAACAACTTGCAGAAGCGTGGCAAGAACATTGAGTGCTTTGACTTTGCCTCGTGCCAAAGATCTTTGATGACCGTCTTGAACGTAATTGGCTAGGCTGGAGGTTACACCTGGGAAAATCCTACGAGTGAAATTTTCGGATGCGAACTTAATGATATTCTCGCAGGCATCCAAACTTGCCAGCTGGCTGTCAGTAGAGCTATCCAGCTTCAGGGCATGACCACACAATGTAAATGCCATAGCCAATCTGGGGCTGTCTCGAAGCTCCGTTAAGCCGGATTTTTGCGAAGCGTCCAAAAGCTTCACCAAACATTTGTAGCCAGCTTCATGCGTCGCAGAGCTCACAGACAAAAAGGTTCGAGTATTATCCACCTCCCCTGGACATACAAGGTATATTATAATCGACATAAATTTCTTGCTTGTATCGATTGACAAAACGCCCGACCATGCTACTTGAAGTAGGTTGCCCAAGATGTCTAAGACATATTGGCTCTGGCGATCGCCAAGAACGTCTTTCTGCAGCAAATGATGAATAGGAAAGTAAATATACTGGGAAAGACTTTCAGGCATCTTGTCATTTGAATAACTAGATGCATGATCCGAAAGACGTTGTGATATTTCCTCGAGGTGCTTTACTATTGCAGGATCATGAACATTGAATCTGTCTTGGGGGACAAGAGCTAGTCTCGACAACTCTAGACAAGGTGTTCGAAAAGTCTCCATCTTTTGGCGCGAAACTTCAGTTACAATCGAGAGAGAAAGTTCATGAATGTACTTTCGGGAACTGCCAGTGTCGCATGTTATCGATATATCGTGAGTCAGCAGCGTATTATGCAGATTCGCAGTGATCTAGAATAGTAGTTGTGGTGAAGAGCCTAATTTGAGGCTGCCTCAATAGATGTACTCGGGTTTAGATCAATCTCGATGAAACATGGATGAAGGAAAAACAATTTATCTGCTTAATCTCAAACGAGCCCAGGTTTGTAACACAATCAAGTTTTGTTTCTGAGCGTACGCTAGCACTATTCACTCACGCGTGCGACTCATAATCAAGACGCGTCCCAAAATACACTAAAAGGTAACGGGCATGGTGGCAGCAGAATCCAGATTCAGGGATATTCTGGCTCCAATTTTGCCCTCACAAAAAGATCCCTACCAATTGATTCACTTGAAAACCAATTTCAAGAAATGCCGACGATTAGTTTTCCGCTCACGCAATGACAAGCTACCCGATACGGTGACCACCCATTTGTTTCTGCTGTGCACTACGACAAGAGACATAATGGGCCTGGAAGTGGACGTTTATGAGTCCAATGATATTTGCACGATCTTTGTAAACAAAGCAGACTCTACGGGTCAACCGCTCGTCCTCGATTTACGGAAAATTGTGCAAGGGCTGCTCCGGGGCCTATTAAGATATTACTTACCCAAATCCAAACCTGTGCGCGTATGTCTTATTGCCAAATCATCGAAAGAATACCTTTTTCCGCTCAGCTCTGCAAACCCAGGTAAACATATTCTTTCAGACGCAGAGCTCGTCAAATGGTGGGCTAGATGTCTGGACGGTCTAGCGAACGAGTTCGAAAAGGTGGCCAAAAGCAATCTTCGTGTGCCTGGAATTGAGCCGCAACAGACCAAATCATACTTATCTACATCCTTTTCCCTCCATTGGGCATACGGTGACATCTTCTGGGAAGGCCCGTCTCCAGAAGCGGACGAGAACGCCCCAGCGGTAAAAAGGATTCCCAGATTCGAGGATGACCCCAAGCACAGGTTTCTAGATATTCTGGTGCGCGAGAGGCGAGCCAAAAAAGTTAATACGAAGCAGTTTTGGCTCGAACTACAAAGCCGTCAGGAATTTTTGCTGGGCAAAGCTGTAGGCGTGTTTGGTCTGGAGGGTTCACTAAAGCTGGCGCTGCACGAAGAGGTCGTGGGGCATCATTCCGTGACTGCAAGAGAGTTGCAACTGTTCAAAGAGTGCTTGTTTGGCTCTCACTATGATACTGAGTCTGCAGCCAAAATCGCTCATGAGAACCTGATCAGAAGAGTGCCAGAGCAGGCGTTGATCGAGATCGATGGGTTTGGCTTGGGTGTCACTCGGAAACGTTCAAGTGTTGAATCTAAAATCGTGAACACATTGAATTCCTCATTTATTCGCAAAAAATCAAAGCCTTCGATCTAAAATTATTTTTTTTTGCTGGAAGTTACCCATCTGGAAAAATCCCCGGATTTTGCATGTCAGATTTTGGGTTCGGGTTGACCACGATAGTAGTTCTACCCTTGATACATAGCTCGTCTCGACATCTATCATCTATTACCCAATGCGTCGTCCGGTCCTCAACTTCGTGCAGATTCGAGGCAGACAGAGCTTGAAGATCCTATCATTCGATAAAAGAGGCGTGAAGGTACTAGGTCTTGCCTCTAAACCGCTCGAATTTTCTAATTTGTTTCTTCGGGACGCGGCTAACACCCCAGAATATGTCGATCCCAGCACCCAACAGAAAACATTTGAAACGGCTGATCTTCCCAGCAACTTACACGCGAAGAGCTGCGAGATCGTAAAAGGCGATGTTTTGGAGGTTCGTTGGAGCGACGGGTCCCGCACGTCTCACACTAGATCATTTCTCGATACGTACGCCTCTCCCCACACTCATAATGCGTACCGCAGAAGGCCATGGCAGCCTTGGATTTCAAGCAAACATAGCTATCTCAGAATTCAGTATTCTGATTTTATGGCTAGGAAGGACGAATTCGATAGCGCGCTTTTAGCTTTGAATGACGATGGTATGGTTTTGATTGAGGGTCTAGCTGAGGGTGAGAATTCCAAATCAACGGGCCGGGTACAGGTAGAAGAGGTTGCTGAGGCAGTCACCGGATATTGTCGAGAAACTTTCTATGGTAAAAGTTGGAACGTGAAAAATGTAATTAACGCACGAAATGTGGCTTACACCTCGAAAAATCTTTGTCCGCACATGGACCTCCTGTACTACGAATCCCCCCCTGGACTGCAATACTTGCATTGCATCGAAAACGAAGCCAATGGAGGTGAGTCTGTCTTTTCAGACGCATATGCTGCCGCATTGCATATTAGACATTCTGATCCTTTGGCGTACGAAGCCTTGAAGAGATGTCCTGTGACATACCAGTACGTCAACGCTGGTCATCATTATTACCGTCGCCGATGTGTTGTTGTAGAAGACTCATTCACTGGCGAAATCAGAGAACTGAACTGGTCGCCGCCTTTTCAAGGTCCATTGGATGCTTTACTTGAGCAGGATCCAGAAACGCAAGACCATTTTCTGAGAGGGTTGCAACTCTTCAAGAGCTTCATCATGAACCCTAATAATCAGCGCGAGTTCCGGGTTAAACCCGGCCAATGTGTGATTTTTCAAAACCGCAGAGTGCTTCACGCCCGACGAGAATTTGACGCGACAAAAGCTCGCTGGCTCAAAGGCACTTACAGCGACATTGACTCATTCGAGAGCGCCTTGAGGGTTCGAGCAAAGTAGGCTGAATGCTCTGGTCGAACACCGAGTAGCCAGCCCAGTGCAGAGCATCGCTAGCATCGCTTGAACAGTTTTGTTTAGCATGACGATAGGTCAAGCATTTTGGCCCGCTGTCTTGAGTATGATGAGCCTCGATATATTTACTACAAAGAATTGATGTATTCTGTCGTATTCGAGCGATGTGCAAGTTGATTGAAATATTTTATAATCTAAATGGCCTCGGTAATCACCTTCGCAGCCTGTTTGTATGTATCGAGAGCTTGCTGGCATTTTCTCCTTTCTTCGACAAGGCTTTCGTCTTCGTATAGGAGATCATTGAACATTTCTTCCCGGTAAAGATCAGTGACCAGTCTGTTCTGAGCTGCCTCACGACAGTGATTAACAAGGTGGAACATTATTGCCTTCGGTACTTGATCAGCAATTGTTTCTCTGACGATGTTAAAGTAAGAGACAATCAACTTGAGAATAAGGTCACACTCTAAACGCTCACGAGAGCTGAGCTCCGCGGCCTGCTCTTCCCAACGCTCTGCACGTTGTTCCCGTAGGGCCTGTTGACGCTCAACAATGGCAGTATTTTGAGGTAATTCCCGAGCAGCATTGCCGAAAAAGTAATTCAAGAATGTCTCGCGATGCACTGGATCCTTAGACTTCTCGTCACTATCTTCTTCATCAGCAGGGACTTTGATTGCTTCGTTGTTACTGTCGTGCCCACGTTGATCCTTCTGTGAAAAGCTCGGTCTGGCACTGCTTCGAAATTTACCATTTTGGGGTGACCCATTACGATGGTTATTGCGTTCTTCGAGAGCCAGCTCGGCTACAGCATCTGCAACCGAAGGGTGAGAACGGTGACCGTTGACATGAGTCGTAGCATTACTTTTACGCTCACGATTCTGGTCATCCTCAACGACGGCGGCTATAGCATCTGCTGCATTCATGAAATTGGGGTGTGCTGTGTTGATGTATGCCCGCTGAATATCAATAAGGCTCGAGACATAGCTCGAGGCGGGGCCCAGCCGCTCATTGAGAAGAGCAGAGATTGTGTCTATCAGACGGGACTTGAGTTTGGGGAATCTCTCTAACTCATAGTGGCCCGAAGTATGGCACATTTTCATGAGCTCTTCATAGACCATCTCAACACAGTGCAAAGCAGGAGATTCGAGAAGCTTGATCTGAGGCTTCACCAGCAAATCAAACGCCAGCTCAGGTACAAACAAAGATGCTCTGGGTCCTGTGGAGTTCCTAATAGCCGTGAGCACATCCTGGTAAGTGAGCGAGGCGGTCGGGTCGATGCCAGCAAGTTGAGCGGCGAAAACCTCGTTGAATATGTGGTAAATTCGGGCACCGCCACTCAGCTCTTTCGTGCTGATCTCACCAGAGGTACCATCGATTGATTCCACGAAGGAACTCGCAAATTTGGTCATGAGCCGCAACACCAGAGGGCCCTTATCGCGGGGACCAAACTCCTGTAGACTACCGAATTGCTTCAGCTCTTGCTCTGTCTGGCCGATCAAAGTATTGAGCCGAGCTTTGATATCTGGAAGTCGCTCACGAATGTGTGCCATAAGGGTCTGGTTGAGTGATTTCGCAAGAAATGCAGTGCCACATTTGTGAGCGATACTGCGGTAAGCCGGATGATTCAAGAAGAAGTCACGCTCGGCGCTTAGCGAGTCGTGCAGAGACTTTGAGTCCTGAATATCCTGCTGCGACCGGTTGACCACTCCAACAAATCCAAGCTTAAGAGGGTAGACTTGGCCATTGAGAATGTCCAATGCGTTTGTTCCCTTGTCCATTAAATCCAATTTGGTGAGCACACCGATCGTACGTTTGTTCTGAGGATCCACCGACCGCGCCAGCTTTAAGCTCTCACTATTGACCAAATCCTGATTTGCTGGTGACACGGCTAAGATCAACGAATTCGGTTTTGAAATGTACTCCAAAACCAGCTCTTTTGTTTGCTTTTCAATGTCTGTGGGCTGATCTCCGATGGGAACTTTAGTGACACCTGGAAGGTCGACTAGCGTCAAGTTTAACACATGAGGAGAGAAGACTTTCAAATTTATGGGCAGTTTGTTGATTCCTTTGTTTGATCCTGCAATTCTTGCCGTCTCTCGTTCGACTTCGCGACGGATCTCCTCAAATGAGAAGAACTTCTGGCCCGGAATGTGAAGGAACTCGCCCCATTCCGAATAGTCCTCACCGGACTCAGTGATGTTCACAAGCTGAAGAACAAGAGGACGGCGAGTGACAATACCAGTTCCGCGGGGCAAAAATTCGCGGCCCACGATGTTCTCAAGCACAGAGGACTTTCCGCTACTTTGCGACCCGACAACTACGACCTGAGGAAGGTCAAGATTATCGAGACCAATAGTATTGAAAACGAGGTCTTGGAGCTTGTTCACTACGGGAATCAAATCTTCTAGAGTGGTGCCAAGGCCTGTCATGGTCATTTCCAATGGATTGCTCTGAGGCTGAGATTACAAGCTAAACTACGCGTGTGATTTTAGGGTTTGGTTACTCACTAAAATAATTTAGCCGCGTCGCGGTGCTATTCGACTCTGGATGCGCAGAATTCAGGCAAACGACGGTGGGTCCATTCAAATAAAATAGGATAATAAATTAAATACTAGTCATAAAGACGCTTCATCAAGTCCCTCTTATCCATGTAGTGGCGAATACATTTGCCATAGTAAAATAGCGGCACAGCAAGAAGGCAAACGCCAATCTCTACACCTCCGTACACAACGTAGGAGGTTTTGCGCCCAGACTTCTCTAAGAAAATGGGAACAAATATACAGAAGACAAAGCCCATCAGATTTTTTGCAAAATTCAGCGAAACTAGACACTCGGCGGAATACATTTTGTAAGAATCGACAACATATGTAATAGCAATTGTCGATCCCAAACTAGTGCCGAAGCCAAGTATTCCCAAGAATATCGCAGGAACAATCCAAAAGTCCTCCTCAAATGTAGACCAACCAAACCCCATCAGGCCTATACAAACACTTATCATGACCAAAGGCACCATGAGTAGCCTGAACTCTGGTTCGTAGATGCCGTGATTGCGCTTCGACATAAACCGCACGAGTGCGTCGCTAATGAGGCCACAAACAGCAGATCCGAAGCAACCACCTGTGAATGTAGCTACATAGAGCAAACCCACAGAGGTTGGTTTAAAGTTGTAGGGCTCTGCAGTGAAGATGGAAGAAATTGTTTCGGCGATTACTGAGAGCCACACTACGGAAGTCCCGTAAAGTACTGTGGAAAAAAGCACTGGCGGGTAGCAGTAGAGAACGAAAGGTCTGAGGAAAACTTTCCACCAAGGCGCAAGGCTTTTTTTTCCTGAGTAGACTCTCAAGTTTTTGATGAATGGTGTTCGTGCTTCCAAGCGCTCGAATTCCGCCGACCCCAGCGAGTTGAGAGGTTCCTTGTCCTTAACCGCACTCGCAGCTGATGCGTTATCTTCATCGACTGTCTGAAAACAATTTGTGGAACGGGATATCAAAGCATTTCTCGCTAGGGCCGTTTCTGCTAATGAACGCTTGTTTGGGATTGGGGTGCGGTCCCAGAAAGTTTCATGAATGAACAAAAATGTGGCACCAAAGCATGTGCCCGCAACTATAGCCAAAATCCAGAAAATCCAATGCCAACCGAGTGCATTTGCCACGAACCCTGCCACCAAAGGCACCAGATTTTTACCTCCCAGTAGTAGCAACGTATATATTCCCAAGCGGTAGGCTCTTTCGTGTGCGAAAAATAGCTCGGCAATTGTAGAAGATGGCAAAGACTCGGCGGGGCCTCCTCCAATACCACATAAAATCCTCGCACCCATCAGAGATCCAAATGTATGGGCATTGGCACCCCAGATACAGCCTGCGAAGAACACCAATTGTGAAACAAGATAGACGAGACGCTTTCCGTAGATCACCGCAGTGGGTGCAAAAATTAGTGATCCGACGCCCATTCCCAGCATTAAAGCACCTACCAGGTACGTTAAATGATTCAAAGGTTGAGAAAATTCAACCTTGAGCTCAGACATGACCGATGCGAGCAGAGGCGTCAAGCCTCCAATAATGAAAGAGTACATACCGATAACGCCCAGGGCAATGTCACGGCGCCAAATAGGCCAATTGAGGGGATCGTTGGGATTGTTTTGCGGCTGAGGATTCAGAATGATTCCATTTCCTGTTTGTTTGAGTTCTTCGGTGGCATTTTCGAGCCTACTTCCCGCATCTTCACACATGTGATGTGACCCGCTCTGATCACCAGCAACGGGGGAGGCATTTCCTTCACGCATCATCACAACTGTTCCTGTGACTTCAGCATTTACGTCACGAGGCTGTTTCATCCATCTTCGTGATTTCATATGTGCTTATGATCTGAGAAAAGACTGGTGGCTAGTCAAATACGCAAACGCCAAGGCTGGAAACTTGAGGGCTGATGTACGCCCCCCAGTTTCTCTTTTGACTAAGAAATTTCTCGAGCTAGTTAAGCGTAATTCAGTAAATATCGGTTATCTTGGAAATTGCTCAGTTTTCATAGACGAAATCGGAATTTTTAGCAGCTGTGTACAAGTAGATTGGAAATTCAGCTAGTTTAGCCCACATAGTCAGATGCTCTCATGGGTTACATCAGAATTCGAAAGTAGCTTGAAAGCTTCTTAGTCTGTGTGTCGCTCGTCTTGAGAGGCTACATTTCTCTATCAAAAGAATAATTTATTCAGCAAACATGCCATCTTGTTTAAGATTTGATTACGCTGCAACATAAGAGGCAAAAGTGTCTGAATATAACTCATAATTAAAGTTGCCTTATTAATACGTAAATTATGAGCTGATTCTTTCGATAAACGCCTGCGTATTTTGCCCTAGCCCTGAGTACATGATTTACGGCCATCTGACTCTCGCGCTTCATTTTACCACCTATCTAATGCCGCGATGTCCACAATTTGTTCCGAGACTTTTGAATCGACGCCCACCTAATCTTCAACCTCCACCTTATGACATCTTACCTACCTATAATGATGCCTTGCGGGCCCCGCCTGCCTATTCAAAATATGGCCCCCTGAGATGGGAGCCGGATATCATCGATATTCCGTTCTATGAAAATACGTACAGATTCGTAACTCTTTGCTGAGGTTTAGATAATGACCATTGATTAATGAATTTATAAAGGTGAGACCACCTTAGGTGGCAGATTCCGATGCAGCTTTTGCCTCCCTTTCTCAGCTGATCGCATAGATAACGCTGGATCAATAGCCGCGTACTGCGAAGGTTGAATTTTTGGCAAGTGCGAGAAGTCATAGCTCGTGAAATAAGCGGGAGACTTGGCAGCATTATCAGAGCCTTGTTTATATGCATTCTAGTGAAAACTTTGCGGTTGGAATTTGCAGGGAATTACATTCAACCGTTGGAAACGAGAGTTTCGCTTCATCTCAGTCCAGCAGTAAGCAAGCTCGAATCCAGCAAAACCTCGAAGCTGGATGAAATTCTCGGCAGGAATCCATGTTTTATACCGCATTACTGAATATAATTGCGGCCGATTTTCAGATTTTGTTCTATTTGCTCACGTGCTGATAAAAGAACTCAGATAACTAATCGCTGATGAAATCGATAAGGCTTCGCGCTGCTGATACCACTGACATCACAAGAGGTTTTCTTCCAAAGCTTCTTCTTTTGAGCACTTCGATCATATATTTTGGCTTCACAGAGCGTATCTAACCTGATTCTAGATTGGCGCGATGCATCTCTATATCCTGATTCGTAACACCGAGTAGACAAGAGGCCTGCCCCGGGCACTTTACTAATATTTTCGGCCATCTGACACCCAAAGCGTATATACCTCCAACTAAGCAGTTCTTCTGGAGGAGGCGCATTCAACGTTGAAGGCTGTAAGGCAGTGTGTGACTAGCGACGATGGTATACACGCGTTTGCAAACGAATGATTTAACCGAGGAGGATTTTGATGTTCAAGAAGAGACTTTGCAGTCTGGCTTGCTCCGCGGTACCTTCGGCTCAGAATCTGAGGAAGATGATGAAGATGAATGGGTGGACGACCGTCAATTGCAGGTGGGCATTTCTGCAAATAATAGCTCTCAATCAGAAAGCAGAGGTGTCCAAGTATCCTCTATATCTCGTAGTAGTGGAGAGCAAGAAGTTCCATCCAGGCGGAGTGGAGCAGGTTTGCTCGCGACCATTCTATACGGTTGGAAGCGACCATTTGTCTCGAGTCAGGACAGCGACGAAGTACGCAGAAGGGCTCTGCAAGAGTCAAATGACGGAGTTTTCGGCAACTTAGGTGCCGAATCAGAGGAAGGAATTGAGATAGATGGTCTGGATTCCGGAGAGATCGCATCGAGTGAGCTCCCGCCCACATACGAGGAGGCCGCTGCGGACGCCACGCCCTCGTACTGGGATATCACTATCATTGCCAATGAATGGTCTGAAGAGGTTGTGGTAGGTGATATGCCGGTTGGATCGGGCATTCATTTTGCATGGAATATGCTCATCAGTACTACTTTCAGCTATGTCGGCTTCTTCGCCACCTATTTATTTCACACCTCTCACGCGGCCAAGGGCGGTTCCCTGGCCGGGTTGGGGCTCACCCTCTTTCAGAACTTCTGGGCGTACAGCTCTACTGGGTCTGCACCTACGAAATCTCCCGATGAATTCATACCAAATGATCCTAATGATTTCAATGGAGGCTCTCATTCCGGCGTAGTTCGTCCCGGACATTCTACGGAGTACAATACCGCCCAGCCGGCCACAAGTATGGACTTTTTAGCGAAAGTTATGCTACTAATCGGTCTAGCCCTGATTGTTAAGGGAATCGGCGAGTACATTTACGCCTTGATCCTGCGTAATCGTATTTTGCATTATAACCAGGCTCAAGCCTCAGCCCAAGCCCGCGGAATGCCCGATCTCGATAGCGAAGACGAGTCCGAGGAGGCTGTTCGATTGCGTGAGGCCGTTTGAAATGTGTTTTTATTTATATTTTTATAGTCTCTAGGGAAAAAAGTCCCATTGTCAATAGTCTTACGGCGATCAGAGAATCTTCATGACCTGCTCGTAAATGGTGAACACTATTCCACCACTCAGCACTAAGCGACCAAGACGAGCCGTTGATCCTTTCCAGAGCGTTTTGACGCCTTCATTTTTTACGACTTTGACAAAGCAATCAATAGAGTTGCGGTATAGCTGCTTGGCATCCACGCTCTGCATTCTGGTTTTCACTGTGTCAATGGGCATTGTTGTGTAAACGGTGATAGTTCCCACAAGTGCACCCAACGCAAAAGTTTCCACGCCCGACAAAGGTTTGCTCGGATCAGGCCGTCGTTCTTGGATAGCAGACTTAATGGCATTGTAGGAGCCAAGTCGAACGAAAGAGTTCGAAGCCTGTCGCACGGTCACGGGTACCAAGCCTCTGTAGAATACACCAATGCCATTTTCCTTCACCATTAATGAAACGCCGCGTACGAACCCTTTGTTGTATTTGGGATTTGCGCTTTGTCTGTCATCGATGAACGCTGTCTTAACAGATTCGCTCGGTGTAAGTGCCAGTACAGACTCCAGCACGCCGGCTCCGAGACCGGCGATGGCACCTCTTGTTTTCGAGAGATTGCCATCACTGTCCCTCAAAACATTCTTGATGGCATCGAATCCGAGGAATCTCACTCCTGCTTTGGCTGTGTTTCCAACTACGGCCGGAATGCAGCCTGTGTACAGCGCTGAAACTCCTTCGCTTTTAGCAACATTGATGATCAAAGAAATTGGATTGGTGCTGCCCACAGCTTTTCTGTCTACAAGCTGGAGCCGCGTTTTGGCAAACTCAAATGGAAACGTAGTGAATCCCTCAATCGCCCCAGCCGTAGCCCCTGCTATAAACGATTTCCAATTATCGCTCATTCCAAATCGTAAGCCGTTCAGTCGGGAATGTGTCGGATAGCAGAGAGGCGCGCGTTGAAGACTCCTAAGAGTCCACTAGAATGCTTAAAAAATAATCAATCCGGCATTTCATGTTTTTTAAATCCGGACACTAGTTTTCAAAATAATGCAAATCGTAAAATTGAGATAAATAAGATACATACACACGCATACTCGCATTGTGGCCTCGTATGCGGGTGAAACAGCTTATGCCGAAGATGGTCCATTCCACCGCATTCTGGAGTTTCGAGCATTCAAACAGCGCTTTCAAGAGTGTCAAAGCCTTTCAGCTTGTTAGTCAAAGCTGAACCCCTTGCCTTAACGTTTTCCCAGAAGGCGTGAGTGTTACTCAGTAACATTGCTCGAACGTGACGGTTGAACCACAAATATAGCGCCAGAGCGACAATTACTAGGATTGAAACGTTAGTTCCGTGTTGCTGCAATATATTTGAACCGTTCATCACGTCGATTTCGTTAGCAAGCCGGCCGCGAGGCAAACGTTCGTCGATAGCAAAGGCTTGCGGCCCAAAACTGGTGGACTGAGAGCCAACATTGATACCGGAATCTCTTTCGCCAAGTCGCAGATCATTGATCGCATAAAGCACGCTCCTGCCGAGAATCCAGTCATCTGTAGAGTCGTAGTTCACTCTGCTTCCGTTCACCTCGAAGCCGTAGTCCAGCAGCATTCGTGCTGTTTGGCCTTCCACACAAGCAGTTTTCAGCTCTGCAAGACTTGTCGCATGTTTGTTGTAGTGCATGACCTCTCTGTCAGGATTCTTGAACTCGCCCTCAATGTGTTCCCAGGGACGCGTGCAAAACTTACCAATCTCACCCAAAGGGTGGTCGAACGCCGACATAGCCGCTTCAAATTGACCAGTTGCTATAAGGGGGTACTGGCCAGAAGGCCTCACCTGCGATACTTGTTTTCCAATATCTATTTCGCAGCCATTCAGGTCGCCGGATCCCTTTCTACCTCGGAATGATGCACCTGCGGCCAGGCAGGTGAAATGCTTAGCTTTGGGATCATCATCCAGGATGGCATCAATGATGGACTTGATGCCGATCCTACTGTAGGTTTGTGCGTTAATGTCGAACACGGCTGAAGAGCCGTTTGATCTTGCCAGAGTTAGCCGGTACAACGATTCAGAGAGAGTTGGGGACGAGTTGTCCTGAACGTAGGCCGAGAAAGCTCCGGTCTTGGTAAGCCCTAGTACGGTGTAGGTCGATGCTTGATCAACAACTTTGCTTTCGGGAACCGTGAAACCGTGTTTGTAGTTCTGCGATAGCCAAGTGAGAACTGCTTCGTGCTCGGCACTGAGGATCAGGTTTGTGTCTGCACATGAGTTCATCATAAAAGGCGATTCTCTCTCAAAAAATTCGCAGGCGTCTGCTAAAAGTGTCTCTTTTTGATACTGTGTGAGAGTCCTCAAATCACCCGATCCCTGAAAGATCAAAGGTGTTCGTTTGTGATGCTGCTCGGGTATTACCTTCACCGCAAAATCCAATAACGGCTGCAGAACGTGAGAGTTAATACCGAGTTTGTTCCCGTAATCCCCAGGAAATTCAGAATCTGGGCCTTGACCTCTTCTTGCCCCGTTTGGGAGAGCAGCATTTGGTGGGAACTCCGAAGGCAGCTTGTGTGACGTCGCTTGTGCACTCGAAGAAGCGCTATTGGCTGCCGATCCGGCTACGGCTGTCGAGGATGTCGTGGGTGACTTTTCTATGGATCTCGATTGGTCTGAGTCCTTATTCGACGCTGAATATTGCTGTTTGTGGCTGTGTGATTCAGTAGTAGATCGTTTCCCTAAAGCACCGTTCAATGCGATCAATCCTGGAATTGTTGAAAATGACCACTCAGGATATGTTTCGACAGACGGGTAGGGAGCTTCAGGCTCGAAGTTTCCATATCTAAGAATCTTCAACCTATTCTCATCTGTGGTCACGTCGACTACGACCAAATAGTTCCAAGGTATAAGCCCCTTGATTTTCCACAAGTCTGCGGCCATCAGGTCTGATTCAATTGCTGTGACTGAAAACAATAAGGCTCTTCGCATCTGTTGCCCTCTTCACCGATATGCAGGGCAGGGATTTCAACTGCATATGCAGGTTTTCGAAGCCTCAGCATCTGAAGGTCGTGTGAGGGCTTTTACCCACAAAGTCTCCTTAAACCCTTCCGTATTCAAATCCTAATTTTAAATTCATGTTTGATTGTAGAGCAACGAGCCAGGGCACCGCAACCAAGCCATAGCGTGCGCACATAAACATTCGTTCGGCTGGCTTGGCGGAAGG
Organism: Wickerhamiella musiphila; assembly: GCA_030558175.1. Lineage (NCBI taxonomy): Eukaryota > Fungi > Ascomycota > Dipodascomycetes > Dipodascales > Trichomonascaceae > Wickerhamiella > Wickerhamiella musiphila. The sequence goes on from JAJMSA010000016.1 coordinate 175,785, forward strand.
GTGTCTTACTTTGTCGCGACCTTGATTCAACAGGTTCGAATAACCAGCGAGTGTATCCTATGACTTTCATGAATTGCTTTCCAAAATCGACAAATGCTTGGTTATGCTTCATTTTCTAGCTGCCTCGAAGTCATTGCAATACCAATCTAGACGGAAAATGGCGCGCCCCTTTCTCATAATGCACTATGGCCGCCCTCGCATAACATGCATACCAATTAGGGCGACTCGAGGAGGGGAATATCGCGGTGGCCCATAATGGCGGTTTCATCTTCATGTGCGTACGGAGCGGCTCGAAGCCTTCTAGGTTCTTTGAGAAACCTGATTTATCTCCTACTGCTGCTAAGAACTAGATCGAAGGAACGAGCGCTGAGCTTCTAACACGTGGAAGACATGAGACGCAATAACCTCATTAAATCGAGGCTACGTTCGGATTGCTACAATAGATCATTTCAAACCGTTTTAAAATATGGTTGATTTTTTTGGACCACGATGTAATGGATTCTGCACAAGAATGCTTCTAACTATCCGGAAGGCAAAAAAATATTGACAACCGAGGGATTCGAACCCTCGCCTCCGGAGAGACTCGAAACCTGCGTAAGCGGGTAAGCTTTGATATCACTTGAGTCGAGCGCCTTAGACCGCTCGGCCAGATTGCCTGAAGTTCCTAGACTTTCTTTTAAGCATATTATACTATTCGAAAAGCTTGTGGTTTACACACGAGTGCGAAGAGCGGTTTTCTGTCGAACTGTCTTATAAGCTTCAATTACTATACTGATGGCGTGTTTCAAGCATAAATAAAAGGTTGCGTTCAAACACTTTGGGCGAGATCCTGATTTTATTTGCCTAAAATTGCTGAAAGCCATCTTCAAAGTTCTGCCGGCTTGGTGCAGCCTACTACTCACCTTACAAATTAAACCCTTCGGAGCTCGCATGTCGACTCCATTAAGGTCGATATACCAAAATTTTCGAGGATTTCTGGAGAGAACGGGCTCAAAAAGATGTTTTTCGGTGAAGCCAATCTGGGCAAAAAGATTCATCCTAGATTCTACCGAAGTCCCTGCCGTCAGAAGTCGCTACGTGCGGACTCAAACTCAAGTTACTGCCTTAACGCAGCATAGGGATCTTCTTGCACGCTTTCATGATTGCTTAGGCTTACAACTCAGAATAAAACTGCTTCAGGCCGGCTCTGAGCATAAAACTGCGTTGTTCGAGGCCTGGTCAGCTCTACTTGCTCAACTCTACAAGGATTCGACGACCAATGGCGAGTGTTATGAACTGGTTGAAAGCCACTCAAGCCAACATCGTATGAAGCACATTTCTAGTGCTCCTTTTCAAATCACAGAGGACCTAAGGAAGCTAGCGCAAAGACTTTCAAATCTACCTCGACCCTTGTTATCGGCACTTCTCAATGCAGAATACTGCCAGAATCTGAATATCTATTTGCTGCCTTTGATCATCTCCTACCGTAAAAACCCCAGTTGTGTCGATCTTTTGAAAAGCTTTCAGAGCACTGAGATGGAAGAGGCCGTGAGCTCAAATGCTCAGCTTGTTAGCCAACTGCAGACGATGAAGCATGAAGCTATAGTGCTGTCTGCCAATGTCTACCTTCTCAAGCGTCCATGTTTAACGTTAGCCTCTCTCAAATCAGTGTGGAGATCAGTTGACTCCGGTGAGAAATCTTTCTTGATTAACCCAGTAATACATCGTCTGGCGACGCTAAAATCCGACGAGAAACTGAAAATCTTCGAATACTTGGCTTCGCGCCCGAACTTCTCTTTTACGAATCAGTCCTGGGCGAAGTTTCTACGCCAGCTTTATGCATCCAGTGATGCTGGAGCTCGAGCAATAGTGATCAAATGCGGCACGATAGAGTACCCGCGTCAATTCTACTCATTCCTCGTGCGGCAGATGTCTACTTCGCCCGCGTTTTTGCCAAAATTAGACGAATTGTTTAATCAAAAGCTGCCTGCCATGGCAGAAAGAAGTCAGGATCACCTGAATTTTGTTTTGCATCTACTCTTGGCGCGCGCTATACAAGTTGACGGCATGCAAGCTGCTTTGCCGGTCTTGGAAAAACTGAGCTCATCTTTGGACGGAAAGCTGGCAGAACCTACGTGGTTGTTATTGTTTCAAAACTTCAAGCGATTAGGTATGCCATTTCGCTGTCGATCCGTTTACGACAAAATGTGCAAGCAAGGATTGAAACTAAGTTTACCATTCGTCGGAGCTTATTTGGATCTGATATCAACATTCTACAGCCCAAGAGTCTTCGCGCAATGTCTCATGCATACAATTCCCGGGATCGAGGTCACTTTAGAGAAATTGGGTGTGTTACAGGTTCTAGTTGAATCTGTGGCCGCAGATCATGATCCGCCCTTCATGGTACCCGCTGCAATGTGTGACTTTGAGGTTGCGAAAGTTCCGAGTGGAATCTTAGCCATCATCTACAAAACTGCCTTGAATAATGTCGAGACCTCGGACCATGTCATGGAGTTGTTTGGTAGATATCACGATTTTGTTGTCTCGTCAGGAGCGAAAGTTGATTTCGAAGTGAGCGACGAGTTTCTTACCCGTTTGTTGCTAATGTCAAAGTCGAGCAACTTCTCGAAAAATGAGAGGAACAGAGCTTTTTCACGAGCTGAAAACTGTCTTGAAAAGTCTTTGACAAGCCTTCCTCTCAAACCTGAGTACGTACCCGGAAGAAGTCACTACAAGTCGTTGGCGACAATATGCCAGCGCCTGGCGATTCGCGGTCGCTCTGATCGTGCTCTTCAGCTTTTGGATTCTGCTTACAAGACTGGCGCGCTGCCAGTGCGCGCAAAAGCACTCAATCCAATTTTGAAAGTCGTCGCATCTCAGCCAGAAGGAAGCATCAAAGTCGCAATAATCAAGGAGTGGGCTGCAAAGCAAGGCGCCAGGTTCGCAAAATTCGATCAGACTAATCTCAAGCTTGCATGAGATTCTGGCAAGTAAGAGACTATATATTTATTCATCAAATTAGAACTTTGTCTAACAAAAAATGACGGCGTTCAAAGCATATACGCCCCGCCTGCTAATAGCAAGTTTCTGCGAGTGAACTTCACGTTGTAGACAGGCGTTCTTTTCGTATGGAACACGGCCAAATGGTCCGTTGAAGATTGAATTTCCTTTCGTTTCCGCTGATCCCCTAGGAGCTTGTTCAAGGGCTCGTAGGCTTCGGGCTCAGGTCCGGCCTCTGCCGTATTTCTTTTCACGTCCCACACACGGACGCTACCATCTGCGCCACCTGAGACAAGTACAGAACCTTCTTGCGAAAACGACAGGGAATAGATGGACATTCTACCGTGACCGCGCATCGTTTTCAATCTGCGGCCGCTGCCAATATCCCAGATATTGATCACACTGTCATCTCCAGCAGTGGCCAGCCAGCGACCGTCAGGAGAGCACGCAATTGCAGAAATCGCGCCGACGTGGCCAATGAATACTCTCACAGATGACCCTTTATTAATGTCCCACATCCGCACTGTCCGGTCGCTTGAGCCAGTGAAAAGATACGTTCCGTTGGGATGCCAGCTGACAGTATCGACATCACTCATGTGGCCGGCAAAAATACGAAGTGGATACACGTGATCAGAGCTCCAAAGTCTAGCGGTCTGATCATGCGATGCGGAGGCAAAGTAGTGGCCAAAGGGACCGTATTTGACGTCCCAAACGGGGTCTGTGTGGCCCTTGTACGAGACCAAGCCGGTATATGTATCCATAGACCATAGTCTGACCGTGTGGTCTTCAGAACTCGAGAGCAACGTGCGATTATCAGGGCTGAAGCTGAGACCATATACAGCTCCAGAGTGGCCGATGAGGCGCTTGGAAGATGAAGATGTCTTCTCCTCTTTCAAAATACCTCCGAGTCTCGAGCCTTTCAAATTCCATAGCTGAACATATGACTCGGCAAATGCTCCGGCACAAAGAGCGGCATCATCGCTGAATGTCAGATTGTTCAATTCATCGTGGGTGTTGTGAAAGGTGTACATGCATACTGAGGGCAAAGGGGTCTGGGGAGTCCCCAGCTTCAAGCGGTCACGGAAGTCGACAACTTTTTCAATGGCCGCATCAACATCTACCGGGCGATACTTTGGTAAGGGCAGAGCTTCTACGGGTGGGCTATCAGTCTCCGCTTTAACAGAATTTGCGAACTCCTCCGAGAGATTATCGCCGGACTCCTTGTCTCGCTGTTCCAGCATACCTGCAACTTCCTGCTGGAACTCGGAGTCCAACGGCATGCGTCCAAGTCTAACATTTTGTGAATTGTATCCAGCAGTCCCATTGCCTGAACCCGAACTTGAACCTGAACCTGAACTGGCGCCTAATCCTTCGCCTGGTAGAAGTCCTGCCACCTGAGCGACCGGCGGGCCAGATTTGACTTCCACATCGATGTGATCGTTAATCATACGTATGACAACAATGCTTCCTGCCGCCTCGTTGTTGTGCAAAAAAGACAGTAATAAATCGAACGAGGTCGAGGACATCAGAACGCGATATTTGGTGGTCCGGAATCTCTGCGCCAGCCCGTTCTCTTCAACGTGGTTTGCCAGTTTGAGGCCTGCAAGTGTGTCAATTTCCTGGGTATGCAAAATGCGGTGGCTTTCAGAGAAGAGAGAGAAAAAGTCACTGGCGTCCTGAAGATGTCCTTGAGCAAGCAGCTCGAGATACATGTGCACAAAGCACGGGAACAAGACGCGACTGAGCTCGGGCTGATACAAATCCAGACTTTTCTCGACCCACTCTTTCAATGCCAAGTAGGCCTGGCTATAGACTTCGGGGCCTGTATGCGCATTAGCCATGGATATAGGCATGACGCCAGTTTGACTGCCTGTCTGATTGCCAGAGGGCTGCGTCATGGCTCGCGAACTTTCAAGCCGGAGCATAGCCTCGGTCCGAGCATAGCCCTGCTTTTTGAGAAATTCGAGAACGATTCGGTTAAGCTCTTCCAAGGGAGGGTTCCTTCGAGGCTGATGATCCTGCCGATCTGCCATCTTGAAGGTGACGAACTTACTAACCCGCAGCGAAGGAGCTGGCTAGGTATGGCAGCAGCGGCTGGGACGAAGTAGTCCGTGCCCACACACAACTGAACACATTATTCTATATGAGAAGCTTCATCTTTTTAAAGAAGTTGTTGTTTGGGCTGGAAGCAAGCTATTTTTAATCTCTACTGGGTTTTGATTTAGACTTCGCTTTGGCCTCTTCTTCAGCCTTTTGCTGCTCAATGGCCAAAACAACAGCTTCGAGACGCTCAGCATCCACGATCTCCATGGCCTGACCAGGACGCATGATTGCGAGCTCGATATTCTTGGCGCCAGTCTGGACAACCTCGAGCAATCCTTCAACCACTAACTTTACAGCCGCGTCCTCGTCCATGTCCTCCTTGTAATTTTTCTCGAGCATTTCGCGGACAGTTTTCGACGAACGACCGATGGCATTGGCCTTCCACGCCGAAAAGATGCCGCTAGGCTCTGTGTGGAACAACTGTGGGACGTTCTCATCGGGATCGAAGCCTACTATCAACGTGGCAACGCCGAAGGGTCGAGCGCCGCCGCTCTGTGTATACTTTTGCTTGAACCCGGCCAAATACTTTGTGATGTACTCGACACTTACACTATCTTCCAGCGTCAGGCGGCGGCTTTGGGCTTCAACACGCGCTCTGTCCAGCAGAATACGGGCGTCTGCATTGAGACCAGCAAAAGCCAGTGTTACATGGTCGTCAATTTTGCACAATTTCGACGGCATAGTCCGCGTATCGTGCAGCTTCAGAGCGCTGCGGCGTTCGCAGCCCAGGACTACGACTTCTTTTCCTTTCACAGCAACAGCACAGGTGCCCCGCTTGACAGCTTCCTGAGCATACTCTACCTGAAATACGTGCCCGTCGGGTGAGAACACGCTCAGTGCGCGATCGTAGCCAGACATTGCTGAGGATGATGTATGAGGCGAGCTGGTACTGTGTGTGGGGCTTGGGAATGTGTGGCAAGAGGCCGCACTGTAATGTAAGCGTTGGTTCGAACGCAGACGACTGAAATGGTGCCCCAAACGTGTTATTATCTAATTTGGATCTATTTCACTAGATTAACGGAACACACTCGTCACTTCCAATTAATTTAAAAGTCGAGACTAAGTAATCGACCTAGAGACGACCTTGTATTCATTTATCACATAGCACTCCAAGAACGTCATTAAATTAGTCAGTCCCCGTCCTTGAGCTCTCTGGCCATCAGTATACGTTCGAATTTTTCCAGTTATATTCACTTAGATCATTAACATCGAACGCTGAGCTCGATGGTCAAAAAAAAACTTGCTGCGCCTGACAGGGTTGCTTATCTTGGACAAATGTGTGCCATGATCGGCTCAGGGTCTCCAGCCCTCGCCCGCCTTTATGGGCAGAACATGTACACTGTTGCACAAAAAAGCGTGATCCGGTTAGACCCTGGAACAAAACGCTGCATATGTAAACAGTGTGGTTACCTGAATATTCCAGGTCTGACAGCGTCATATCGTCTGGTAGACAAGTCTAAGCATGGAATAGACCCTGTTCTGAGAGTTGAATGCAAATGCGGCCGCGTCAAATACTACCCCTTAAAGAGTCATCGCAGAACCTCGTTAAGGGCATAGAAAAGGTTTAAGCTTGTTCCTTTATTCCATTTTTTATTGATATCCATCGAAAATATATGCCTTTTATCTAAAGACGGGTAGGCGCTAGGCTGCGGGTCAGGAAATGTACTTGCTGTGATTTCGCAAACTAAATACAAGGAATTCGATTGATTTATGAAACCGGATTTTAAAAGTTATCACACCTTGCCTCAGCTCGAAAAATCGCATGGACCTTCTCCTCAGAACCAGTAAATCACAGGGGCCACCTCCTGTATTTATGCAGTGCGCTTAGTGAATAGCTTCCGTAATTTATTCCTTGGATCATTGTGATAACCGATAACAACTCACAGCAACATGAGCAGCGATTCGAATCCGGCATCGCCGTTCCTCAGAGCTAAAGAACGGACAATGTCCTCCAGTTCTTTCGATTTGGATAGTGAAAGCGCCGCTCCGGATGATGGCGTATCCTGGATTAGTCTTCTGAACTCGTACACCGTGCGACCTCACGCGCTCTACGAAAAATCTGGGCATCCGTTAAACGAATTGAAGGATAATCTGACCAAAAGAGGCGCGAAGATAAAGAAAATAGCTCGACATCATCGTGATCGGGTTGTCAAGGACGAGCGGGTAGACCGCCTTGCTAAGGAAGTTGAGAAACGTTTTAAGAAACTGCACGGCCTCGTTAACGACAAAAAGCTGCATTCAGCTACCGCTCGTCTTTGGTTTACACTCTCTATTCTCCACTTATTTTATTTTGGTATTCTCATGGCGAAATGGCCGAAATACGTCCATATCGTGTACACGGCCGAACTAGCTGTTCTCATCCCGTATCGGTTTTACTCGTACAAGAAGCGTGAATTCCAGTATTACCTTGCTGATTTATGCTACTTCGTGAATTTGATGGCAATTCTTTTCATTTGGGTGTGGCCAAACTCTTCCTTCCTTTGGATCTCTTGTTACGCTTTCTCCTTTGGTACCCTGTCGTTTGCTATAATTACTTGGCGCAATTCTTTGGTATTACACTCTGTTGAAAAGACCACGAGTACCATTATTCATCTTCTCCCGCCAGTAGTATTTTATACTATCAATTTCCGTCTGGACGAAGACTTCCAGAAAATGCGCTTCCCAGCCGTCCAGCACATAGAGCGGTGGCAGGTGTGGAGAAGCCTTTTTTACACTACTCTGGCATACTTCACATGGCAATCGCTCTATCACTACTTTATCACGATACGAGGTCAAAAGATGATCAAGGCCGGCAGAGTAACGAGCTTCGAGTACTTGCGCAAACGGTATGCTAAAAAACCAATTGGTAAGTTCGTCAACGGCTTGCCCGGACCCCTCCCTGTTGTTGCTTTCACATTTATTCAATTTGGCTATCAGATAGGCACGATGGTGCCGCTACCGCTACTCTATAGAAGCGAGTTTCTTTCCATTGTGTTCCTTACGGGTATTTTTGGCGCAGCCGCATATAATGGCGCCACTTACTATATGGATGTTTTCGGCGAAAGGTTCCATAAAGAACTGCAGAAGGTCCAAAGAGAACTCACTGAAGCCACTGAGGAGCTGCGATTGGAACGTGCTCAGAGCCGCGATGCCTCTGACTCTGGAATTTAGATAATCATTCTTAAATATATTCAATAAGTTGCTTTGCGACGTCAATCTAGAAAAGGCGTCTTTTTCATTAGGTGATCAAGCTTCACGGAGGTTACTGCGAGCTTTTTCCAGTCGAGGGCAATCACCGCCCACAAGTTCCTGACGACAAAATTCATTGCATGCTAGATAGACCGCAGCCTGGTCAGCAATTTCTTGTAGATGAGCTATCACCTTTCGGTTTCCCCTTGTGAAGCCATAGATTGTGTAATGCAAGTTGAGCTCCTTGCAGAACTCAATCACTCGAGGTTGCACGGCACGAAAGTTATGACGCGGCATACGCGGAAACAGGTGATGAATTACCTGAAACTGAAGACCGCCATGTACAAAGTCTAACCAAGCGGGGCAATCGACATCCATCGTCGTACGAACTTGGCGCTGCGCAAAGGACTCGTTAACTCCAAAGTCGCTGGTGGATTGAGCGAAGTGCGATAAGGTTATTTGAACATGAACTGGCATTGTGATCATGTGGGACACCAGGATAAAGATCCAGCGCTGACCTGCCGTGGAGAGGCGTTTGAAGCAGATTTCATAAAAATACCAGTAGAAAAAAAAACACATTCCGACGATCTCAACGTATCTGAAAATCATCGCTTTGCCCTTTAGTGGGCCAAGACCGCAGAGCAGGTACTCCCAAGATAAACGGTACAGATTGAAGCGACCAAAACAGAGAATTGGGTAGTAAAGATAATGCTGTAGAGGTAGCATAGTTCTTGCAAAAGCATCGTAAGTTAGACATTTCTCGTAAAAGGTGGAATAAATACTGCCGAACAGCCGACTCGTAACCGCAAAAAACGGCAAGTGCTGAATATCTGGATCATGCACAGGATCGTTTGTAACAATGTGGTGCACATTATGGTTCCGTTTCCACCAGCCAAGGCTGAGCCCCCCTAAGTAAGAGGCCACAGCGCACCCAAAAAATGTGTCGAAATAGAAGTTGTGGGTAATAGCTAGGTGGCCCGCGTCATGGGCGATGAATGTGAGTTGATGCCATGCGAAACCCAGCAACATGGCTGAAATAGCAAGAAGAGCCATGGAGGTGTCTCTGTAATACGCAAATAGGTAGAAAGAACTTCCGAAAAGTGCAGAAATTCGACTGAGCTCTCGCACGTAGCCCCAGTAGTTGCACTGGAACCGGCCCTCTTCTTCGAGTTCTTTGAATAGTTTTCGGAACTTTGTTTGAATTTGAGTTTGAACAGTTGGAGTTACCTCTGGGTATTTTGCAAGATCACGTTCGAGCTCGCTGTTCAGTGTGGACTCTATATAATCGTTCTCTGAAGCAGCCAATTTGCTATTGAGGTCACTCGCAGTTAATGGATTTTTTCGCCCAAATGAACTTTCGCCCGGTCCAAAAATTTCATTTTCGGGCGTAGGACTTCTGCCAGGCGAAGTTTCAGCACTACCGGACGCTTTGCGTTTCGATCTTTCAAAAGATTTGAAAATAAGCTCGTCAACCTGTGCACGTGTCCTGAATTTGCCACCTTGGATAGGCGGAATGAACCCTTCGAAGGGAATTTCGCATGTTCCTATTTTGTAAGAATCCATTTTCTTCAAAGTCGACTCGCAATGATACACGTCCATCTCATCTGTGCCATCGCGACCTACCATGTGGAGTATTGACTTATCGCCTCCGGGGTGCTTGTCTATCCAGCTATTGAGCTTCAAAACATTACCATGTCGGATAACAAGAAGATCGCCTTCAGCAATACGTGCTTCTATCTCATTTCTGGTCAGATGCATGGAAAAGTACACTTGGGCACAGGAATGACTTAGGTGTGAGTAAGATCCCCGTCAACTCGCGAATCGGCCAGAGCACCACTCTTGACCGTATGTAGTGCACATCATGCAGATGTGTCTAGGTGCTCTAAATCGAAAATAATAGCGGTTTTTCGTGAAATACCATTGGATTTTAAACTTTTTTCAAATCTATCAGTACAAGAGCTCGTTGGATTCTAGAGCCGGTTCTAAGAATGTCTCGGTCCAATTTATGTGGTCAAAGGCCTCACACACAATAGAGTTGCAATGTCTAATAGTCTGAACCAACAAATAGCTCGCTATACTTGAATCAATAGGCATCAGGCTGCTTGAGAACCCACTCGACTGCTTGGTGGACCGTCTTGATCTCATCCGCCTCGTGATGGGGCATGAGGACTGTGAACTCCTCTTCAATAAAGAACAGAGCATCAACAACATCCAGGCTATCGAGGCCAAGGTCTTCTGTGAACCGGGCCTCAGGTGAGAGCTTAGCAGCATCGACCTTGTCACAGTTCGAAAGAACGTCACAAATACGCTGCTGAACAAACTCGTAGGTGAGCGGGGCAGGGCCAGCACCGTAATTCCGACTCAAAGTGGTAGTTTTGAATATGTGGTTTGCAAGGAAAGCAGGTCTCTGAAGCGAAACAGGGGCTTTGAGGCCTCCAGCTCGAGCCGGCAGCGAGCGAATAATTGCCTGTCGTAACATTGGTCAGCAGGGAAAGTTCGAAGCTGAGTGGTCCCTTTGTAGGCCTTCCAAACCCGCCGTTGAGTCCGCTTGACCTTGCCTTTCATCTCTGCATCTGTGCGTTGGAGCTAAGAAGAAGTTTGTCAAAAACAGTTGCAGTCGGAAAAGTTTCGCCAGGTGTGAGGTGTCTCCTCTGTGAATATCATGCACGCTCTCGCAACTTCTGGCATCGCCTTCACCTTTGTGAAACCAGCAAATCGAATGAAATCTGATAAATTTATTTAACAATGCTAATGTATGAAGTAATGAATAAGGAATAATTTGAAACCTATATGGGGCCGTTAGCGCCGAAAGCCTCAAGCGCGGGGTCAGCTTCGAGAGGCCGGGGTTCACTCTTCTTAACTCGTGAGCTCTTTTTGGGTACACGGGCCAGCCAGTACAGGAAAATGGTGCCGGCAATGTTGAAGAAAAGGTACGCCCAGAGAATGCCAAAGTTCCTCCACCGGTCGGAGTAAGGTGCGTTAATCGAGGCTAGGAAAGTGTTTGTTTCAGAGATGGTGCAGTACTCGCAGGCCGAGGCAGAAGCGTCTTTGAGATATCCACCAGCAGCACTGATGTAAGTGCCCATGTATTCACCACAGGTCTGGCCAGGGGGAGCATTGAACTGCAGGTACTCGTAGTCGTCGCAGTGAACGTCGGCATTGGCGAGGGCTAGAGTCAGCATACCGCCAATCCAGTATGTCATTGGCGAAACTCGATACATAAATTTCCAGAAACCAGGCATCTCGTCTTTAGTGCGAAGAACACCGCAGAACATTAGAGTGAGGATGAAAAGCATCATGGACACGTTAGAAGCAGTCGCGTCATCTTCAAGACCGGCGGCAACTAACTGACCAAGAGTGGTTGCGAACATGTAAAACATAATGATGTAAAAGCAGGTCAGTCCACCGCGTTCAGCAAGTTGTTGTTGGTGGTTAGGGCCATCAGGAACGTTATTGTAGAGGCCGACAGGGTAGTACCAACAAAAGAACGACAAGACGGCTGAAAATATCTGCCAAGGTATCTCGGCGACGATAACTGCAGAGATGAAGGCCTTCCAAGAAACAATCTTAGAAGGACGCTCACGGGTTTCGTACAAATTCCTCTGGGAGACGTAGGTAGGTAGATACTGCTGGATCAGCGCCGTCAGGAGAGTGGTGAACATGAAAACGGAGTACATCATGTTCTGCATGCCCTGGAGAGTGTTATCGGCCTTGAAGAAAACAAAACCATTGAACAATGCAGTAGCGATTGACAGCACTACCTTAGCCCACAGATATGAGGGGGTACGCCAGTACTGTTGCCACAAACGATAGACGAACAACTGGAACTGCACATAGAAAGGCGCAGCAAACTCCCGGTTCTCCTCAACACCCTCGTTCTTGTTGTCGGGGGATGCATTGAAGCGGGTCATGAGTGAGTTTATTTCAGAACGAACAGCCTGGCGCTCCTCGCTCTTGAGCCAAACCTCAGCGTAGTCGTGCTTGGCGTGGGAGCCGGGGGCAGCACCAATAACGGAAAGCATCCACTCAGCGGGGTTGGCATCGGGAGGGCAAGGATCAGCACCGTACTTCTCGAAATAGCCGGTCAAAGTACGAGCGTTGGGACCAATGTCGCCGAAGTAGACAGTGCGGCCACCTCTGGCAAGGAACAAAAGACGATCGAACTCGTTCAGGAGCAGAGCAGAGGGCTGGTGGATGGTACAGAGAATGGCCTGGCCGGCGTTCGACAGCTTCTTCATCAGCTGGCACACAGACCACGCGGTCTGCGAGTCCA
>JAJMSA010000017.1:0-168214 GCA_030558175.1 Wickerhamiella musiphila
TAGTAGACAACAAGGCTTCCCGTCCGATCAGCCCTATTTAAGCTACTGAGAGCATTACCAAGTATTGCGGTGGGAGACCACGCGAGAACAGAATGTGCTGCACGTTTCTTTTTTTTTTAGGTTTCTTATCTTTTTTTTTCTAATGTATCGACATGACGAAGTCGCACGCCTTCTAAACAGACGGTGTTCTGACCCGAAACTTACCCTTGCCGCCTCAGCGGAAACTCCATCACACATCCCTACTGATTAAGTGGTTGAAAATTGCCGAATGTTGATGTCTGAGTTACAATTTCTAAATTAGCAGGTCTAACGCAAGCCCTCGTCACCGAAGGTTGTGCTTGGCTGGGCTCCCTGATTTGGCCATAGGTTTCATGCGCATAACGTTGAATGTCAGACTTAGTTACACGGTTTGAAGGATGAATCTCTGGTGGCCTCCATCAATGGCATGTGCAGAGCATGAGAGGCTTGAGGCGATGATAAGTAGTAGTATTCAATTCTCGAAGATGATCACGCTCCTAGTTGGCGACAGGCTCTTGAAGATACCTACGAACAATTTCTAGGAACGCTTTCTAGGAGCACTTTCCAGGAATACTTTCAGGAAGATTTCCTGGACATGTGTCTTCTCCTATTTTGGGGACATTCCTGGGAACACATGGATGCAAAGCTCTAGGTTCGAAACATATATTTTGTAACGCTTTCTCCGCCCGATCCAAGGATCTTGGATCCAGCCTGCATAAACCTCAATGCCGCCAGTCTCAGCGTCACAATCTAAAAAAAATAATATTTCAGGCTCTTATGCGAGCCAAATAAAAGGTTTCTTTTATGTTCACATACAAAATCAGAATGTCGCAATCCTCTATCCTCCACAAAACCACAAACCTTACTACTCATACAGACTTTTCACTGTCATCACTTGCTATCACACATCCACTGAAAAATCACCCGGATGAATGCTGTCGCTCGAAATCTCCCATGAAATCAAAGAGCGCACGTATCCCTGCATTATTTGCAATGAAGATATCTCCGCTGAGTCCCGTGTTTGGTCCTGCAATTCCTGTTTCAGAGTCTACGACCTGAGCTGCGTGCGCAAATGGAGCAACAAATCCGAGTTAAAAACATGGAAGTGTCCTCAATGCGCTAAGGAACACTCGAAAAAGTCGCTCACTTACAAATGTTGGTGTGGAAAGCAGAAAAATCCCGGAGAACTGGCCGAATTCCCGCACTCTTGCGGCCAGACCTGCGGTGCTCGCAAGGCACAGACCCAATCCAAATGCCCGCATCCGTGCACATCTGTCTGCCATCCGGGCCCACACCCTCCTTGTCTTGCTTTCGGTCCTCAAACTCAATGTTATTGCGGTAAACTTACGATGCCGCCGACTAAGTGCCAGCAAACACAGTACGGAGGCTTCAGCTGCAGGGAGAAGTGTGGTAAACCGCTGAAATGCGGTATCCACCAGTGCCCTAAGCCATGCCACAAAGGCAAATGTTCCCCTTGTCGGGTCAGAAAAAAAACAAAATGTTTGTGTGGCAAAGAAGAACGCAAGCTGCCCTGCCGCGCCGAGTTTCTATGCGACCAGACCTGTGGTGCTCAATTGGACTGCGGTAACCATATTTGCACACGCGGATGCCATCTACCGGATCCAAAACTTCATATATGTGATTTGAAACCCCAGAAAAATGAAAAATGTCCCTGCGAGGCAACGCTAGTCAAGGATCTTCTGGGCTACGAAAGATCGTCTTGTGCTGAAACTTTGCCTACTTGCGGGCGAGCCTGCCCCAGAATATTAAATTGTGGTCATCAGTGTCCTAAGAAATGCCACGCCGGTGAATGCGGTCCCTGTGTAGTCCAATCACTTCAGAAATGCGAGTGCGGGTCTACTTCTCAGATGCGGCCTTGCGGAGACCTTAAATTCCAATGCGAGACTGTCTGTGGCTCGAATTTGCTGTGTGGACGTCATAAATGCACCAGGAAATGCTGTGAAGGGCGCAAATTTGCCCAGCTAAAAAAGCAAAAACAAAAAAAGCTGTCGATGGCGGATCTCGAGTCCCAGCTCGATGCTCTGCTCCACGACACTCCAGATGACGAATTCGCACACATGTGCTTGCAAACCTGCGGTAAAAAATTGTCGTGTGGCAAGCATTTCTGTAAACAGCTGTGTCACAACGGTAGCTGTCCGCCGTGCCGCCAAATAGACTCCACCTCAGACCACTTCTGTCCCTGCGGGAAAACAACGTTGCGAGCACCTATTCGCTGCGGAACCCCGCTTCCAAGCTGTAATTTTAGATGCCATCGAATCCCTGACTGTGGACACACTCCGAATCACGCTTGTCACGATGATTCCGTTGCATGTTTGCCCTGCACAGCCTCCATGCAGATCAAATGTCCATGTGGCAATTTATTTATTAGCAAGTGCAACAATGCCCGAAACGGCAGGACTCGATGCTCCCGAGCCTGTCAAAGAGAACGTAGTTGTGGCCACAAATGTCCACTAGTTTGTCACGACGGAGAATGCCCTCCTTGTACACAGCCCTGCGACAAGGTTGTCTGCGATTTTGGCCACAAATGCCAGAAATTTTGCCATGAGGGCAAATGCGACCCCTGCGTCCAGACTGCTGTTTGTCCCTGCAAACGTCTGAAGATGAACTACGACTGTGATGAACAGCTAGAGGTGTTCTGTATGTCCCGATGCTTCAACCGTGAGAAGCCTTACCATCCGATTCTTCTGTCCATGTACGAAGAGGACCGAGCAGGTTGCAAAGACGTTGAGTCTCAGCTTCGTGATTTTGTTTTTGCAGACTCTAAAGTGCTCTGGCTGAAGCCAATGCGTCGGAAAAAGCGTCGGTTTGTTTACTACATGGCGGAGCACTTAGGACTTCTAGGCCAGTCGTTCGACTCAGGGCCTAATCGAGCTGTTTGCGTGTCCAAGCCCAAAGATTTTACGGCCTTTGTTCCTATTAATACCATTAGTCGTGCGATTTTCTTACTACGAGTTCATCAGACCGGAGTCGTTTTATCCTTGGAGAATTACGAACAGGAAATCGAGAGATACGAACAGGAAAAACAACTTTGAACTGTGTTTCAACGCACTCCGCATTGGTTTCAGTATGAATGTACATAGAACATAGGAGAAAATTCACGCATGAGCCGTACCAGAGAACTTCAGGAACTAAGGAGCATTGTATGCTCTTCGCTCTTTGCAATGGCTCGTTCCTTATTTTCCGGCTACAAATTTATTTTTAAAATAAATGGTTTTTTTGTATGGTGATTGTTTGAAGTGTCCCTTTTTCGATTATTGAGCAAGGATTCGACAAGTGCATACCGGCAACGACCTGATCAGGTCAAACAAGCTATTTTTTCCAGCAATGAGAATACTGCCCAAGCCTGTTTGAACCAAACTTCACAGAGTCTGGAAGACGCGCAGTTTCTGCAAAATTAAGAGCGCAGAAAATAACCCCAGCTTTTGTCACACTTTGCTGCGAAGCGCTCGATGCGTGGGAAGGAAATGCCTCACTACTCAAATTCCAGCCCAGATAAAACCCAGAAATCTTGAGTTCTTACAAATATTCATTTTAACAGTGGAATGCGAACTATTTTTCTCTCAGAAAGCATCATGCAGCACAGCGCAAGGGTATAATGCTATTTTGAATTCGAGCTATAAGTCGAGAAAACACGTGTGGATAAAGATCGAAAAGGCATCACGCAAGCCTGTAGTTTTATAACAAGCAAACAACTAGATCAAATTAAAGTAGGAAATCTATAGTTTTATCATGAAACATCGAGCAGTAGACTTGAAGAATGAAATGCAAAACACAAACAACCATAGCTTTCAAGCATAACAGCATCAACTTTTGCACTCGCTGTTGTGGCTGGAACACAAGAAAGAACAACAGTGAGTACGTCCCTCGCAAACTCGAAGCCTTTTAGCTTTTCGTTCTTTGCGTTTCTCTTCAAAGAAATATCAATGCCCAGCAATCCCTCAGAATTTACCGACATGCCGGCTATAAATAGCGCGGCCATCTGAGAACGGCTGATGACCCACGGTGACCTTTCACTGGTCCCAACCAGTCCCCTGCCCGCCTCCAATGAGGATCCCCATGCCCCGACGGCCTGTTTGGCATTTGTTACCCTAACAACGAGCTGTGCCGCATTAAACTCAATTTAAACACGGAGTCGCGAAACCGTGTTTTCGTGTGCGAGCCACATCTTTCCAGAAGCTGTTTGAAATCCAGCTAGTATTGCTACTTCCAGGCCCGAGCGCTCAATTTGAACCGATGTGACACATTACAAGCCAGATTGAGTGTTTTGGAATGATCGGCATCGTAAACACAAGCCTCGAACAAGCAAGGGACCCGAGCAAAATATATGCCATAGAAATATGTACATAGGTATGAACGCTTTTGTTACTGCTTGGTTATAGTATTGCAGCCCCCTAGAACGCCCAGCTCTTCTACTCAACGACACGCTATTGCTCGCGGATGCGTTGTTTGGCGAGCTGCAGTTTTGAGCGGAGGACGCAGGGTAGTCGCTGCACCCTAACCTCGGTTTGAAAGCTAATGCAAGACTCACCAACACATCAGCCTACTTCTCTTCTGAACCTCTTTTAAACGGTCGATTCGCACTGCTGATTCCGACATCCTCGAGGAAGGCATTACTCGCTCAGATATTTATTGTTCTGCAGTTGAGTCGAAGTGCAGAACCACATCAACTAGCAATTTTTCACAGCCTTCTTGCTATTCCTCCATCGACGTTTAATTAGCTCCTCTCAAAGGTATCCCAAAACTCACACGAAAATAAATGCATTCTAAACGTTTGCTAATTCTACATCTAGCAAATGCTTTGGCCGCATTAGATGGAATGATTGCCCTCAGTTTGAAGGGTGTTCCTGGCGCGGAATCCTCAAAACATCTGCTGAGAAGAGACGACTCTCTGGACATTTCTTTGTCGAACGAAAACACATACTACCAGATCTCTGTGGGTTTTGGCTCCGAGCAAGAGGCTGTTGACTTCACAATCGATACGGGCAGCTCCGATGTCTGGGTGATGTCCAGCGACAATCCCTACTGTTCAACGACATTAAATTGTTCCGGCTCCGTGACTTTCGATTACAATCAATCTTCGTCGTTTACATGGAACGATACAAGCTTTTCGATTGTTTACGGCGACAAAACCTTTGCTAAAGGTAAATGGGCGCAAGACAGCCTCACTTTCGGCTCGGATGCCACTCTTACCGGAGCCAACTTCGCCGTGGCTACCGATACCGACTCGAACATCTCTGTGTTTGGCATTGGTCTGGTTGCTGGCGAGAGCGCCTCGAGCTACGAAAATGTGCCGCTGCAGCTAAAAAACCAAGGACTAATTAAGAGTGCGAGCTACTCGTTGTGGTTGAACGATGTGGATGCGCTCGAAGGCTCTATTTTGTTTGGCGGCGTCGATCACTCAAAGTACCAGGGCAATCTGCAGTCGATTCCGCTCGTTTCCTCGAGCTCTTTGACTGTTGTGCTGAATGAGATCTCGCACTACACAGAGAGCGGCGAGCAGGCCTCGCTGATGTCGACAAAACTGCCTGTGTTGCTTGATTCGGGTACAACTCTGAGCTATCTCCCCGAAGCCATGGTCGAATCTCTCAACACTTTGCTCGGTGCGCAGTGGTCATCATCGTTGCAGATGAGTATCATGGCTTGTAATGCCACTGGTGGTCTGGTCTACAATTTTTCTGGTATCGAAATCATGCTTCCCTACAGCCAGATGCTCCAGAAACTCGCTACCTCCTCAGGAGGCACAGTAACTCTGTCCGACGGCACCGAAGCCTGTGCTCTGGGTATTGTGGGCTGGTCTAGCTCGCAATATATTCTGGGAGACTCATTCTTGCGCAGCGCTTATGCTGTTTACGATCTGGACAACATGGAGATAGCCCTCGCCAATACCCATTTCAACCAGACTTCCGAGAGCTATGAAGCCATTGCCTCGACAATCCCGGCTACGCAGGCCAAATACTACTCAAGCACGCAAACAAATACCGCTTATACGACACATTCGCCAGTTTACTCGTCGATGACGATTCTGGCAGTTGAGAGTTCGAGCACCAGCTCGTCCAGCTCGAGTTCTAGCCCAAGCTCCAGCTCGACTACTGCTTCGAGCACTTCCAATACTGATTCTAGCGTTTTGCCGACAGCTTCAACCTCAACTTCCGACCTCAGCGGCTCGGTTTCGGCCCTAATTCTGGGCTCCACGGTTGCCTCCAGTGAGCTTAATTCGCCAGCCGTGCAGACTTCGTCTCAGGCTTCGAGCCAAATAAGCTCTGAAATCTCGGCCTCAGCCTCTGGCGCCACATCTATGGCTAGCGTCACTTCACATTCTTCTTCTGCATCATCCACGCAAGCCACAACTTCATCGCATGCTTCTTCTTCTACGAACGCAGCGGCGCATGCATCTTTGCCGCTTGCGGCCATTCTAGTTGGCATAGCCGGCCTTCTGTAATTTAATGGTTCCGAGTGGCCAAAAAACTTTTTGTTTACGACCTTAGATATTAATTTTGACGATAATAATTTTGACAGAGCAATTTGGGCCTCACTACATGCACAGGTGTGCTAAGTGGAAGCACTGAGATGAGCTTTATTCCGAACGAGAAATGGGAACGAAAGCTTTCCGAAGAGGATGAATTCGGTGGTAACTCCGTGAATTTTTTTTTTTTTTTTTGCTACAGTTTCGTGGCTTCAAACCTCACATGGCCATGTCGTAGGGATTGATCTAGACTAGCTGATCTATACATCTTGAGTCGAAAAATACCAGTCGATCCGCCTTGAGGTCTCCGGCAGCTCTTGCTACTTTTGATCCTCTCTCGGGGAAAACCCATGCCGAGTCTGAATTAGATTAAATCTATAGCGATACGTGTACTTAGAAGTTCTGGTATGGATTCAAACTCAGCTGGTGCAGTTGATGCGAAGCTGCTGGCTCCAGACTGGAGCAGGCAGCTGCACTGTTGAGGTGGCTTTAAACACTCAAAGCGAGTCCTTGAGCTTACGGAGTTTGTCCTTGAGCGAAGAACCCTCTTTCTTCTCGCCTTCGCTCTTCTTGAAAGACTTACGCGAGGCATTGGACCACTGGGGCGACATCGCGGGAGCGAGCAGCTCTTCCTTGCGCTGCTGTTCTTTGGTTTTGGCTTCTCCAACTGAGTAAAATTCGCCGACCATTTTTTCGAGAGTGTTTGGTTTCTAGTAATGTAGTGAGTAGAAAGGAAAACTAGGAGGTATGGCGACGCAGCTGAGCTTATCTCTGTTTGTGAATATGCAGCATGTATGCAACCCCTAGCCCTGATCTTATCACGCAGGTGCAAATCTCGCAACTACGTCTGTGGTGGTGTTTGAAAAGCCCTGAATGGCTTGCAACATTAGATTCAGTCATAAACGAACTTCTCGATGTGGAGCTTGGCAACCTAGAGGAGGCTTGTGTTCGACTTCAATCGAGCCAAGCTGCAGCCCGCTGAACTCGGGTGAGCTTCGCAGATCCGCTTAGTCACTGCTTCCGCTTGGCTCCCGGGAGATGTCAGCTGCTGTCTTTTCACTTTTTGAGCTTATGAGATTTGACTTGGGGGAGAGAGTGGAAACCTAGCCGTGTTACTTAATCTGCAACCGTCAAATCTTCCAGGCCGATTTCAAATTTCCTGGTAAAACCACCCCCTTCTGCTCGCACTGCTCTTGACGAAAACCCGCAAAAATAAGATGCAGCTGAGGAGTTTCCCTGCACCTGTTTTCGAAAGGCTGGCGCCAGACATAGTCTTCCAAAGGCATATCGATGCGAAAACCCGCCCTACAGCTCGACAGTTTCACGAGTTCCGGCCGCTCCGCATAAAGTACGGCTCTCAAAACGAGCTTTTTGAAGGAGCACTGGGCTCAGCCGTCGCCCAGCTGGGCGAGAGCACTGCCGTCTGCGGCGTCTCAGGAGGCTTCACAGACTTCGAGGATGAAGGCGGTATTTATGCCAATGTCGAAATTAATCGTGGCGGTAGGGCTGGTTTCCCCACCGCTGAGGAACAGTCCCTAAGCCGCCAGCTGCAGGACCTTGTGCGCTCAGCAAGCTTTGATCCGGCAAATTTCGACATAGATGCAGAGACTTTTGAGCCGTGCAGAGCAAAAGTTGTTCTCACAGCGAATATTCGCATCTTGAACCGCACAGGCCCCTCTCTGGACCTTGCATGGGCCGTTTTGGTTGCTGCTTTGCGGGACACTAAAATTCCTTTTTTTGAGGTTGATGAGCGGACGCAGCAGCTTCTGGTCTCGTCCAAACCCGCAAAATCGCTAGAAATTCCTCCCACACTAAGCCACTCGGTCTCTTCTTTTGGCGTAACCCGGGAAGGCCTCGTTCTTGCTGATCCTGATGGCCATGTCGAAGAGTCTTGTTTAGAGACTTTGGCGCATGTTGGCAAGACAGAAGATGAACAGCTCACAACTTTTTCATTGAGCTCTGCAGATGCCCCCATTTCAGAGGAGACTTTGCGCGAAATGTGTAAATTGGCGGGAACTCGTTCGGAGATGTCTCAGTAAACGGCTTTGAGGCCCATGCTTGTGCTGGCACAAGTTTCTGGGTATGCGGTCCGCCATGTGCTCTATTAATGTATTAATATGTCGATTACTCTAGTTTATCACTGTTTTCTCGATCAAGGCCTGGATCTCTTCTAGCTTCAACGAGTCGTCCAAGTACTTCTGGACAGCCTTGTTCTCCTTCTGTGCTTCTTCCGTCAACAAGCCACAAAATTCGATCACCTCTTTGGGAGACACAGTCTTGCGGCGCACCTTCATCACGTATTTCGACAAACCGAAGGCCATAATTTTGCCGTTGTATTTGAACTCAGTCAGAACGTAGATCCACTTGTCGGTCCAGCCAAATACACGGGATCGTACGTTGTAGATTTTATACAACCCAATTTCGTGCCGGAAAGTTAGACCAACACCTCCGAGAGGTGTGTACGGAAATTCTAAAAACTTCAGCTTGACTTCCGGGTCCCTGTACGAGCGGTAATACTTGCGGAACATCTGCGTGAGCAAGTTGGCTCGTGACATGTCCATATCGCTGAAATATGTCGAATTGGACTTATGCATATTAAAATCAGCCTCCAGGAATGGAGTCAATGTGTGGTAGTCTGTCCAATCAAACAGCTTCGGCTGGCGGCGGCCGAAATTCAGGTAGAAATGACGGATAACGATGTTGTAGAACCGTACATGGAAGGCAAAAGGGAGGCTTTTGGCGTTTATTAGCGCGTAGATGATGAGGATGGCTCGAAGGTACATTTCACTGGCGAATCTTTGCTATCAAATATTCCGGAACTTAAAACTCAATGCGAGCAATGACACGGCGATCTGTCACCCACAAATGATGATGGAAGATGCCCGTAGAGCTTTAGCGAGCCCACAATATATAAGGGTCGGAACCCAGGAAGCTAGGAATCTCTCTTCAGGGCAAGGGCGCTAGGTCCAAAGTCAGCCACACGCTCCAGATAAGTTTGTTGAGTATTTGCGCGGTAAATTTGAACAAAAAAGAGTTAATTATGTAGGAATTGTTACTATGCTTGAGGGCAAAATGCACAAGATGGTTTATATTTCTCACGTCGATATGAACTATGCCAAAAGCTACCAGTAAATGTGTGCTTTCTGTGGCCGTCTACTTGCTTCTGGCATGTCTTGCGAGAGCTAGCTATTCTCAGAGCAGCTAGAGCTTCATCCTGTTCGTAGACTCTGTACCACTAGCTGAGTTACATTCAATTTATGATTATTTCAGCGATCGGCGTTAGGCAGCTCAGGTGGGCTAGAGCAAGGGTCAACAAAGCTGCTGGAGCAAATGCCGCTCTTGTATTTACCGCCGATTTTTTAGTTTAGAATTATATTATTAAAATCAGTTTGCACTAGTAACACCAGTAATTTTCTGCACTACTTTGCACAATCAGGAGAGATACTTTAGGAACAAACTTTCCGTGGTTCTCTTTGAACTTTTTACTCTAGCCCAGATCACCTATGCATCTGTCCGAGAAAGCTAATCTTCTCTGCTTATGATCATACTTATGAAAGCACTAGCCACGCATAAAGCTTCGCTGTTCGAAGCAGAATTCGCTTCAAGGGAGCTGAGCCCGCATGAGGCTCAAGCCCTGCATCGTTCATACCTCAATCCTGAAGACAATGAGCTACAGCGTATTGTTGAAGTGACTATTGCCGTACTAGAAAAATTCTCGTTGTTTTTCATGGATAAGTTCTACTGGATGGGCGAAGCAAATAGCATTTATGTAGGTACAGGGATGTTCTTTCACAAGGCCAACTGGTGCTAAAGAATCAGCTGAGCATTAAAAATTTTATAGATTGAATCGCGTTCATTGCAGAATTCGGATGAGATGCATGGAAGTGTGATCCAATTGTGAACTCTGTTGAAGACGCGAATATGCTTCCGACTGCATTTGGTTCCGGCATCAAGATTGATTTAACACCTTGTGGTATGCATAAAACCTGCTGTTGACCAGACGATTTTGACGCATGCCTGCGTTTGAATTCACTCCCAAACTGTTTCGCGGTAGTATTGGGTAATTTTCGTCCCGATCCAAAATTTCGTAGATCCTCAACTCCGGAACGCTGCCTCGACGCCCATTTCATTTCATTCTAAGAAGTAACTCGCTGTATATTCTGTTATTTTATAGTACATTGAGCCGCATTGAGCGCCATCGCCAGCGAAAAGTCATGGAACAGTTAAATAAATCGACTGCTGAGCGAAAAATATGCGGGGGAAGCGATGGAAGAGTAAAGACTGCATAATTGTGGGTCTTCCGCGTTTGTGGACTTTTCACACAAGCCGTAGATTCGAACTCACGGTTTGGCTGAGCTGGGTCCCCTCTGGCCTAACCCTGAAACATCGAGTCTCGCCTCGGTTTATCAATGGTCGGCAGGATTATCCTACCGGCAGGAATTATTATCTTACGGAGGAAAGGAAGACTCTCGCTTGCAATTATTTCAAGACGTTACGGGCTTTCGCATACCTGCGGATTCAGTTCTTGTGTCTACATTGTCCTAAAATAACTCACACAAACTTCCTTAAAACCGAGAAATGGCCGATTTTTCAGTTGATGGGAACAACACTGGTCCGGTAGTTTCTCCGGTCTCCTGATGTAATGCGACCCCGGACGGCGTAATGCTGTGTCCGAAGAAAGGGTGGCTCGGAAGCACAAGCCGCCGAGAATTTGTGGCCCAATCGAACACATATGATAATTTAAACGAAGTTTAATAAACCTATAATCTCTAATCAACTGATCGGTTTCAGGAACGCGCGTAGTATCACATGCGTGCGAAAGCAGCCGGGTCAGATTAAATGTCGAATGATAGATACAAACCGGTACGGGTTGGGAGAGGATGGTTGGCCCCCTGCCCAGGGGGAGCATGGGGGCCATGGGGGACCGGACGGCTCAAGGGAACCGAAAGAAACGGCTGGAACTCCGCCATCCGCGGAGACATACGAGTTTTGAGCCAAACCATGAGGTGCGCTGAGGTTTTCCCCCGCTACTTGCAGTAGTGCAAAAACAAGCGGGCTCCAGCCAGCGCCAGGAAAGACCGTCCCTCGGTAAAAAGACCTCGGCAGGGTACCCCACACTCCGGTTAGGGTAGCCCCGGGCGTGACCCTATAAGTATAAGGCGGCTGCCCCAAGTCGGATTTCTTACTTCGTTGTCACCACTAAATTCGAACCTTATTGCACAATGAACCGCCTCTCCAATATGAACCAACAGCTGACGGCCAATGAGGCCTCGGCCACAGAAAAGATCCTTGCCAAGAACGCCGACGACGTCGTTATTGTTGGTGCCTACCGTACTGCTCTCACCAAGGGTGGCAAGGGTGGCCTCAAGGACACCACTTCTGGCGAGATTCTCGCTGCTCTGCTCAGCGAGACTATCAAGAAGACCGGCGTTGACCCCAAGCTGATCGGCGATGTTGTTGTCGGCAACGTCTGCAACCCGGGTGCCGGTGTGAACGAGCACCGTGCTGCCCAGCTCGTTTCGGGCATCCCCTACACCACCTCTTTTGAGGCCATCAACCGCCAGTGCTCGTCTGGTCTCATGGCTGTCAACCACGTGGCCATGCAGGTTGCCACTGGCCAGATCGACATCGGAATCGGCGCCGGTGTCGAGTCGATGTCGCTGAACTACGGCCCCGGCATCATGTCGGCCTTCCCCTCGCGCTTCACCGAGAACCCCCAGGCGGTCAACTGTCTGATCCCCATGGGTATCACCTCGGAGAACGTTGCTGAGCAGTACGGCCTCAAGCGTGCCGAGCTCGACGAGTTTGCCGCGAACTCCTACAACAAGGCCGAGAAGGCCCAGAAGGCCGGTCTCTTCAAGGAGGAGATTCTGCCCATCAAGGCGATCAAGGTCGACGACGACGATAACGAGACGACGATCACCGTTTCCGAGGACGACGGAATCCGCGCCGGTGTCACTGCTGCCTCGCTCGGCAAGCTGCGTGCTGCCTTCAAGGAGGACGGCTCGACCACTGCCGGCAACTCCTCGCAGATCTCGGACGGTGCTGGTGCCGTTGTTCTTGCCCGCCGCTCGTTTGCCCAGAAGCACAACCTGCCCATTGTTGGCAAGTTCGTGCACTGCAAGGTTGTCGGTGTTCCCCCGGAGGTGATGGGCATTGGCCCCGCCGTTGCCATTCCCGCCGTGCTCAAGGACATTGGCATCACTGTTGACGACGTCGACATCTTCGAGATCAACGAGGCCTTCGCTTCGCAGGCCCTCTACTCGATCAAAGCCGCCAAGATCGACATCAACAAGGTCAACCCCAAGGGCGGTGCTATTGCCTTCGGCCACCCTCTCGGCGCCACCGGTGCTCGCCAGGTCTCCACTCTTCTGACTGAGCTTAAACGCACCGGCAAGAAGATTGGTGTCACCTCGATGTGCATCGGTACCGGTATGGGTGCTGCTGCTGTCTTTGTTTCTGAGGCTTAAGTTCACGCTTGAGTTCTGGGAACGCTGGCGAGGAACTAAGTAATTTAATACCTAAAATGAATTCAGATTTTTTTTCGTTATGTTTTTTTCGTTATTTGGCCTCATTCGAATGACCCCAAGTGTGCACGAACCTAGTATCTCGGTGATTATCTAGACAAGGAGACTCTCACCTCACTAGCTACCTCTCGTGCTGGGGTAATGAATTGAGCGCCATAAATCATAGAATTCAGAAAAGATGTTGCTCGTTCGTTATTTCGTCCGAAATGAATGAGCAATCAAACCCATGGTGAGAACTAATAGCTACACGGAAATGTTTTATGCGGTCTCTGTTTAGCACCCGCAACATAGTACCCTTTTTCTCAGAATACTCGCTTTCGAAACTTCCAAGCAAATCGATCTCTCTTTTATATATTTTTGGCTTCTAAATTGAAAATTAGAACAAAAAAGCGATTTTTGTCTTTCGTACCCGGTTTCTGCCTCTTATGCCCAGGACTGAAGCATGAGTTGAGCCTCTCATGCTAATTGCTCGACGAGGACTGAGTCAAATGGCTCTGATGCTAATCGCCTGATCAGGATTGAACAAAGTGGCCAACATGCTAATGACTCGATCAGGGTCGAAAATTGTGGCTCTCATGCTAAACGCTCAATCGGGATCTAACAGTGAGCCTCTTATGCTAAACACCCAATTGAGATCGAACACAAACTTTTCATGCTGAACACTCATTCAGGATCTAACACAAACTTCTCATGCTAAACGCTCAATCGAGATCGAACATTGTGGCTTTCATGCTGATCGCTCTATCGGGAACAAACATTGAGCCTGTCATGCTAAACGCTTAATCGGGATTTAACATTGAGCCTGTCATGCTAAACGCTCAATCGAGATCGAAAATTGAGCCTGTCATGCTGAACACTCAATCTGGATCGAACACAAACTTCTCATGCTAAACGCTCGATTGAGATCTAGCATTGAGGCTCTTATGCTAAAAGCTCGATTGAGATCCAGCATTGAGGCCCTTATGCGAAACGCTCGATCGAAATCTAGCATTAAGGCTCTTATGCGAAACGGTAAATTGAGCCTCTCATGCTGATCGCTCAATCGGGAACAAACATTAAGCCTATCATGCTAAACGCTCAATTGAGATCGAAAATTGAGCTTCTCATGATAATCGCTCAATGAAGATTGAACATTAAGCCTCTCATGCTGATCGCTTAAATTAGATAAAGCAACTGGGCCTCTCATGCTGACCGCTCGATCAAGTTCAAAAACATGCCTGTCATGCTAATCGCTTGATCTGGACTGAAAAACGTGACTCTCATGCTTATCGCTAGATCAGGGTTGAGCATTAAACCTGTCATGCTCGACGCCTAATCGGGATCTTACATGGAGCATCTCATGCTAAACGCTTAATCGAGATCGAAAATTGAGCCTCTCATGCTAAACACTCAATTGAAATCTAGCATTGAGGCTCTTATGCTAAACACTCAATCTGGATCGAACACAAACGTTTCATGCTAAACGCTCGATCGGGATCTAACATTGAACCTCTCATGCTAAAAGCTCAAATGAGATCGAACACAAACTTCTCATGCTAAACGCTGAATCGGGACTCAGCATTGAGGCTCTTATGCTAAAAGCTCAATTGAGATCTAAGATTGAGCCTCTCATGCTGAACGCTCAATCGAGATTTAACATTGAGCCTCTCATACTAAACGCTCGATTGGGATCAAACACAAACTTCTCATGCTAAACACTCAAACGAGATTAAATACAAACTTCTCATGCTAAACAATCAATTAAGATCTCACATTGAGCCTCTCATGCCAAAAGCTCAATTAGGATCTCAAATCAAGCCTCTCACGCTAAACGCTCTATCAGGATCTAGCAGAAACTTCTCATGCTAAACCAGGATCTAGTACAAAGTTTTCATGCTGAACGCCCAATCCGGATCTAACACAAACTCTTTATGCTAAAAGCTCAATCGAGATCGAAACTTGAGCCTCTCATGCTAAACGTGTAATCAGGATCGATCACGAACTTCTCATGCTAAACGCTCAATTGAGATCAAACAATGAGCCTGTCATGCTAAATGCTTAATCGGGATCGAACAAAAACTTCTCATGCTCAACGCTAAAATGGGACTCAGTATTGAGGCTCTTATGCTAAAAGCGCAATTGAGATCGAAGATTGAGCCTCTCATGCCAAACGCTTAATCGGGATCTAATTGAGCCTCTCATGCTAAATACTCAATCAAGATTTAAGATTGAGCCTCTCATGCTAAACGCTTAATTGGGATTTAACATTGAGCCTCTCATGCTAAACGCTCAATCGGGATCTAACAATGAGCCTCTCATGCTAAACGCCTAATCGGGATCAAACATTAAGCCTCTTATGCTAAAAGCTCAATTGAGATCGAAGATTGAGCCTCTCATGCTGAACGCTCAATCGAGATCGAAAATTGAGCCTCTCATGCTGATCGCTTAAATTAGATAAAGCAACTGGGCCATTCATGCTGACCGCTCGATCAAGTTCACAAAAAATGCCTCTCATGCTAATCGCTTGATCTGGACTGAAAAATGTGACTCTCATGCTAACAGTTCGATCAGAATTGAACATTGAGCCTCTCATGCTGACCGCTCGATCAATCTCAACAAAATACCTGTCATGCTAATCGCTTGATCTGGACTGAAAAATGTGACTCTCATGCTAATCGCTAGATCAGGATTGAGCATTGAGCCTCTCATGCTGACCGCTTAATCGGGATCTTACATGGAGGCTCTTATGCTAAAAGCTCAATTTGGATTGAATATTGGGCCTCTCATGCTGATGGCTCGATCAGGATTGAACAATGAGCCTCTCATGCTAATCGCTCAAATTGGATAAAGCAACCGGGCCATTCATGCTGACCGCTCGATCAAGCTCGAAAAATATGCTTGTCATGCTAATCGCTTGATCTGGACTGAAAAACATGACTCTCATGCTAATCGCTAGATCAGGATTGAACATTGAGCCTTTCATGCTGACCGCTCAATCGAGATTGAACATTGAACCTTTCATGCTAAACGCCTAATCGAGATTGAACATTGAGTCTCTCATGCTAAACACTCAATCGAGATTTAACATTGAGCCTTTCATGCTAAACACTCAATCAGGATCTCACATTAAGCCTCTCATACTAAAAGCTCAATCAGGATCAAACATTAAATCTCCACGCTATAAGCTCAATCGGAAACGAACACAACCCTCTCGTGCTTATAGAACTATAACGACTGAATCATGAACCACTCATGACAGCTCGATCAGGATCAAGGACGGTGAATCCCATGCGATTCGCTCAATTAAAGCTGTTAAGCTCTCATGGAGATTGGTCATAAAGGGTCGAAACCTGAGCCTCTTATACTATTAATCTGATCAGCTCAGTTGAATAAAAAAACGTCGACAATCTGGAGAACACGTATCACGTGCCATCCGGGCGCCGTCCCAAGAATAGAAGGCGGCTGCGTTATTGCTAACCTGACCAATACTCCTAATTGAAGGCAACATAAGCATCTACGTTTCCGCAGAGTTCAGATGCCAGCCTGGGACTCGAACCGGACACGCGACTGATTTCACACAATTTAATCATCTCCGCCAAAACCCATTACAGGCATTGGGAGTTAACGAGACAGAGTACCAGTATGTAGTTGCAGCAAATATGGCAGTTTTCACCGAATTTCTGCAATTTGCAGCGCTAGGCTGAACGCAGGGCTAAACCAGTCGCCTGAAACATTTCAAAAAAAATAAATTACAAATTTATACACACAAAGACAACATATAAAATATCCTGCGGCAGCGCATCTAGTCAAAGAAATCGTCATCGTCATCCTCGACGAAGTTCTGGCCTGCAGGCTTTTGATCAGCTGACGCGGCCTGGCTGGGCTTGTAGGAATTTAGAAGCTCGTCATCGTCGGAATCGCTCTGGTCGCGTCGCGAAAACACGATTTTTTGTGTGGTTTGCGTGTCGCGCTGAGCTATTTGGTCGAGCAAGTTGACGAGATCAGGCTCGGTCATTTTGGCCCGCAGTTGGCCCGACGTGGCCATTCGCATAATAATTTCCTCAGCTTGCATAGCTCTTTCTCTTCTGACCAGTGCTACACGGCTCAGGCGTTCGCGAGCTGCGGAATCCAGGGCCTGGCTCAGAATGGATTTGCGCATTTCTTCGCGGGCCTCGTCTGCTGCAGACTGCTGGGGTTGTTGCTGATTTGAGGGCTGGGGCGATGCTTCGGGCTGGCCCATCTGCGGATCGCTGCGGCCCGAGATCTGGGCCATGCGCTGCTGGCGGATCCGTTGGATGTTGTCCATTTATATGCTGTTAGAAGCCCGATTCGTTTTAGCTAAGAAAGAACAGGCCCGACTGGGCAGGGTGAAATTTCGGAGGGCTTGGCTGGGAGAGATTACCATCTTGGCCTCGGCAGCAATTATGATGTTAGGAGCGATGTGTCAAGCGCGGTGCGACGTGCATGTGTGTGTGTGTGTGTGGGAACTTGGGCTTTTTAGGCAGGTCTGTCACCCTGGGAAAATCACAAACAGCACCCTTCGGTGGCTATAAATAAATCAGCCACTGTCCGACACCATGAGCAGCGCAGCTGTTGATGACGAGACACTAGCTGCCGATCTGGCGCCTCTCAGCAACCCGGAGGAGATGTGTCGGCTGCTGGAACGAGTAAACGCACCCGGCTTCACGCTGTTCGAATGCCTCCAGCTGCTCGTCGTGCACTCGGCCAATATCGGCATATACTTTGAACTTGTGCGCCGTTTGAGAAGTTATGCACATACACACATTGAATTTTTCTTGCCGCAGTTAGTACACGTGTTTGTGACCACCGAGACCGAGTCGGCCGCGCTCGAGGATTATCTGCTGGAGCTGTGCAACCAGTCAGTACACTGCACGCTGCTTGTTTTTTGGCAACTGCAAGCGAGCGTGGACGATCTGAGCGACCAGCCGCAATCCTACGGATTCAACAGCGCTAAAAGACTGTACAACAAGCTGCAATACCTGCTGTTTGCCCTGGGCGACGAGTCCACCGACGAGTTTCGCGAAAACACCGAGCCCGCTATGGTTCTTGCGGCCATGGTCGCTGCTTCTGTGGGTGTTCCGCATGTTTCACAGCACATCAAGTCTTTGCTCGTGTCCCAGGGCCGCAAACAGCGCTCGCACATTCTCCGAGTGGCCACGAAGCTCAAGAACAGAATAGCCGCGACCACGACCACCGAGGATCTGGCGCACTCGCTGACCACCACGCCGGAGCCCGAGTCGCCCAAAGACAATTTCCACGCTCGGAGCATGCCTGATCTGAGCCGCAGCGTTATTTCTTCGTCGCAAAGTAAGCGCACGTATCCGAGCCCGCGGGCCGCCCCGAGCCGTCTGCCGTCCAAAACGGAGCCGCACGACCTGCTAAAAACAAATTATTTTCGGTGCGAGACGCAGTTCGTGTACTCGCTGATGTCAATCGCCAATCTGCTGGTCAGAGTGCCCCGCGCGGCAAGGCTTTCGGCGCTACAGCTCGAGCTCGCGCTGATCAACCGCGATTTGCCGGCCGAGGTCGACATCCCGCTGCTGATCCCCAACTCGGCGCATGGCAGACAGAACCGCATCGTCCGCATCTCGCCTACGGAAGCCACCGTGCTCAACTCGGCCGAAAAGGCGCCGTTTCTGCTGCTGATAGAGTACCTCAAGGGCGACCTCTCGTTCGACCCCGCATCGCATATCAACCAGAAACTTCTCGAAAACCCGGACCGGCGCCGGCACCTGTTCGACAGAAACTTCGACCGGCCGCCAGCCAAATCTTCTGAGGCATTTCCTCTGGTCGAGTCAGACTACAACGAGCAAGAAGTTGACCTGAGCCGGCTGTCTCTTACTGAGCGCGAAGAATTCGAAGGCCCCGACGTGCCGGCACAGTCTTTTGTTTCCCCTTTGACTACTGAAGAGGCTAAGGCTGCCGAGAAAGTTGAAAAGGCCGAGCGTCGCCGCTCTGAGTCGCAGAGCGTTGCCAACCAAAAAGATATAGCCTCTTACACAGCGCCCATCAAGGCAGACACAGATTTATCGGCACAAAGTACGACCCAGCCGGCTCTGGACCTTGCTGAGCGTGCAAATCAAAAATCGTCGGCAATCGAGTCTGAACCCGCACACGAATACGAGGAAGGACCTACATCCATCACAGACCTGGCTACCCAGATGCACACCGCCGGCATCATTTTGAGCCAGCTGGAAGGCGCTGAGGGCTCGAAGCTGTCGAAAACGGAGATTGCCGCCATCAAGACGAGAATCATTGCCAACATGCAGGCCATGCAGGACCACGAGGTGCTTTCGAGCGCCGAGGCCGGAGCGCGCCGTCTCGAAAACGACCTGAAAACCGCCGGTTTGTCCACCAGCGATGACCCCTCGGCGGCTAATCTGGCCGAAGACTGGACAGCTCGCAAAGCCCGGCTCCGTAGGTCGTCGCCTTACGGACATTTCCCCAACTGGGACCTGTTTTCCGTGATTGTCAAGACTGGCGACGACCTGCGCCAGGAATCAATGGCCTGCCAGATGATCCAGCGCGCGCATCAGATCTGGAAAGAGGCCGGCGTCGAGGTGTGGGTCAAGCAAATGCGCATTCTTATTACGTCGGGCAACTCTGGTCTGGTGGAAACAATCACGAACGGTCTGTCAATCCACTCCATCAAGAAGGCGCTCTCCAGCAGCCGGGCCAACGAGTCGGAGCAAGACCCGACAACTTTGAAGCGCCACTTTGAGGCAAAGTTTGGTGCGCCCAAATCAAACTCGTACCGCTTGGCGCTTGAGAATTTCGTGCGATCGCTGGCCGCATACTCTGTGCTCTGCTACGTTCTGCAAATCAAAGACCGACACAACGGAAACATTTTGCTGGACTCGGAGGGCCACATTATCCACATCGACTTTGGCTTCATGCTTTCTAACGCCCCGGGAGGCCGTGTTTCCCTCGAATCCGCTCCGTTCAAGCTCACGACTGAATACGTCGATCTAATGGGAGGCACGCAGTCCCGAGCTTTCAAGCGCTACGTTGCGTTGCTTAAGCAGGCTTTTGCCGCCCTCAGAAAGTATGCCGACGAGTTTGCTGCGTTTGTGGATATCATGGCCAAAGAGAGCAAGATGCCGTGCTTCCAGAATGGTCCGGCCACTGCCCAGCAGCTGAAACAGCGGCTTCAACCAACGCTCAAAGACGAAGACGTTGATGCGTTTGCCGAAAGTCTGGTCTACAAGTCGCTTGGAAGTATGTACACGCGAATGTACGACCAATTCCAGATGCACACCCAGGGTATTTTCAGTTGAGGTTTGGGCCAAACAAACATTATTTTTATTGCTAGATTGTAGAGTTACGTATTTTTACTGTGTAAATACAGACGTCGGAGCCCAGCTTTGTGTTTGGCGGTAGTTTTGTTAGGCGGTAGTGCTAGATAATTAGGACTGCCTGCGGAGCTAACCTGGGCTCACACAACCATGTTTAAATACAGGTAGGCCTTACTATCAAATGTGTAATTGAGCAATCCTCACTTCTAGAACGACAAGATACTTCTATCTAATCGTCTTTAGCCAACTACCATTGACCCCCGTACTTCCCATAAACACATCATCCACAAACGCGGTCACATAAGCTGAAAAATCCCAGAGGCTCCCGGAACCGAAGCTCGAAAAAAAACCACCTCAACCACATCAAGAATATATAATGCCTGCCGTTCAGCGTATTCCCCAGCCAGCCGGTCACGAGCCGTCGATCATGGACAAAATCAAAATGGGTTTTGTCATGGGCACCACCGCTGGCTGCATTATTGGTGTGATGTTCGGCTCGATTGCCATATACCAGAACGGACCCGGCCCTAACGGATACATGCGCACATTGGGCCAGTATGTGATGGGTTCCGCAAGTATGTTCGGATTGTTCATGTCGATTGGTTCGGTGATTCGTTCAGAAGGCCAGTCTCCTGAACAGTGGCGCATGCAATACGCCCAGTACCAGAAGCGCAATTAAAAGCGAAGTATATACGAGTACAAAAGAGTATGATGTACGATGAAAATTTTCTTTATTTATTTTGCGATTTCGCCAGTCCCTTTTTTCGAAGCATGGCTCTAGAAGGCCGTGGTGACCTTTGATCCAAGGCATAAATCGAAGCCAGATATGCGACGAGAAGAAAGGTTCGGATAAGACTTGGACGAATGAAGTAGACAACTGAAGGCACATCACTGCGTAACCAGTTTCTTGCTTATTGGAAATTGACTTGCTTCCTTGCACTTATTTGGTTCGTAATTATCGCCATCTACAATCATTGACGTACCCCACATTTCATTTCAAAAAACAAATTTGGACTAGCCGCTATTGGCTTCAGTACACTACCCGAAAATCAGAGACATCACACAAACCCACTCTCATTCTTTACTCACCCTTTGCAGTAGTACACACTATAAAATATTGTCAATACTTACACAACACAGACTTCTTATCGCCGGGTCCCACCTTCGCGAGTGCTGACATGAACACAGCCAGCTTCAACCAGGACGCAAGGTGTTTGAGCGTGGCTCATTCCCGCGGATTCACTATATTCAACACAGATCCATTCACAGAATTGTATAAGCATGTGACTGGGGGCACAAAGCTTGTTGAAATGCTGTTTTCCACGTCGTTGGTGGCGGTAGTGGGCCAAGGAGAAGAGGCCGATCAGTCGCCGCGGCGCCTCAAAGTGCTAAACATGAGCCGCAACACAGAGATCTGCGAATTGACTTATCCCACGTCGATACTCAATGTCTGCCTAAACCGCAAACAGTTTGTTGTGGTCACAGAAGACCAGATCTACGTTTACAAGATGGAAAACATGGGTCTGCTAGCCACTTTGGCGTCGGCATTCAATCCCGCAGGCGTTTGCGATCTTGCCAGTTTGCCTACCGCTTCAACTTTGGCGTTTCCATCTGGAGTATCGTCGCATTCGCTCAATGCGCAGTCATCGTCGTCAAAAGCCAACAAAAACACGGGCGAAGTGACCATCTACGATTGCGCCTCTTCGAGTCCTTTGAATGTAATTAGAGCTCACAAGGCGCCAATCGCAGCGCTGAAACTCAACAATGATGGCACGCTGCTTGCGACAGCGAGTGAGAAGGGCACGATTATACGCGTTTTCAGTGTTCCGGCGGGCACTTTACTGAGAGAGTTCCGACGCGGCAGTTATCCTTCAAAAATAACGTCATTAGCGTTCAACACACCGTCAACTTTTCTTGCAGTTTCCTCCAAGTCTGAAACTGTGCATGTGTATCGGCTTTTCGGCGAAGATGGTCTGGTTCGCAAGTCTGGGCCCTCTCAAGCCGACCTTGACGGTTCGGAAGATCCTACAGAAAATCGCATTGGAGGTGTTGCAAATGATGCCCCTCCTACAAATTACGGCGATGCTGAGACGGACGAATTGAGGTCGTCTTCGCCTTCGGCCTTAGCCGAATACGAGCCCCCAATTTCCGAGATGTCTGGTGATGCTGCCAAAGTCAAGCGCAAGAGTTACATCTCGAGTCTCAAGAAAAAAGTCGGCCGGGCGCAGAAATTGCTGCCTACTAATGTGAACGAGATGTGGGAGGCTAAGAGCCGCGACTTTGCCTCCTTCCGCATCCCAAAACGTCAGCCTGGCGTGCAGACTGTGGTCGCGTTTTCGCCCGTGCAAAACGACATATATGTGGCTTTTGGCAACGCGTTCGCGAAGTTCACGTTTGATCCAAGCAAGGGAGGGGAGTGTGTTCGGCAGGCCGAGCTCCCTCTTAGTTCAAACAAGTAGTGTATTATTTATTCATGATGTACAGACGAAGATGCATAGACGTGAAGGCGTAGAAGCAAGGTAAATTGAAGGAACTCGTGAGTCTTTTCTCTTATGGCCTTGAATGCCTGGTTGCGATTACCTTCATGTTATGTGTACAGCAGACGCTATACAGAGTATCAGCTTTGAACAGGCGAGCTTGACAGTAGATTGAAATTAAACAAGGAAAAAACCCCCCAGACTTATTGTATATTAGACACACAGAGTTGCATGGTGTCCAAAATTGTTCTATTTTTATTCTGTTATTCAATTTTTTTTAATTACTGTGGGGCTGCTTCCTAAAGGCTACATAACGGCTGCTCCGTAGCTCCTTCCTGCTTTAGACTTATTGTATATTAGACACACAGAGTTGCTTGGTGTCCAAAATCGTTCTATTTTTATTGTGTTATTCAATTTTTTTTTTTTAATTACTGTGGGGCTGCTTCCTAAAGGCTGCTACATAACGGCTGCTCCGTAGCTCCTTCCTGCTTTAGTCATGGGCGAAGAAGAGGCTGAACGGTTGAGCTTGAAGTTGACCGAGGCGTTGAACCTCAATTCGGCCCAGGATCGTGAGCTTCAGCTGCTGAGACGCAAACTCAGTGCTGCAGATATCGATGGTCTCCACAAACAAATAGCCTCGTTGCAGCAGGCAGTCAAAGCAGCCGAAGAAAGGGCCGACGCCATGGAGGCAGAGATATCGGACTTGAGCTCGTCGTTGCTGGAGCAAGCG
This sequence comes from Wickerhamiella musiphila, assembly GCA_030558175.1. Taxonomy (NCBI): domain Eukaryota; kingdom Fungi; phylum Ascomycota; class Dipodascomycetes; order Dipodascales; family Trichomonascaceae; genus Wickerhamiella; species Wickerhamiella musiphila. The sequence goes on from JAJMSA010000017.1 coordinate 23,532, forward strand.
AACCAAAAATGCCGCGAAGCCAATCTGAGGGCGGCAGAAGCAGTCGAAAAAGCCGAATTGATGGAACAACGCGCGAAAGACGCAGATGCCCGCCGCCAAAGACAGCTCAAAGAAACAGAGGCCTCCTACCAGGAACAGATCAACATGTTCCGGCACCTTCTAGAAGATGCTCAGCAGCAACAGCCACAAACTTCTCAGCCAATTGAGGAAACACATGCGGAGGCAGAGGCAAAACTCACTTCACGGGAAGATGTTAAGCAGCTACTGGGAATTCGAAGCGTAGATGTAGAGGACGATGAAGATATGGCCGAGGCTCTGGAGTCTGCGGCGTGGTATTCTCCACTGCGGCCTGTTCTAAGAGCAGACCTTAAAGATTTCCAGGACTTTGTGGGGCTGTGTAATACCTACCAGGACTCTGTGCGGGCCGCCGAGTCTGGGGACGAGATTCTGGCCGCTTGGAGGCCTAAATCGAAGTCCAAACCGAAAATCAAGCTGCCTGCACTCACGTCTATTCCGTTTGCAGCTATGACCATTAAAGAAGATGTCGACCCGTGTCTCAAACTGGAGCAGGCTGTGCATCTCAGCTGGCGAGCCAGAAGAGCGTGGTACCAGGCGATTACAGCCGGCCACCTATCCATAGAGCCGGTAGCTGCTACAAACCGCAGCTGGACGACCCGACCGTCGTATCCTTGTTGTTTATGTGGAGAAATTAGACGTACAGCTCAGTATGCTCGTGCCTACGTCGTAAAGCTGCCCAATGACGAGACCAGCTACAACCTGGGACTGGAATGTGTGGTCCGCGTGCGGCTAGCATGTGAGTTTATCGAGTTTTTGCGGCTGGTACGCAACGGTATTCGGAAACTAGAAACTCCGGAGCAGCAGCAGCAAGCATGGGTCGAGGTGCAAAGGCTCCGGGAACAGATGTTTTGGGCCCGTGCTGGCGGATTCTATGCGATGAAACAAGAAAAGGTCGACAAAAGCTACGCCCCCCACGAAACGCTCTACCAACAGCCTGAAGTTTCTCTTGAAAATAGCGTTGAGCGTGCGGAGACCGAAGAGGTTTCGCCTCTGACGAGTGATGAAGAAGGGTTTGAGGATGCCAATGAAAATCTGGACGAAAAAGTAGACAAGGCAACGGAAGAATCGCCCGAAGCAGAAAACAAGGCTGAGCCCGGACCTAGCAACCAAGAATCTCACGCTAATGTCAAGCCCATTTCCAACTCTAACCCAGACGAGTCTACTGCCGAAACCGAAACCGAAACCGAAACCACATCCTAATATTAATTAATTTATTACCTGTTGTTTTATAGGTGTCTTGTAGAATAGTTTAGTGGCTTGTTTGACTGTCTAGATGATAGTTGTGTGCCAATGCGCAAAGCCGAGGCCTAACGGGCTAGAAGCGTTGGTTCCAAGTGATGGGTTCATTGATTTGAGCAATGACTTTCCTAGTCCGAGCCATGCAGAATCTCAATTGCACGGCGCCCAAGGAGTCCCCTGGTCCCATGACTCTCTCCAACTCCGAAATTCCAGTGAAGTGCACCTTCCCGAAAAGGAAGGGGCATGGATTCGCATGAACTAGCGTGAATTAGCATGAACTCCGTCAGTGAGTATCCAACAGCAGCAGCCGGAGCATACCAATGAGCTAGCCTTATTTATTGTAAATCACTCCAAACTTAGCTGTGCGTTGGACCTGCCAGATCAATCCCGGTCCATCGTCCGGCCTCTATGAACCCCTCTAGTTAGGTTAGCCAGTAATCCGAGCTGAAAGTGAGCCGTAGCCAAGCAGTAGGTGCGCTGAACAAAAAAAAAACAAAATTAACTAGACGGACTTTCAAAAAGCGAGTCCCCTCTTTCCCGCCCCCTGAGAAAACCAGCCGTGCGGCGTATCCCCAAAATGTATTTTCGAGACCCCGATGACGTCTTCGCTCTCGGGAAATCTTGCTGAGGGTGGCTCGCGCCTCTGCCCCTCCGCTTCTGCTGCTGCTGATGAAGTGCTGCTGCCCCTTTGCCCCTTTGCCCCTTCCCTGATCGTTTGCTGGATTCGGATCTGCAGATCTGGGGGAGCGGAAGTCCCGCATCGAAAACAAACCGGAGCTTGGCTGGCCAGTTTCGAGCAGTTCTACAGTTGTAAGAGCTGGTGCTGTGTACTAGTAGCCCGCCAGCCCAGAGATCTGTCACGCATGCGGGGTTCTCAATCAATCAATGATCTTAGTTTCTGTTCTCGTTGACAAATTAGTCGTTCACGAGGCACATCCACAGGCCGATTGAGTTTGCTGGGAGGAAAAAGTCCGGCTATGCATGGCCTGCAGGGCCCGGAACCTACCCCGCACTTTTGTGGGTCTTCTTCCGAGCGCAGCACTGGACCGCGACGGCACGTCTACAAATGGCGCATAGGCTTTGAGATAGTTGTTACCGGCCCTTAGTGTTCAAAATGTAGTTCACTGCCCGCACTATGGCGGGATGTGCCTTATGCACTGCATGCATGCAGGTCACCCTCTCCCGCCCCTCCGGCAGCATGCACAGCGACGATTAGTGATGCTTAAAACACTCGCTTACCACCGACACCTGTTTTTCTTCTCTTCCTACCAAGTTTTAGCCGTGCCTCATCTGGAGCTGTCTTTGAAGCTTTTGAAGACGTACTTCTGGACTCGAAGAAAAAGAACACAAACGTAGAATGGACTCGCTCGTGTCGGCCGCCGTTATTGCTGCCCCTATTCCCTGTGCTCCTAAAACATCCCCTCCTATGATGCTTGGTTCTCCCGACTCCAATCCAGAGCTTGACAGCGCGATGCCCAACCGGCCGCGAAGTGGTACGACGGATTCCGTTTCTTCAATCTCTTCTACTGGCTTGGGCACAACCAAACGGCAGAAAGTTTCGCGAGCGTGTGACGAATGCCGCAGAAAAAAGGTAAGTTTTTATTGACGAATACTAATGGAAGTGATTTTGGTTTTGATTTCGACTTAATTTTGGTGATGATTGTGATGTGGATAAGGCTATGTTGATGTATGTTCTTTGTTTTGCGCGGGAAGCTTCTTGCTAAAAGCAATAAGAAAAAGCATCAACAACCGTTTCGCGAACTGATGGTGGGACTACCTCGGGTCAAAGAATATTTGCAAATGTACCTACCTTAGGTTCTAGAGACACTGCGCGCACTCCAAAGTTCTCCGGCTTCGCTTACCCAAAAAAAAAACCGGGGTAGTGTTGGGGATCGGATTAACTTGTTCAGTGCTTTTCCGGTAAGAGCCGACTTCTAGGCTAAGCCTGGGCCTGGGCCCTGGCCACAGCTGGGTTCCGGGGCTTGTCTCGGGACTGATCCCAGTGATTCATGTGTTTTGCAAAATAGTGCCGTGTTTTTGATGACCCCACTGTGGAGTGCGGTCATTTACTCACCTTGCTATTGCGGGCACGCACTCGCTGAGTTCCGAGCTGCTGGCCAACCGCCCGTGCATATGCAGAAACTTTTCCTCGTGACAGGACTGCTTTCCCCCGCATTTGCCTGGGGAAAATGGGATAATCCGAAGGAACAGCTTGCACAGTCATGCCGCGGGTTAGGGCTAGACTCGCATCAACGTGGAGTCCCCACATCGGTTTTGCTGGAGGATCGCTCCAAATGGTAAGCTGGCCAGCAGAGGCTGGGTTGGGGATCTCCACCCCAAAGACCGTGAAATTTTTTGTGCGTGGTCCGAAGCCGCAGATACCATCGGTGCCGAACCTCACATGTCTCTGTTGCTCTCTCATGAATTTTTGTCATCGGTTTTGAATAAGGTCGCTGCTCCACAGCCCCGAAACAAAACTAATGGTGTGCCTTGAGGGCAGATGCATCGACATATGCAAGGATCTCCGTGTGTTTCCCGTGCCAAGGCCCGGTAAAATTAGTGGCAATGCCGTTCCGGAAACAGTCGTTGAGTTGGTGTGCAATGATCCGAGATTCAGGAACGATCGGAAGTTGTTTGCGACTTAAGGTTTCAGGAACCACGCCGAGTTTCTGCCCGATTTCGATCCGTGGCCTGCAAAAATAAAAAATTTCACATCACACCAGAAAAGCAATCAGAATTGCAGCCAATTACATCGCCTCATTTCTATTCGAAACCCTTCTCATTTGAAAAAAAAAAGTTCTTATGATACCCGACTAACAGAATACTAACTCAGATCCGATGCGACATCGAAGCAGTCCAAGGGACCTGCTCCTCCTGCTACCGTGTGAACATGCCCTGCACTTTTTCGCGGGTGCAGCTGAAACGCGGCCCCAGCAAACGTCTGAGAAGCCGTAGCGATGTGTCAGGAGGGCGTCCGCTTTCATGCAAAGATAGCCAGTTGCCGAGCATCAGCTCTTTGTTGCGCAGACAGCACAGTCCCAGCTCTGGCCAGGGCTTTCGCCAGTCGCCCGACATGATTCCCACTTACCAGCAGAGTTTACAGTCGCCGCCACTTTCGGGGGATATCTACCCGAACGCCGGCTCTCCGGAGGTGCGCATTTCGCACCTCAATCTGAACGGCAAGCCTGCGTCTCCTTCCTCGCAAGGCGGGCCCCACAGAAGAGGCTCAATGCCAGTGCAGTCGCACCCGTTCATTTCTCCGATGGTCGGCCAGCCGCCAAACCAACTTGCGGGAACGCCTCATCTTCCTAACATGTCTAATAACGGCATGGCATCCAACGGTATGTCAAACAACAACTATGTGTGCCTCATGCCGCAGATGGTCATGCAGAACCAGTGGCAGCAGAAATCAATGCCCTACTTTGCGTTCCAGGATATCAACCACCAGGCATTGAATACCTACTACCAGTACTGCCACTCGGTCTTCCCAATTCTGCCCGATAGCCCTGCGCAACTGCAGCCGCTGCTGGCTGTCTCACCGGCGGCTCCTTTGCTGGTCGCTGCTATCAATGGCCACACAGTGATGCTTCCCATAGAGCCGGTGCCCTCTACCAGCTCGAGCGGCAAAGTTTCGCAGCTCATGGCACTCATGCTTATTTATTTGCAGACTCTCGACTACATCTGGCTGGGTGCCGTGGTAGCCGGCGCCACAAACCTCAAAGATGAATTGGAGGATCCCGAAAAGTGCCGGTTGTACCAGGTCGCTGTGCTGCTTGACACGTTGCACTCCGTATCCTACCGTGTACCGAGACTGATGGCTGATTTCCAGGGCGGTGCGAAGGCCAACGAGCCGCTGTCCACCATGCTTCGCCAGATTGCGCCGCTCAAAACAGGAACTCCGCCCCCAGAGCCGGCAACGGAGCCTATTCTTCTTGCGTTGCATTGCTTGGGCAACTTATCGAACCCAAGCGCGAAGCAGCAGCTCTCTGCTTTGCTTCCTACGTTGAGCGAGTCTCCGCTGGCTGGCTTCATTACCCGTGCTCTTTCATGAGCGCGATTGCGCCGGGACTTTGTTTTCTCTTGTATTTGTGCTTGTATTTAATTTATTTATGTAGTTCATAACTGTTGATTTTCGACCTGACTATATCCCAAAATAGATCACTTTTTGCGCCGCTACCTGGCAACATTGTGATGCTCAAATCTCACATTTGATAAAAAAGGCCATTATTCAGTGTTGTTCGGCACCTACACATGAAGTCTACGCCAGGATCAGAAAAAACCATCCCACCTCGATTGTGGCCCATGCAAAGCAGTTCGAGCAGAGCCAATACTTAGAATAACTGGTTGCCAGCCCCGAGGTCTCGAATGTATAACCATACTGCAATGAAGAAATCCTGCAGGCTCATAATCTTAAACATGATCTAGTAGTACAACCGACCTGAATAGCGTAATTTGATTTTGGTATGAGTGCCGTGGCGTATTTTAACAATGCCTCAAAATCAATCTCCGATTAGTCGAACACGATCGTGATTGGAATTTATCAATTTAAAAAGCATCAGAGGAATGTCAGCTAAGGTGAAACACTGCATTTCTTTTGTGGTGTGACATCTACGGAGCCTACACCGAACTGTTTAGCGCATTATATCGGTAAGTTTTCATGTTATCTCTTGTCGTAAATGACTGTATGCAAAGGCACTAACAACGCGGTGCGAGCTTCATGATATAACTTGCAGCTCGGCAGTGAATTTGGAAGCAAAATGGCCCTGTGGCTTGAAGTTCTCAATTTATTTTCAAATTGAAAATGGGTATTCTGTATAGTTCAATACCAGTCTGCACAGACTGTGATCTAAACGATAATAAACTTCTATGCTACAACCCCACGCCAGCTCTCAGCTGACAAGATCGGTCAGCCGCACGGGCTCTATCAGAGGGCCCCAGGAACTGAGGATCTATCAGGCCCCAACTTGCCATTCAAGGGTACGGGTACCCGAACCACAGTAGATCACACTCAGCGCTCCGTTCACTAGCATAGACCCTGTTTGTGTGACGAACGTTCTGTTCTTCCTCTGGCCCTGATCTGAGACGCCTCCAGCAATGCTGCCTCCCCCCAAACCAGCGGTCCGCACAATGGACACAGGTGTTTCTTTAACAGGCCTCGACTCCTCATTAAATTTTGAGCTGCCAGAAGGGCTTTGGACAGCCCGCAACGTCGCATACATTCCACTGCCCGTAGCCAGAATCCCCGATACAGGCTTGCTAATTAACCCGCTGGCAGCAGAAATGACGCAGCCCGGAGCCAAAACGAGAGGAGTACGACTTGTGCCGTTCAGACCCCGTTTGGCAGGCTCACAAGCGGCTTCAGCGCAAAGAAACCGCCGTCCCAAGTCGTCTTTGTCTCGAGGAAACAAAGGCATCGTCATCAGCAGTGCCACTCTTTTTGAGAATTTTCAAAGCGCAATTCTCGACAAAGGAGCAAGTTTGTGTTTCTGGGTCAATGTCGGCCGGAGCTCGCAGCTGCTCGATTACTCGAAAACAAATACAGGCTCACAATCGCCCGCGCAGGCTGTTGCTCCTCTTCCGCATGATGCTAGTGCTAACTCGAAGGCAAGCGAGTCACCAAAAAGTACGGAAAAAATTGAGCAGCACGTGCGAATGCTGTTCACGAAGTCCTGGCCGCACTGCACTCTTGTCCACCCTAACGTGTCGAACACGAGTTTGATCGATGTTGTCTACGGTCTGTCTGATGGCGAGATTATCTGGCAAGAGCTGCACAGTGGCAGATTCTCGAGAATAAACGCGGCAGGACACATAGTCACAAAAGCAGCAGTTACGTCTTTGGAGTGGTTACCCGGCACCGAGGCTTGCATTGTCGCTGGATTTGCCGACGGCGTGCTGGCCATCTTCGATTTAGAAAAAGAAGATGGAGTTCCTTGCGATTTTTCAAAAGCTCAGGACAGCCCTGAATCTACAGCAACTTTCAAAGTGATCCAATCGGGCAAACAACAAACGGGATCGAACCCAGTCGCCGTTTACAAAATCTCGAACCACGCAGTCACGGCCATCAGATTTGGAGCCGGCTCGATGATTGCTGCCAATGAGGATGGCTATGTCCGCGTAATTGATCTTGAAAAGCAGCTGATCACGGACATCATGCCGTCGTATTTTGGTGCGACAAATTGCGTGGAATTCACGCCAGATGAGCAGTTCTTACTTCTTGCTGGCGAGGACGATACAATCACTGCGTTTAGAACAGACAATTGGGAGCCTGCCGCCAAATTTAACGGCCATAAGGCGTTTGTCACGGCGATATCGTTCGATACAACTCTCTCAGAAGATAGCAGCAGCACAATATATCGCTTCGGCTCCGTAGGCGAAGATGGCTTGGTCTGTCTGTGGTCGTTTGAGCCAGAAAATGTCCCGCGGCCCAGCAATTTGCCTACTGCCTCGGAGTTTCAAGCCCTCGAAAAAAGCATCCTTCATCCTTTCATCTCCAAATACTGTTTACCAAATATCTCGCCTTTGGCAACTGTGGTGCCCACCTATGCTCGTTCCGAAAGCAATCCTTTGTCGGACATCAGGATCCTCGACGAGGGCCTCTTTGTGGCTGCTTCAGATGGCAATATCTATGTTTGGGATCGCCCCAACTAATTTATGTACAGTATCCTGGAAATTCTTTCGCTATTTAACAACCTTCTGTATGAGACGCGCGGTACTCAGTTCATGCCTCAAACCAGCGTCTCAAAACCCTTTGATCAAATCGAGAATTGCATGCTCCCCCAAAATTTCATGCCTTGTGCAGCTACAAGTCAGCCCCTTGAATCTCTTTTCGTGATTCCCGAGAAGATTTACCCCGCACGCATAACACCTCTGTCCGAAAATGGTAGGTGTAAGCATTTTGATGCCGCACTCGCTGTATACACCAGTTCTAACAGAACAATTTCGTGATTGACAGAATAATCTTATGCTAACTACCTCTTTGAACTTGTAAGTATTTGATTCAACAAGCTACACACATGGGTGAGGTCGGGCCGGAAAGACTGAGTGCCTGGCGTCTGATATTTCTAACGTCAAAAAACAGATAGGAAGACAGAATTCTGAAGAATTGAATTATACTCCACAATCCTTGAAGAGAGGTTCTCCGGGTAGTCCTTGGAATATATCGGTGCGTTCTGAATGCCGCAACAATCATCTGTGTCGCTATCAGACTCGTGCGGAACGACAGCATACTGGAATTCCGGAGTAGTGGCGCAATGGCAGCGTATCAGATTTCGGTTCTGGGGGTTGCAGGTTCGAGTCCTGTCTACTTCGTTTTTTTTCATCCCTCCTAGCCTGGAATTCTTAGTCATTTGAACCCCTTCCCGGTTGGCTATTGCGGATCCGTGACAAAGATAGAGGAGCGAAGCATTCAGAAGGAGTTCATTGTTCCTACATTAAAATCTGAAGATTGAAAATATTCCGAATGAGTTCATAATATTTGGGCAGGAACTTGAGAAGCAGGAGTTCAACGAAACTCTCGATTACCGAAAAAATTCACACATACACAAACACTGTACCTCATGGCCACGGGCCTATGTACGTTTGAATCCTAGTTAGCCATCATGTGAACACTACGCAATAAGTGCCCTCTCAGGGTGAGGGTTCATCGAGAAACCGCCGAGGAGGCCCACTGTTTCGGGTTCTGTAGAAAAACTTGATCTTGGCAAGCTGGTGAATGAGCGGAAGTATCCACGGGCAAAATTTTGATGGGAAGTTTGAAGTCATCTGCAAAAAGTCTTCGGCCTGATTTGAATGTTGTAACTGTGCATGCGGATGGTGGCAAAACCCTGAAAAGAGCTTTATTCAGTTTGATGCATGACCTTGCATGGATCTCGGCGATGTGGAAAATTGTAAAGGTATCCAAGAAATTGTTGGATTCTACCATCCAAAGTACTAATACTTTTCATTTCCATGATCGGACTCTTGATAAAAGCTCAAAAAAGCCTTTATATCTTGTAGTTTTGTCACCAAATAGCGTACGCCTGAAAGCAATGCCGCATAGTAACGCAAAGCAGGGGCTAGGGTCGTCCGCTTAATGAGACGACCGTCGGCAACCCCCCTCAAAAAGAATTCCTTCTGACCTTCCAACAACCTTTTTTCTGAGCCTCTAGAGAAAGTTTTGTTTCTGAAGCTTTCTCTATCAATTATCGAGTATAGTAGAAGCACGAGAAGCCCGTTTGTCCGAAAACAAACCCAACAATGCTGTCCAAACTACTTCATTGCTAGCCCCTGAGGAAATGATTGCACGTCCTTTGGGCCATTTAGGGCTCCCTCCGTCGGTCTGGCGAAGCATCACAAGTTATCTATCAACCGAGGACCTACAGCAGCTGCTGCTGGTGAGCCCCGAGCTCAAGGACATCGTTTTGCCTTATCTGTACGGCCATCTCATCTTCTCTGCCTGGGCAGGAGCGGGCCACCGATTGGCCGATGCTATCGATTCGGGAACGATTTCTGAGCTGAGTGTGTCTTTTGTGCGGCACATTGAGGTCCATTTCACGTGTTTTGAAGAAATTGAGCCGCTGCTGAAGCTCCTCAGCGCCATCAAATTCACTGGCTTGCAAAGAGTAGGCATTCACTGCCACTTTTGCGAGGACCTTATGCCCGCTTTGCACATGCTGGGCCTTCCCTACGCCGATGTGGTGCTCGATCTCGAGGCCAAGAACTCAAAGTACCCGTTGCAGTCGAACATTGGATTCAAAGTGTCGTCAAACATTGCCAGTCATATAAGGAGTCTCAAAGTGGCCATCCTCCGACGCAGTTGTCTAAAGCGGTTGGGGCGGCTCGAGTGCTGTGAAGTTAATTACATTGCCCACGATTCCGAAACTCAAACGTTTCCAAACATTCCTTCACAGCTTCGGATGTCTATTTTCGACTGGAACGCACTGGGCCAGCCCGCTGCGGCCGAGCTCGAGCTGGACCTGACGCCGCGGTTTTCGAAAATCGTCGTTTTGGCCGCCGATTTGGTGAGCCAGGCAATACATACTGTCCCCCCTGAGGCGATGGCAGTCAAATGCATCCCGGCGGAGTATCCGTCCAACGAGATTGTCATCGCAAATCCGGCAATGAACGAGCTCAAATTAGTAGCAAACACGGAGCTGCCTGGGGTGCGGGTTGTTCTCAAAGCCCCGGCTCTCCGTGCGTTACTGCTTTGCAATATCATCGACACAACAGCGGTGCACATTTTTCGCCATAGCGACTTTTCGCAGCTCGAATTTCTCTCCCTTGGACCGGTCACTGCATTTTCGCTCGAGGCGCTTCTGGACATGAAGCTGCCGAAACTCAAGCTTGTTCTTGCGCTTGTTTTTCATTGGAGTTTCGACAGCACCTCGAACCCTCAGAGGCTGCTAAAGGCTCTGCAATCGGTTGCTAATCTCCATCCATTGGATATATGCGACTACACCGGTTCGATCAGAAACGACTTCTACGGAAGCCAAGGCCTGTGGTACTCGACTGCTCAGTCACGATTCCAGCGATTTTTGTCGCGGGTCCGACCCCCGCCGCTGTTGATGTGAGCACTGTATATTTTTGGCGCGTGGTTCCCTGGCATGTTAATTTTTGAGTCGTTCGTTTGGAGTTAAGCTGTGAGGCATAGTTTATATTAGATCGTGTGATGATCTGTGCATCTCTTCGGAGTTTAATATTAATATAATTATGTAGACAATTTTTATGAACAGCGTTTCCGATCGAAACTGCGCAGATCCTTTTTGTTGATGTTGTATGTGTTATCTGCTCGGATACCGAGGTTACCACGACGCTTTATCAACCTGGCAGATCAGGGCAGGTCCTACCTAACCCCTGAGATCAGGGCAATTTATAAGGCACATACGCAGCAATCGTTCGTCAAGTCAGTGTTGTTCGAAAATCAATTGAAAGGACAAAAATCGAAAACGAACAACAACAGAATGTCCAGATGCCCAGCCGAAATTAATCCTCTGCCTGAACCTCAGGACGAGAATGTACCCAAACCAATTGACATGCTTTCTTGGCAGCCGGCTGAACGAACGATCGGGTTCAGGAACACTTGGAAGATGTACGACGGCACCGTATTTAGTCCTAGTAAACCATCTAGCGAGACTAGTTTTGAAGTACATGAGAGATATGGGGAACTAGTTGAGACTCTACCATCAATTGCCGAGTATCGCAAGTCTCAGAACTACACAGGCTTGCTAGTTCTTAAGGACGGTAAACTGCTGCACGAAGAATATAATCAGGGCAATACGCGACAAACTTTATGGACTTCGCGATCGATCGCGAAAAGTATGAGTAGCATTTTGCTGGGGGTCGCTGTCAAGCAGGGCTATATTGCGAGTGTGAACGACTCCATCGTGAAATATGTTCCTGAAGCGAAGGGCACGGCTTGGGAAGATTGCACTTTGCGACATATTGTGACACATACCAGCGGTGTCTACTGGAATGAGAACTATGCCGACCCGCAGTCGCACTTTGCCGAGATGACGCGTCTCGAGGCTGGTGAAAATGTGTTCGAGAACGTGCTGAAACTTATCCTCGGGTTGGAACAGAAACACAAGCCTGGCACTCGCTGGAGCTATTGTGGTGCGGGATCCTTCATGCTAGGTCTGGCCATTGAAAATGCAACGGGTGTATCTTTGGGGAAATACATGGAAACCAATCTTTGGAAAACTGCCGAGAATCAGGGCGTCTGGCAGTGTTTCACTCCTGGCAAGCACGATGTGGGTACTCATGGCTTCAATGCTACTCTTCGTGACTATGCTCGGATCGGACAATTTTGCTGTGACGATGGTGTTATGGATGGCGAGAAACTTGTCCCCGATAACTGGTTCCAGGAGTCTACCAAGTGGCTAGAACTTGAATCTACTGGCGAGTACCGCTACGGATATCAGTGGTGGGGACCAGCGCCCACGGATTACAAGTACGGGAAAGACACCTACATGGCGTGTGGCATCTACGGTCAGTTTATGTTGATCAACCCCAAAGCGAATGCTGTGATGGTGCAGTTTAGCGCTTGGAAGGAGGCTAAGGACGACCACAAGCCGCCCCAGTTTTTGTTTGAGGAGATTCTCAAGAAGCTGGATGAGTCTGAACATAAACTCTACTGTATATGAAGGTGCAAGACGTTTAGTTATTTGATCTAGCGGAAAATACATGGGCGCTGTTCAAAGCCAGCGCATGAACTCGATAAACTGGGAACTAGGCCGTTGCATTTACCGCATGAATTGCTGGAGCCCGCAAAACAGGCCGATAAATTTGATCTTTTTGCATGAATTGCCGGGGTTCGCAAAATTTGAGGTTGAAACGTGGACTTGCCATTTTCGCACAGTGATTTATGACCGAACCGCTTTGGGAACGCTGCATGTCGTGGAGTTCATTCGATGCTGAGACTATTGTGATTTGTGGGTGTTTGCTTTGTATTTGAAATGCGCTGCACCAAAAAGCCCATATTATTTACAGAATACCTAGAAGCCAAACTGTAAAACGGGCGCCATACTTCAAGGCCTACTATGCGCTCAGATCAGATAGCGATTCAAATCATGTTCGAAAAGAAAATGCCAAACTTAGATGTTCAATCTGACCGCCATTGAGCAAGGATCAAATTCTGTAAATATCATACACTATAAATATCAAACACTATAGATTTCAAACACTAAACGCCATGTATGCTAAAATACTCTGAAACCTTGAACTTTCCGGCCCTGGCCCTAACCCCACATTCCAACGCGTCGGCTCAGTGCCCACCAAGAGAATCCCAAAGGCTTCGCGCGTCAGCCTCGATCCAACAGTTTACTTTCTTGGGGATAGAGAAGTGACTTTTTTTTGGGCGGACGACAATACGAGCAGTCACAAGGGCAGCGACTTCAAATTAAGTCACCAGAAAGACGCCACAAAAAAAAACAATGGCACGGAAGTCCAAAAGTAACAAAAGTAGCGGGAAAAGTGTCTCGAAGGCTATCCCGAAGCCTGCACGCGAGGCACCAGACGCGGCCCCCCACGCAGCAGCCCAGGAAGAGGTTCCGGAAGCCAACGACTGCGTTCCGGAACGAATGCCTTCGAAATCTGCCTTGGCTCGTCAGGGATCAATTGGCAAACTGAAAGGCCCGAGAGAACTAGACTCGCCGCTTCGCAAACCACGCAAAAACGTGAGCTTTGATCGCCAGGACGAGGTCATCCAGTACCAGGTCCTGACCCCGGAGGTCGACCAGCAGCTGTTCCGGCCTGTGGAGGAGGAAGAGGACGAATTTTCCGACAACGAAATAGTCGATCCGTATGTGATGTATTCTGCACCGGCCATTTTTTCGCCCGCCCGGCCTTTGCCCCGGCCTCCTCTGGAATACGACTCGGAAGAAGAGGCTTTCCACGCGTCGCCTAATAGTTCACAGGAGACGCCAATCATCCAGTTCACAGACGTGGCGATTGTGGCCGAGGCCGACATGCCGCAGTCACCCGAACAGGTTGTTGAAGACAACGATAAAGAAATTTATTTGCAATCGGTGCTGAGCCCGCAATCAAAGCTTCTCGCGGGATCGCCTTCGAAGTCCCCCACACACCGTCGCAACACATCTTTCGAGGCACGCCAACAACTGCTCGAAGAGCTGGGCAACACTCGTGCCGTCTCGCCCGCGGAATCCTTGCAGAGCTGCCAGAGCGATTCCGAATTCCGTCTAGAGCGCTTGCCCTCGCTGATTCGCAAAGAGTCGCTGCTCGATTCTCAGCGCCAGCCCGAAACAAACGTTGTTTCGAACAAACGGCTTCCTGTGCCTGTGCCTGAGGGCGGAACCGAGCTGCAGCGCAGCTACTCGAGCCGCAAACGTGAATTGAAAAAGATGCTCGATGCCAACCGGCCAGCCGTGCCTGACTCGATTGTTGAAGAGGAGGAAGAAGAGCCGCAGCCCAGCCGCAAGCTTGATTCGAAAATGGGACTCAGTGGACCTGCAACAGATAAATTATTAGAGCTCGAGACCCAGCAGGTTACAAACGCCGTGTCTGTCCAGCCACTGTTCACCAAAGATTCGCTGGCAGATGTGTCTACTTCGTCCATGTCTTTGGACTTGGAGACCTCGCACGAACACGAAAGCGAACACGAAAGCGAACACGAAATCGAAGCCGAATCCCGCGAATTGCCTACAGCAACATCGATGGAGGACATCAATCTCAATTCGCCTTTAATCGAGCAGGCGCCAGACTCACAGCACCTGCCACTTCTTGGCAGCATTGAGCCTTTGCAAACACGGCGCCCGTCCGGTGATTCTCCAGTGAAGCCAGCTATGTCTGAGAAATCTTTATTGCCAGAACTCCACGGCCCATCTGCCGAAATCGAGGCCTCTGAATCTCAGGAAGGCGGGGCTGCAGCAGTTTCGAATGATAAAACGGCTCTGAATAATGAAACGGCTTCAAAGAATGAAACGGCTTCCAATGAAACGGTTTCCGAGGACAAAGCAAATGAAGCAGAAGAAAATCACTGGGCTGATTTCACGGCTGTTCACCGGGACCAATCTGAAGCGCAATCTGAAGTTGAGTCTGACACGGAACAGGTTGAAAAACAGGTTGAACGAACTGAAACCGTCGAACAGCCGGCCAAGCTAGTGAAAGCAACTGCCGCCGCTGCTGCCGCTGCCGCTGCTGCCGCAAAGTCCAAACTAACGCAAAAACCACCACAATCTTCACAACAATCTTCCAGCCCGCTTCTGCCGGCTCAGGTTATTGCTTCCTCTCCAGAAGTCCCCGCTCGCTCGCCGAAACGAAGTATGTCGTCGCATTCTTTAAAGCTGCCTACAGCCTCTCTCCCGCCGCCTGCACAGCTCACATTTACGCCAACTAGCCCGCTGATTGCTGATGAGTTGCCGGGCGACGCAGAAAAAGAAGAAGAAGGGGAAGCCATACCCCGAGCTGCGAGCCATCAGAAGCTCATTGTTGAGAGCCCACAGATTCGCCAGAGCGCGGTTCCCATGCAGTCATCGCATTGGGTTGATGTCCAATCTTTGAATGCTTCGAATGGCTCTGCTAACAATGATTCTGAGCGCCGCTCGGTGCAGGCTGATATCTTATGGGGAAGCCGCAACACTGTGACAGATGGGGCCGTGAATGCTGAGGCGGTGACTCGTGAGTCGACTGCCAGTGCGCGAGACTCAATGGTTAGTGCGCGAGACTCAATGGTTAGTGCGCGAGACTCAATGTTCAGTGCGCGAGACTCGATGGTCAGTGCGCGAGACTCGATGATCAGTGCACGGGAAACTTTGAACGAAGATGCAATGGATATCTATCCCAACGACGCAAATCACAGCGACGCAGATCACAGCCAAGCAGACGAGACGCCGCGAGTTGTGCGCACAGATTCAAAAGCCAACTGGGAGCGTGTTCCATTCATGAAAGCGGAAACAGAAACAGTCGAAGAGAGCGAAGCAGATAACACTGTGATTTACGAGCCCAAGGAACAAGTTGATCAGTCAAATTCTGCCGGGCTTGGGGAATCCGTTTTAGGAGAATCCGTTTCAGGAGAACCCGCAATCGCCATT
Source organism: Wickerhamiella musiphila (assembly GCA_030558175.1). Lineage (NCBI taxonomy): Eukaryota > Fungi > Ascomycota > Dipodascomycetes > Dipodascales > Trichomonascaceae > Wickerhamiella > Wickerhamiella musiphila. The sequence continues at coordinate 39,374 of JAJMSA010000017.1, forward strand.
GTTCCCGATACTGTTGATGACGCTGATGTGTCGCATGTGAGCCGTGAGCAACTCCAGGCAAGCTTTGACGCGGCTCTGGCAATTCCTACTCCAAAACTCGCTGCCGTTTCTACATCGCCGCTACTGGTGGATCTGGATACTGCCGCCGATGAATCTGACGAGAATACTCCCGCCTATGCTGCTCCGCAGCGTGGCTTAGAACAGCGTGACTTAGAACAGACACACATTCGAACGCCTTCACTAGACGACAAGCCCAAACAGCCGCTCGAAGAATTTAAGGTGTACGAGAACCCCGCAGCCGCGATGCCGCAGCTCGATAGCGATTTATCTGACGACTTCAGCGAGACGAGCTTGGACGATAAAGCCATGAAACCCAGCTCCGAAGCCGCAACGGAGACACCGATCGCAGAGGAGACACCGATCGCCGCGGAGACTCAAATCGCCGCGGAGAAGCAGATCGCAGCGGACTCGGCGTTATCCCCGCAAAGCTTTATTGTGCGCGAGAATTCGACCCTAAGCGTAGAGACCGGCAATTCGCTGCAGGACTCGTTCCGCGACTCGTTCCGCGACTCGCTATACTCAGACTCGAATATGCGCCGCGGATACACTGTTCGCGAGTCGCCATCGATTGTACGCGCGAGTTTGCCGCAGCGCCAGCGCTCATCGCCTGTGCGCTCTGCTGGCGGGCTGGAAGTTGTGGAGTTAGGAGTAAGCCCTCGCAATCACCAGAGTCCTGCCCGAGGCATGCGCAGCCCCGATCGGGGTTTTAGAAGCCCGCTACGCACTAAACAGGCACAAAGCAGTGTGAACGCGCCGCAGACCCCGAGCAAAAGTCCTGTGAAGCCGGCATCGGCTGCCAAAGTCGCGAACGCTCTGGACGTGACGCCTTCGCTGTTTTCGCCCTCGGAGCGCTCAACCCGCTCAACCGAACAGGGCTCGCCGGTGCAGATTAAGCGCGACAAGCTGTCGCACTTGGATAGTGAAATCCGCATACCTCGCGTCAGGCCAAGCAAGGAGATGCTTGGTTCGCCCACTAGAGACGCCGAACGCCTTCTGGACGCCGCCCGCTTGAACGCCGATCGATTAGATGTAGACCGAGAGTCGAACGTCGACCGCGAGTCAAAGCCTATTTTGCAGGGCCTGGACATCGATGTGGACTTTGAGAACGACTCGCCGCTCAAGCAGCCGCTGGATATTTCTCCGTTCAAGGCTAACGATGGTATCAGCCAGAGCAGCTCCCCAACTTATGCCTCGCCCGCTATTGATTCAGCGTCGCCATTCAGATCGCCATTCAAAGTGTCGCCAGCGCCAGCCACAGGCTTCAACGTTTCTCCGGAAAAAATGCCGTTTCAGATGAGCGAGCTGAACCTGGACCGTCCGGTCGGGCTTGGCTTGCAGAATAGTGCTGGTGCGACTGAAAACTCGGCTGAAAACTCGACTGAAAATGCCATTGAAAATCCGGCTGAAAATATGCGTGACTTGGACGACGTAGCTGAGGTTCAACACTCGCAGAATCCGCAGGAAGTTTTGGACTCCCAAACGGACTTGGTGGGCTCTCAGAACGAGAGTCCAGTGAAGAGCCCGGTTCTGAACGTCAAAGCGCCCGAGAGCACGAAAGCCGTTCAAAACGCGTCCAATGAGACGGCTAGAGCTTCTTTCAGGCCGTACCCGCGCCAGGGCAATGATAAGGGCCGTCTTTTTGTCCGGATAGATGAGCTGTTCGACGTCGCTCTGCCCAACCTCTCGGGCCACAAAGCCACTGTCCATGCCCAGCTGGACAATGGCAAGCACTGCATTGCAACTGAACCGAAGCGCCTGGCTGTTCGCACGCCGATCAATGCCAACTATGAGCTGGTGATCACCGAGGAGGAGGCGCCGATCATTTTGACGACGTACGTGGCTTGGACTTCGCAAACGCCGAGCAAGTCTGGTGCTCTGGGCCGCATTCTCAGCCGCAAAAAGCGAGGCGCGGCCGCCTCAAATGGCCAAGCCGATGAGTGGTCGTCCTTGGTTGCCTCTTCTGGCGCGTTTGGCCGCTGTTCCTTGACCCCGGCTGAATGCGAGGCCAAGGCTTACGGCCAGCAGTGGACACAGAAGCTGCCGCTGATGAACGCTTGGGCCCTCGACGAGGACCGCAATCCAAAGCCGCCCCAGAGAATGGGTTCCCTCAAGGTGACGTGTCTCTTCGTGCCGCGTCTGTCCCAGAAAGAGGCATTGCCCTTCACTATGGACGAGGCATTGCGCCAGATCGCGGCAGCAAAAGACCAGGTACGCACTCGCAAAGAAGGCCTGATGGTGCAGCGGGGCGGTGACTGTCCTCGTGGCAAACAACGTTTGTTTGTGCTGGACGATTGCTCGCTGGTAGCGTATTCTCACCCGGCCAGGCACCCGCGCGCCAGCATCAACTTGCAGAAAGCTATAGGCGTGGACCAATCTAAATCGGGTCGCAGGCTTATGCTGAAATTCAAGAATGGCCAGAAGATCGAGCTGCAGCCTGAGTCGCGTGTGGAATGCGACGCTTGGGTCTCGCAATTGAATGACGTCTTGGACAGAGGCCAGAACCGTGCGCCGTGGCTCAACCTTGTTTTGTACAACCGTGAACTTTCGAACTAGACTTTAATTTATAATTACAATAATCAAAATTTTCTCAATCGCAAACCTTGAAATTCGAATCACATATGTTTTGGTTTGGTACGAGCTTTATACAGTCATGCCTTCTCTCCAGCCTGAATGCGGGGCTCCTGGCTTTGGTTTGACCGTCATAATGATGTGGAATACATGAGAAGTTTGATATTTCAGCTGGCCTGCTTCAAATTCCTAATTGGGCTGGCCTGATTGGCCTGCTTCAGATCCTCAATTAGGCTGGCATGCTTCAAATCCTCAATTGGGCTGACATGCTTCAGATCCTCAATTGGGACGTATTAATTCTAACTTTCATCCGTTTCGAGGTAACTCACCAAGATGTTCGATCAAAATGTATAAATAATTATCGCGAGCATTGAGCTCCTTATTACGAAACGCGTCTTAAGGCTGTACTGCCTAGTCGCTGAACCTGAATAACCTGGTCTCATGAGATTTCCATGAAAACTGTAATCCCCATAAAAATTTTGATTTAGCAAACAGCTTTTACGACCTAAGCTGCTGTCAAACTTCACCGCCCGGCATCCATAGACTGGCGCTGGCCTCTCTTCAAAGTCGAGCCTACTTCCGCTGGTTTCTTTGCATATGTTGCATATTTTGCATGTTCGGCATTCCTGGCATTCCTGGCATATTCGGCATTCCTGGCATTCCTGGCATTCCTGGCATGCCTGGCATGCCTGGCAGCGGCATAAACATTGGAGGCATACCCATCGTGCCCATCACCTTTTGTGGCGTGAAATTCGCACGCAGATGGTCCTGTTTCGAGCAGTATGCTTGCCATGTGAATTCATCGAAGTTGTAGTTGAAATAATCAGTCAAATCGGCATCCGGCCGTCGCCAGGGCTTATCTTCGAATTCATTAAGATTCAGCTGTGTTACCGGCTTGCCGTTGTATGTGGAGACTTTGTCTATATCCAAAGGCTCGTGTGCAATTGTCTTGGCCTCTTTTGCAGTCTCCTTGATAGCCTCCGCAGTGTCTTTGGCCTCGCTGCCAGCAGCTGGGGCCGCAGTCGGGGCCGTGGCGGCGACAGATGCAGCCGCCCCGGGCTTGCCAGAGCCCATGATAAACTCCACATCATCGTCAGACCAGTCGTATTCGGAATCTGACATGTTTGCGACGCTTGAAAATGCAAAAGCAGTGCGGAATCCGAAAGGGAGGCAGGAACCACTCGCAGCTTTAGGCTTAGTAGACGAGTTAAAATATTAGGAAATACAGTGTTAGCTCGTTGTGACATCCCCAGCGGCTCTCCGGTATTGTAGCTTTCTCCTTTGAGGTTCGCTCAGAAACATTCACTAGCGTGTCCAACTAAAAAAAAAAGGGGGGGGGGAAATATGTCGTACCTTCGAGGTGGCGTTTGGACCAATGTGGAAGATCAAATTCTTGAAGCCGCAGTGGCCAAGTACGGCTTTTACCAATGGGCTAGAGTTGCCTCGCTGCTCTCGAGAAAATCGGCAGCTCAGTGTAAAGCCCGCTGGGACGAGTGGCTGAACCCGCAAATCGCCAAAACTGAATGGACAAAATCTGAAGACCTTCAATTGATGCAGGCGGCGCGAGCTATGCCCAACATGTGGCGATCAATAGCGCCCAAACTGGGCAGGACCGCGGCCCAGTGCCATTCGCGATACAACGAGCTTCTTGCACAAAGTTCTGGATCGGAGCTCGAAAATACCGAGCCTCAAGATGACTCGTTTTGGAAGTCCCACGAATCAGCGGCTTCGCGGCCAGATTTTGTCGATAGAGACGACGACGAGGAAGAAATGTTGATGGAGGCTAGAGCGCGATTGGCCAACAACCAGGGCAAAAAGGCCAAACGCAAAGAACGCGAACGGTATCTAGAACAAAAGGCCCGTGAAAAGTTGAAGGAACAGCGGGAAACCCAGCGAGCCGATGGCAAACGGCTCGATCCCATGAAACACAAGAAGTCTCGCTTCTCAATCGATTACAACGCTCAGATCCCCCTGTATCGACCTGCGCCGCGAGGTCAGCACGATGTTTCCGAAGAAAAAGAACTTGAGAAACAACAAAAGCGGCAATTTACGGAAACTTTATGGGAAGAAGGCCAGAATTTCGGCAAGAAACGAGAGCCAGATGGCCCGGACACTAAACGGGCCAAAGTGCTAGTTAAGGTCCGCAAAGTGACACCACCTTCGTTTTCAGATACTGACATTCACACTTTGTCAGACTCTGACCTTGATTCCGAAGATTCGCTCCAAGCAAGGGCTCTGCCCGCCCCTGAGTTCCAGCCTCGCATTGGGTTATTCGACAGTTTGCCCACACCAAAGAACGAGTACGACTTAGACATCCCTGACCGCCCAGAGCCAGTAGAGTTTACTTTGGGCGGGAACAAAGGCAGAAGTCTGCTGGTTGTTCAAGAGGGCTTGCCGCTCGCGAAAAGTATAATCATCACACCAGAGGACTCGAAGACGGTCGCGAGTGCGATGGTTGTTGGCGAGATGAAGCGGCTCGTGGCAAACTCTCACCAGAAAATTGAAATTTCCGAAGCAGTTGATAACTTGGTTGAATCTGCCATGAACGAGCTTAGTTCAAGCAAGAGTGCGTCTGAACAAGAGTTTGAGCAGCGAGTCGAGCTTAACGGCATTCAAATCGAATTCCAGCCTCTACGACCAGTATCCGTAGATCTCAATTTTGATCTGGACCTCAGAACCGAGGAACTTGCCTCTGAATATGAACTGAAGGCAGCCGAGCTGGCCACTTTGCAGCTGAAGCTGGCGAGCCTCAAAGAGTTAGCAGAACTAGAACGATCCGACAGTCGATCTGTGCAATTGCAAAACCTTATCACCAAGGTAGATGGTGCTATTCGTAATGCAAACAATGATGATGCAAACAATCACGATGCAAAATAGGCAGGCACGAAGTAATACAACACCAGAAGCGGTTAATGCGGATTCCGCAGGTCGGGTGCAATTGAAACTTGAGGGTGAGAGGCTTTGCGCTCACTACCCGCTCATACTATTTATTTGTTTATTTATTTTTCATTTATATACTGGCATCTGTATAATCACGACAAACTCGCAGGTACAGGCAAATACACAATCCGAAGCGCGAAAGCACATTACCATCTTAGCAACTCCATCTTATCCACTGCCCCAACCGCTAATCTGACATACTGTCAAACATAAGGTCGCTCGAGGACGCAACCCAAAAGACATATCGTGCTACTTTAGGCGTAATTTTCGACTCCTGAGACGATGTCTGGAGATGTTCCTGACGTGCCAGGCATGGCCGCACCGCCAGATGTTACTCGCGAGATTGTCAGTCGTCTGAATCAGCTGCTGGATCGTCGCTCCAACGGCTTCCCCGGTGCCCAGCCAGTGTCTTTTGCTCGAAAGCACCTAGAAAGAGAGCTCATGGAGGAAGATTATTTCGTTTGCGAGAAGTCAGACGGATTACGGCTCTTGTTGTTTTTAACTTGCGAAGATTCCCCCAATGGAATGCAGGAAAGATGCTACCTGATAAGCAGACGTGGAGAAGTATGGCTGGTACCAGAGATGCATGTGCCGTGCGATGCAAATGATTTGGCTTCTTTCCACACAGGCTCGATTATTGATGGCGAAATGGTGCGCTCGACAAGTGGCAAAGTGCGTTTTCTCATGTTCGATATGCTGTGTTTCAATGGCAAGAGCCTGGTGAATCGTCCTCTTCAGAAACGTCTTGGCTACATTGATCAGATGGTTAACCAGCCCTCGGCAAAACTTTCGAAGGCATACCCAGACGACTTCGAGGCTCTTCCGTTCCAGTGCTATATGAAAGAAATGCATGCCAGCTACCGCCTCGAGTTTGCGCTCAATCACAAGAAGACACATCACTCCGACGGTCTTATTTTCACATCGTGCGATAGCGATTACCGGTTTGGCACCGACCAAAAAATTGTGAAATGGAAGCCGCCGAACGAAAACTCAGTGGATTTCGAGGTGCGGTTTGTATTTGACGAGTTCAAGGACCCTCAATCTGGCGACACCTGGACGAACTATGACGACAAACCACTGTGTGAACTATACGCGTGGGGCCAGAAAAGCGTGTTCGGGTATCTGCATCTGGAACCCAAAGAATGGGAAAATTGGAAGCAGCTAGAGGAGCCCATCAATCACCGAATTTGTGAGTGCTACAAGGACGAGCAGAAGCGCTGGCGCTTTTTGCGATTTAGAGACGACAAAGAGCACGGGAACCATATTGATACTGTGCTCTCTGTTATTGAAAGTATTGAGGATTGCGTTACGGAAGGAGATCTCGTTGAGGCGGCTGAGAAAATCAAAGCTGCCTGGAAGGAACGAGAGTCGAACAAGCGACGCAAAGTGCAGTGATCGGTCGAGCCCTTTCAAGCTCGGCATTTTCGATGTATGTAAAACAAAAATTAATGATGTTTTTAACAGGTCATAGCCACGGCCTCACACCAGCCGACTGCCAACCGATCGAGTCCAAAAGCTGCAGAGCAGTAGTCAGTGATTAATATATACATTTATGTCGTCACTTAGCGGTTCCTTGGAAAATGAGTCGAATTGCAAACAGCCTCACTCAAAGTCCCAAGCCCAGCGAACCAAGACCGAAACTGACCGTGCTGCGAATGATAGCCTTGGGGTTACCGCTCGTCTGAGCATACAGATTGTGGGCACTGGCCTCCTCTTCAAGCAGACCAGCCTTCTTCAAGTACTCGGCGAAGGCCGCTGTTTCATCGTAACTGAGAGAACCGACCTCAATGTGTTTGAGGTTCGACAAGTCTGCGGCCAAAGAAGGGTCGAACTCGCTCAAAGAACGGTACGCCGGAGCCTCGAGTTTGCCAACTGCAACATCGATAGTTTTTTGCTCGTGGAAATGGCTCGAAGTGGCAGCAATTACAGAACCTTTAGGCAGCTTGGAGCGGCCCGAAATAAAGTCACGGAACAGCTTGGGGATCTGCAAGTCGCCTGCATAGACAGCCTTGTTCTCACGGGTGTAGAAATCAGAGACAGGCTTCTGTGCCCAGGCATTGATGTTGTCGATGGAGAGAACGACTGGCGCACCATTTGCGACCTTGCCTTGTTTCACCAGCTCGAAAAAGTCGGCCAGCGCCTTGGCGGGCTCAGCCTTGGCGGTAATTTTCAGAAGTTTTAGGTCGTCAGCAGTAAGCACGTCTTTATTGGCTTTAGCGATCTGGCGCATCCAGCGGCGGGCAAACATGGGCTGCAAAACATTTTGTTCGCTAAAAGAAATGGCATGGTCGCCGTTGGTCAGCTCTTGAGCCCGCGGAATGTGCAAAACGACGAAACCCTGCAGCTTGGCCAGAGCGTGTGCTTGAGCCAACAAAGTGGACTTTCCGGCACCAGCCGAGCCTGTGAGCAGCAGATTTGTGTTATTTGACAGCGCCTCAGCCAACAAAGCGGTCTCTTTGCGCGACACAAACGCCTTTTGTGCGAAAAGTTCGTGGTTCTGCGACTGCTGGAAATCAGCCAGATGGCTCAGTGCGCCCTGAATAGAGCTGGGGATCCGGCTCACTTGCGGCTGAGCCGCAAATGCTGGAGCCGCAGTTTTTGTGAGTTTCGGCAGCTGCACCTTCTCGGCTTTTTTCGAGTGCAAAGAGAAGGCAGCAGCCCTGCGGAAGCTGCGATACTCGCCGCTGCTCTTGCGAGGAGTCTTCATTTTCGACTGTTCTTTCACTTTTTGCTTGAACTGGCACACAGCTGTGGTGTGTAGGCCTCTACGTCCCACGAAGCTCATTTTTGCAGAAACGAAAGCTGAACAGTCAAACTGGGCGGGTGATACGAGAACCTTCAGGTCTGGCCTTACTTAATATCTCTCGTTCTTGCAAGTGAAATTTCCCGCTGGGTAGTAGTGCTCGCTCTGTCTGTCGAGAAATTTATGTAAAAAAATAATTTTACTAATCTCGGTCCTCAGATCAGCTAAGCGCTTACGAGCCCGATTTTTTCTAATAAATTTCATTTTCCCAAGCTGGCCAGGGAAATTTGGCGAAGTACCACCTCCTTCTTCGAAGAAAAAAAAAATTCAATGCGTCCTTTGACCGAGCAGGAGACCAAGACAGTGCTAGAGAAACTAAGCGGCTACATTGGCGAGAACATTTCCGAGCTCGTCAAACGCACAGACGAGCCGTTCTGCTTCCGCGTGCAAAAAGACAGAGTCTACTACTTGCCTGAGCGCATTGCCCGTCTGGCCACTTCGGTAGCTCGCCCCAACCTCATGAGCCTGGGAGTATGTCTTGGAAAGTTTACAAAAACATCGAAGTTTCGTTTGCATGTGACTGCGCTCCAGGTGCTGGCGCCGCATGCCCAAAATAAGGTCTGGGTCAAGCCCAACGGAGAGATGCCCTTTTTGTACGGCAACCACGTCCTCAAGGCCCACGTTGGACGTATCTCTGACGACATTCCCGAGCATTCGGGCGTGATTGTGTTCTCCATGTCTGATCTTCCGCTTGGTTTCGGAGTTTCTGCCAGATCAACGGCCGAAGTGCGCCGGCTCCAGCCCAATGCGATCACTGTTTTCCGTCAGTCGGATATTGGCGAGTACCTGCGTGAGGAGGACACATTGTTTGCGTGAAGATATTTATTTAGCTATTTAATTATGTGCGTTAGAGTTGTGCAGGCGATCTTGCGTCGCATGAATAGTTCGACTCGTTTGAGGTTTCGGCATGAATGATGCCGCTGCTAATGGTACCACTGCAAACAAGACGGCAACACTTACTTCAAACAGATTTGGTTCGCAATTTTGGTTCGCAAGCTTAGAGCAGCCAAAGTTTCATAGCCGCAAGACAGAGCGAATCTCTCCAGCCTGGGGCCGCTCGGACCCGCTAAAAACATAACCTATCCATGGCACTCCATCAAAGATAAGCTCATGAAATAAATAATTTGCAAGAACAGTTTGTCAATTCGATGTGTATAATATTGAAAGCTATCGTTTAAAAAAGTCCTAGGTCCAATGGCGCGACGGTATGTTCAACTGTCATCTACGTATTTACAAACCCCTATTTCTTGCCCTTCTTTTTCTTTTTGTTCTTTGCAGCAGCACTTTTCACCGCAGCTGCAGGCTTAGCGCTCGGAGTAGCCGCAGGAATAGGCTTGCTAGATCCTTGCGATTGGCCCTGCGACGCCTGCGAGTTGCTGCCCTTCTTCTTGGGTTTGTAGCTGGAACGATCCTGCTTGGCCAACCACCGCTCGGGATCGGGCTGTTTGGTTTCGTCGTAAGATTTCGGCAGCTTCTTTGCTCCTGTGCGGCGTTTGCGGGGCCGGTTTTTCTCGACGCGAGCCGGTTTCGCCTTTGTGGTTTTGGCGGACGATGTCGAGATCGCTTGGCGCTCCTCTGAAAGCAGCTCGTTCAAATTTTGGCCAGCAGTAAGACTTTCAACCGAAGGAAGATCCGTAGCCGCGCCTTTGACAGCTGCTAGGCCCGCTGCGCGGATCTCGGCCGGTGCAGACTCGAACAGATCCGCCGCCAGCTGCTGATGCTCCGGGTCGCCCGATTGGGCAAGAAGCACAGCCGCAGCGGTGTGTGCCGAAGGAGCCAGCACCTGGGACCGCACAAGACTAGCAACTGTAGAAGTCACGCTATCCTTGCGCTTTTGCAGCAGTCTCAGGCCAGCGACCGCAGCTCCCAGAACACCAGCTTCAATAGGTACTTTGGCCGCTTCAAGCGAGTGGAGCAAACGTACGAGCACATTTGCGGCTTCTGCAGTGCGATGTTGATTGTTCGCAATTTGTTTGTCTTTGTCCTGGTCCTGGTCCTGGTCCTGGTCCTCATCCTGATCCTGAGCCTGAGCCAGGGACTGGGCTAGTGCAAACGCCAATGGAATACTTGAAGGATGCAATTTTGAACGCCGGCGCAATTCTTTGAGGTCTTCAGCCGACGTAAAACGATCGACCGTTGCCACAGCAACGTCACCAAGCTGCGCCAGTTTCGCAAGCTGTTTAGATTTGGGTTTCTGGCCTACGGAAGCGGCCAACTGGCCGGCGTTCGAGGCAAAAATACGCTGCTGGACTGCCGGCGCATTGCTCGGAACCTCAAGTTTCTGCGGGCCAGCAATGAGTTCGACTACCTGCTCAATCTCACCGCTCAACTGTTCGAGTGCCAGTCGGTTTGTGCGCGAAACCACAGACTCTGAGCACAATTCGAGCAACTCACGAGCCGTCTGCGGGTTCTGGCGCAAAATTTCCACATACGCAGCCTGCAACTGAACATCTTCAACATCATGCTCGTCAGCAGTCAAAGATTTAGCAGCCTGCAGCTTGGCCAAGGCCGAATCGTAATCGCCGCGCTGGATGTAGGCAAATGCCAGGTTGAACTCGTAATCGAAACGAGGCACACCCTCGACGTACTCAAAAGTGCGGCCCTGAGCGGCCATCACAGCATATCTGTTGGTCACAATCGCCAACTTGTCGTCCTCAGTTGAGGCAAGCGAACTACACTTCTCCAATGTGTTGAGCGCATCTGCGTACTGGCCCAAACGGTACTCGAGCTGGGCCAGAGAGCTCAGAACCGCAAAATTCGAAGAATTTTTGGTCACCAAATCACGCAGGTTTGTGACCTGGTTAGTCTGGTAGTAAATGTAGGCTGCGAGAGACGGGTATTTTTGGGCATCGCCCTTGGATTTCAGAAACTCGGCAGCAGCCTCAAACCGATCAAGTCGTACCAAAGCGTCGAGTTTGGCCTGCACTGCCTCAGAGCTGCCCTCTTTAAGAGCACTTTCAGCCTGCTTTAGCGCATCCAGGTGAGGATTATCGACCTGAAGGCCAGCTACCCGGTCGGCCAAGGACATATCGCTAGGCTAGGTAGTATGGATCCAGTGGGTTAGTCAGAACGTGTCACGAGTGATCTAATGCTTGTTCATAGCGCTTTAGTTGAGAACAGTTCGCTGAATGTGCAGTTAGTCGATTGTGAAATTCGAAATTTCTGGAGTATTTCAAACATCATATTCGAGTAGTCGAAAGTATAAAAGAACAGTTGAGACTATGAAGTCGCGCAATTGTTGCTGGCATGCGAATAGCCGGCGTGTATCCACAAAATAATTCTATCATTCACATTTAAACAAACCTTCTAGCTATTTGATCCAACAGCGGTTTTCAATCTCAACAGGAAAATTCCCGCTGCACAGCGACGTGCATAATCGAAACCTTGTTTCTTGTTAAGGATATTATCGACAGACTCCGCAATCTGTACCTAGACATTTCGACTCAAATAATATAACACCGGAAGTCTACGCTGTGTACAGCTTCGAGTTCTCGGGAAGTTCGGAAACAATCGCGTTTCTAATTAGCGTGCGGATCATGCCCACATCCTCCACAGACGAGCATTTGTGATCGGGGTGTCGTGGACAGTGGTCTCCTTTCATATGCCGCTTCTTGGAAAAATTGAACATTGCCTTTACGGAGTTTCTCACCTGAAAAACATCATCTACCAGCAGTACCATGATGACCAGCATCGAGAAGAACAGCCAGTCTGTGAACTCACTCGAAAAGCTGATGGGGAACTTAGGTGGAGTCCAGCTGTTCCTAATGTCTATGAAGATCTCGGACAGAGCCAAATAAATTGCAATTGTGAGATCCCGCTGATTTTCCGTGAGAATCATTTTCGCTCGCAGAATGAATTGAAATATGGCGTGTGTTGCGGGGCGCTATTGCCTACATATATAGTGCATGAATTTCCATGCCCCGGGTTAATGCCCAAGGTTATCTAGGTGATTAAGACTTACTCGATACAGTGCTGAACAGGTCCCCACATGTCAAATTGCTTGATTTGACTTTACTGAGGCAGACTTATCTCACCAGTTGCTGCACATCGGTTAAAAGCCCACGTCGGCGCACAGTGCAATTCTAATTTCAGCAGGCCGATTTGAGTCGGGCAAAATTCGGCGGAACTTTGAGAGTGGGATCTGATATTTGAGATTTTGATGGAAAAAGTCAATAAATACTTATACATACGCTATTTTTGTGATGAATTTCTGAATATTCTGTCATTAGATTATTCGATGTCCTCAATGATGACCCGATGACGTCTTGAAGAGTTTGAGCTCGAAGCTGAGGCGTCCGACTTCTCACTATCCAAAGACAACACGGAGTAGTCCGAATCGGCGTCATCATCAATGTTCACAGCGTGATCATCAAAGTCAGGAACACTAGATTCAAGTGAGCGCTCGCTAAGCTTGGCCAGGGCCTCATCGGCCCCTCCAGCGAGTTTAACAGCACGATCAGTCAGATCGTGTTTGGATTTGCGCATCTCACGGGGCGCCCGGACGGCATCTAAAGCAGTGTATATTTTCTCGGCTTCGAATGCGATTTTCTCGAAAGCTTTTGTCAGGGACTTGATCTTGTCGCCAGTAACAAGCTTCTCAGCCTTCTCGGAGGCACTGCGGAATTTAGCTTCCTGGATCGAGCAGCGCTCGGAAAGCTCATTCAAAGATCTGCGAACAGCAGAATTGTCGTCAATAGATTCGTAATTCGGGGCCTTGAGATCGGAAGTGGAAGCAGAGGCAGAAGATCCGCCAGAAATTTTTGCAGATGCAGAAGAGGCTGCGAAAGACGGCTTCTCAGACTTCGAACGATTCACCTTGGAGTCCTTTTTCTGTTTCGTCTTCTTTTCGTTGACATGCTCAGGCTCATCGTCGCGCTGAACAAAAGTCTTGAACAGCTTGTTGATAGTAACATCCAGAGGCTCAGCCGGTTCGTTCAATGATTTGATGAATTCATTGACACCATCTTCGATACCTCCGCTACTCAATTTCTGAACGCCGCGGAGCAATCCAGCTAACACATTCGTATCGTTATGCTCGGAACGCGGAGCTGATGGCTCGGGGGACTGCTTCGGGGACTGCTCGGCTGGATCAGTAGGGAACGATGCAGGCGGGTCGATCTCCTCAGGATCAATCTCCTCGAACTCGATATCATCGTGCTCATCGAAATCAGACTCTGAAGCAAGGGTCTCGGGATCGGCGATCTTCTCGACAAATATAGCCTCCTGTTCCTGTTCCTGTTCCTGTTCCGGCTCCGGCTCCGGCTCCTGTTCATGCTTTTGTTCATGCTCCGACTCAGAAGCAGACTGAGACTGGCGCTGAGAATGAAACTCGGACTCAGGCACTAGAACGGGAAGGCCATCGTGAAGCACACAAACAAACCGAGGGGGCGGGCTCGCAGAGCGAAGCTTCTCAGTAACAGGGTGACTATTGCGCTGACGACGGTGGGTCTCCTGGTAATGAGGGTCGAGCGCAAGAGAAAGAGCGTCAACCTTCTGAGCAAGGTCGTTTTCGCGAGCACGTTCGGCTTGCTGAGTTGCCGCGCTGCGGAGCATCTGAGCGTGCGCATGGGCCCGGTCAACGTGCTCTTTGACACGGCGATGGTGCTCACGAGCACGATGATCGTCAGCATGTCTATGAGCGCGAGCATGATGGCCGCGGCGACGGTAACAGGTCTCATAGTCAGAAGCAGGCTCCTCCACCTGGGGCTGCTCTTCTTTAGGTTCCGAGCGCTCCCCATTGTTGTCGATCTCGATCACATAGCGCAGTCCATTGGGAGCAACATACACAAGCTTCGAGCTGTGCTTTTTGTGAGGGGGACCATGGGGCTCGGCATCGGGAGCATGAGCATGTTTCGAAGGGTGAGGGGGGCCAGGGCGACCAGGAACTGGGCGGTGAGGTCTGGGAGGTCGCGAGTCGCAGAATGGGCTGCGCGGGTCATCTTCGGAAGGACGAGGTCCACGGCCACAATGTCTGCGAGGACGCTCGGGGTGCTCATCGCGCTCGTGGCCGGGACCATGATGACCGGGACCATGATGCCAGGGACCGTGGCGCTCGGGGCGGCGGCCAAAGTGATGGCGGCCACCGAAGCCAGGCACGAAATCAGGACCAAAGTCGTCGAATCCAAAAGGCGACGGTCCACCGAACGCGCCAAAGTCGAATTGAGGACCGTGCTCGAAGTTCATAGGGTGATGGAGGAAATCCCGGTGGTGGGGACCAGCATGAGCATGCCTAGGCGGGCCTGCTCTACGGCCATGGGGGACCTGAGGCTCGTAAGGCGAGCTGAAATAGAATGCAGAAGGGTCAAAATAGTAACCATTCATTGCTCAATTGCTAAATGACAACCAATTGACTGATGGGTAGAAGAAGGATATGAAATACTAAAGGACTGGGCCTGCGATATATATAAGACATATGTGGGGTGGGCTTAGCGAGGGTTGGGCGAAGCCTCCAGAAGGCGGTGGCAAATGCTAGATTGTGATGGGGTGCATAGGAAGCGAAGCGAAGCCACTGTGCGTGGGTTGGGACCAGCCAGCCCGTTCCCAGGCAGATTACGAGTCACTGAGCCAGCCCGCCCGCAAGGAGCCAACCAGAACATACACCCAGCTCCTCTAACTCCCAAAGGATTCCAGCCGTGCCATTCCCAAGAAAGGGTTGCCTGAAATTTTTCAGCGATCAACACCCAACTGTGTACATACACTCAACTACACTCGTTTTCCTCCCAGAAAAAAGAGCAAAAAAGAAAAAAGAAATGCTAAGGCAGTTTCAGGGGCTGGTCCCCCGTATTCAGCTTCAGCTACTAGGATGCCGTAACTACGCGCATAAAGGCCAAAGGCTTTCGAAATCGGTAGCGCAGCCAGGCAAAGGCAAAACAGTAGTGGCACGTTCTTCCAAAAAACTCGCTGCAAGGCGCGCTGCATCTTTCAAACCGCTAAAAGAGCGTGCCCCAACTCAAGCTACCACCCTGGATATGGGCGAGTTTGCCAAACTCAGTGGCGTCTCGCCTGAGGAGCGCAAACTTCATCGGAACGTGCTTGAGAAAGTTGACGAATTTGAGCAGTTGCGCATTGACAACAATGTTCGTCAAGCGCTTCTCGATAATTTGCCCGAGGGCGCAACCCCTACGCCTGTTCAAAAGGTTGCAGTCAAGTCTTTAAGGTCTAGAAGGCACAACCCGTTGGCTTTTCGAACCTGGCTGCTGGCAGCTGAAACTGGATCAGGTAAGACCGCTGCATACTTGGCGCCGCTTCTTTCGGATTTAATCGAGTCGAAAACTTCAGAAGAGCCGCCCAGTGATGAGGCTGGTGATGTTGTGAGACGCAGATCGCCCACGATTCGCGGAATAGTGCTCGTACCGACCCTCGAGCTTGTAGATCAGGTTGCGGCGTTTTCTTCAGCAGTTGCTAAAACTTGTGGCTTGAAAGTTGTTGCTGCCGGTCAGCAGCGTGTTTCCAAGGTAACGAAAAGCGTCGTGGCCGGCTGCGATCTGCTTGTTACGACGCCGGATAAGATTCGCCAGCTTGCCGATATTGAGCCGGTTTTGTGCGAACGGGCCCTCTCCGAATGTAAGTTTGTGGTTGTTGATGAGGCAGATTCTCTTATGAATGAAAGTTTCAGCGAATCGACTCTCAGTGCCATCAAACGATGCCCCCAGCTCACCGACTTGCTGTTTGTGACCGCTACGATTCCTCGCCACTTCGACAAGGTTTTGCGCACAGAATTCCCGGAGACTACTCGTTTGGTCACGCCTAGCATTCACAGATTGCCTAGACACATCGAGTTCCGGGTAATTGAAGTATTCAGGCCTCCGTACCGTGACAACAAGCATCTGGCTCTTCAACAAGCTCTGTACTCGATCTACCACGACCGGGCTGAACCTGGCCTTCAAAAGCGGGTTGTGGTTTTTGTTAACAAAAAACAAGAGGTTCAGCCACTTGTGGCAATGCTCAAAAATGCAGGCTACCCAGCATTTGGACTCGATGGTTCTTTGAAGTCGAATGAAAGACAAGAGCTTCTGCAAGACTTCGTAGAGCCGCCCAAGGATTCGGTTGGCAACGACCCGCAAGAAAAGCTCAAAGTGCTTGTGGCAACGGACCTTGTTGCCCGCGGTATTGATATGCACAAAGTTCGCAACATCATTTTATACGATCTTCCCTACAGCTCAGCAGATTTGCTGCATCGTGCGGGTAGAACTGGTCGCCTAGGCTCTAAAGGTCGAGTGCTCCTTTTTGTTAGCAAGAAAGAGAGTCAAGGCTGGGTGAAGGGTCTCGAGACAATCGTCAAAAGAGGCCAGGCTCTGGCGTGAGCTTTTACCGTGGCTCATGTTTGTATATAGTTGTGACACTGGTAGATATTCCGTGTCTTTCCAACTCTTCTTGTTGAGTGCAAAAAGCTCTTCAAGAAAATCCCCAGCAGCTTACCACCGGCGTTCATATGGATAGCTGGAAAATTTATTGCTGGGAGATCGAACCGATTTTCCGTTTCGGCTGGCGCCTATAGCGTCCGTCTCTTAGAATCTCGGACATTCGAATGGATGATCATTCATTTGGCAGATGCAGACTGAATTCGTTTGTAAAAACGATATCAGTGTCTGTGTGTGTGACTATTTATTAATTTATTTATTCATATATCCGCGCCTAGCGCACACCTAATAGACTGGTTAGACCTCGTACATCTAGCCGCGCTAGCACCACGACCAGAAATCTCGCGAAACCCAGCTTTGTTTACTGGGTTAGGGCCGATGTGGTTCTTAGCTGCTGCCTCCCATAGTTGGCCCACCTCTGCTTCAAGTCTCCCTAAGAACAACTTTTTTTGTCCACCAACATCTAATTTGTAGCCAGAACATGGCATCCTGGCTGGACTCAGAACTTCCAGATGAGTGGCCCGGTGCTCCTGCCTGGACAAGTGGCCCAGCTGAATCTAAACAAGCCTCGAGCTCTTCCTTCTCGCCGGATCTGTCGACTTCAGAAGATCGCCTCAATTCGGAAAAAATGCCCGAAAACGAGTCGCAAGAAGAAGAGTCAAAGCCACAACTTAGCGAGTACATGGGAACGGTGGCAATTCATAGTGTCCAAAAGAAGCAAACGCCAAAGTGGAAGCAGGCCTTGAGCCCTAAAAGATCGCAGCAGGCGAGGCTCGACCATTTGACCCAACTTTTTGAGCCTAAAAATTCGTCTGCAGAAATTTCTACTTCTGAGGGAAATTCTGCGCGTGAATCTGTCCTGTCATCGGCATCAACATCTACAGAAAGCGTGCCTGCTTATCCTCAGAGCCGCAGACTTAAAGTATTCGGGCAGGCGGACACGTTCACCAATGAACGGCTCAGTGGTCTGTTAACCTCTTTACAGGGCCGAAGACCCGGTGAGACTGTACAAGGTGTGCAATTACGGCTCGCTAGTGGTCCGTCTGGTTTAGACACATTTGCGAACCGAAGCGACATTGCCGCACGGTACCTAAACAAAGGCCAGGATGTGCTGTCGAGAATGCGAAAGGCCTCTATGGCAAGTCTCGATGGTCCCAATGATGGCAGCACAGTGCGTAACTCTAAATTCGATGAGTCCCTGGATGACCTAGAGCGTAAATTGCAGAGCATTCCGGCAGGGGACTCTACCGCCAGTTCAGCAATCAGCACTTCGAGAAGTATGGACTCAGAGGAAGGCGGAGAGCCAGAAGCACAAATTAAGCACAAATTGCGACCTTCGAGACATTCTGAGGACCATTCTGCAGACCATTCGGTGCCGAGTCGCATCGAGGTTTCAGACTCGATGTCCCGGAAGCTGCATTTCGAGCCTACAATTCGTCCAAACTCATCGCATACCTCTACAAAATCATCCATAATTCAAATGAAAAAAGCGCCGCGTGTTTTGGAGCCCGAAATTCGTGACGTCTCGAATGGTTCTACCCTGAGCTCTGTGGCCAGCTGGAATAGTGCTGACCTTTTGAATCACAGACAAGAGCAGGGCAGTGACATATCGGCCTCTATATTGGCCATTCCTGAATCTACCGCTGATTTTGACGCCACATTTCAGGATCAAGAGAGTTTTGATTTGGAGGCCCGGCCTAGTATGCAGGATGCCGATCTGTTTGACGAATCTACTGAGAGAAGGCACGCTCCCGCTCTCAAAGCTCATTCTATCAGTACGCCTGCCCCTAAAACTCCGCGCCCTTCAGTTTCGTTCAGTGTTTTGAAGGGGAAAGCTCCGGGCGACTCTACTCAAGTCAGCATGGATTCGCGCAATTCACTTGCCTCACAGGATGCCGCTACAGATGAACAGAAAAAGCCGCGAGCGCATTCACCATTGAAAATGAAATTGAGTAATGAAAGCGTGGTGACTCCTCAGCGCTTCACCTCTAAAGACCTGAACATTACCAGATCTGATCAGACAAATGAGAGCATTGGTCTGGCAAGATTCAAACAGGCTAAAACGCCAGGCGCGTCGCGGAACCCAGCTACGAGATCTGACCCAAACTTGGCTTCCAACGGAACGGTGGACCTCACTTCGCCGTTTTTCTATTTAAGCGATGCGTCTGTCGCGCCACAGACAAAGCCCTTGCCTCAAGGACGCAGAACTCAAAGTCAACCCGATATTCGCAACACAAAGATTTTGGCCGATACATCTATTTTTGACAGAGATGTCACATTTTCTCAGCATCGTATGGAGATAGCACGACTTCTCGGTGATCGAGATCCTTTAACTGTGAAAACCCTCAACTTTGAGGAGCAGGGGTTCGAAAGTATCAACAGTTTCAGCGAGTTCTTTCCCTCCGTACAAAAACTCAGTCTTGCAAAAAATCTCATTGAGGTTATCGAAGGTTTGCCGTCGAGTGTGATCGAATTGGATTTGTCTTCAAATCGGCTCGGCCGGCTCAGTGTATTCCCTGCTTGCGCTTTGACAACTCTGAATGTCTCTTATAACCAGCTTGAGGACCTGAAAGGCTTGAAGAATTTGACCTCCTTAACTCATCTCAATGTGTCACACAATATCCTGCATTCTGCAGACTTGAGGGTGTTCCCGGTACTTGAGACTTTGGACGTTTCTCACAATCAGCTCGACTACCTTCATATTTCGAATTCCAAGCTTCGCGAACTGACTTGCGAGTATAATCCTATCAAGGCCTTGAGGCTTAAGTGCCCGCTTGAAATTCTTCGCGCTGCTTTCTGTGAGATAAGCACATTGCCTGAGCTGCCTGAGTTGAAGGCTTTGGATCTAAGACATAACGAAGCCACAGTTGATTTTTCCAAGTTGCCTTCTGTCGAAAAGGTGGAGTACGATGGCAACCCAGCCGCGCGAAATATGCATTTGATCGAGCCGCACGTTTTGCACTGGCAGGGGGAATCATCTGTTGGTCTTGATTTTTCGTGTTTCAGCGACTGCCGCGAGCTGATTTTAACATGTCCGAACTTGTTTGGTCCTGAGTGGTCAGGCGAGTCGTATCCCGTGCGTCATCTTACTTTACACAGCTGTGAGTTGCGCTCGCTCCCTGATTACTTCCATCTGATGTTTCCCTTGTTGCAGACTTTGGACCTAGGATTCAACCCTTTCAATGACGATGGGTTGCGCTCGTTGCGTGGCTTGAAGATTACGCACCTCTCTCTATTCCACACAGATATTTCCGATACAGCCCAGGTTGTCAAATGCCTGAAACCGATGAACTTGAAGGGCCTGGATTTGCGGTGCACTCCGGTGTCAAAAGCATTCTATCCAGCTCTTACGCTGGACTATTCCCAATTGCCTTCCAGATTGTATGATGAAGTACTCAATATGGACTGGATGGCGGTTTTGCTAGAATTCGGGTACGAGAACTCTGATGAGTACTTTGGAGTATTGGACAGGCTCAATTTAGATTGGCTGGATGGTATACCGCTCAGCGAATATAAGAAGGCGGGTAATTTGGCTGATGAACGGGGCGTTAACCTACAGAAGTCACAACAACACAGTTCAGCAAGTCCAAGATTAGCCAGCCCAGAACCTGTCATGAGATCTGAGCATTCTGATTCCGCAGATGAACAAACGCTCAATGCTGTTCATTCCACGATCATTTCTGTGCTGTCTCAAGCGCAGAAGCCTCGCAGCCAGCGCAGCATTGCCAGTTTGTCTAACATCTCTGCCAACTCGAGACAAACGAAAAGCTCTGAAAATTCCCGTAAAAGGTCCACTTCTACCACAGAATTCTCGAGCACAAAATCAGATCTTGAAATGAGAGCACCAAGACTTGCCGGGTCTCAGTCAAAGGCAACATCGCCACACACAACTAGCACGATGCCCCCACCGGAAGCGATACAGAGTCGAAACAGCAGAAATCTCTCAAAGTCAGAGCGACACGAGGCCAAGGTGAGACTGGCCAATGCAATTATTGCAGTGTACGAAGAGACTCGAGTACTGTACCCCGAATGGCATCGGAAAAGGGTTGAGAAAGGAAGGCTGGTAAACGAGACACAGCTGCGTTCGGCTAAGAACTAGATATTTATTTAGCATTTTCATCTCTGAATAATGATAGTGTGGAAGGAGGACTGTCGTTTTGTTCGCTAGTGAGTAGAATGCGACATGTCGTATTTTTTACAAATTCCATGATTCACATGCAGTTGCCAGGGGCACGTCTAGTTTCGCTCATTTGCTTTTTTGCTATAACTTTTATAAGACTATCAAATAAATGGCAAACTAGAAACAAGCGTAAGGACTCAGATCCTAGCCCGAAAACGCCGGCCAAATGTCCACGTATAACAAACCGTCCAACAGCAGCTGCTCTCTATAAATACAAACTTTTTCTCGTTGTATCATGTCATTGCAGCTCCTTGGCGACCCAGTTGGGCAAAATGAACGCAGCACGGTGAATGTCGGCGCTGTAGTACTTGTTCAGCTTGAGCTCCTCCTCAGAAGACCACTTACGAAGCGGCTCCTTGAGATTGACCGAGGCGTCCTTGCTGCACACCATGAAACCAATCTGGCCCGAAGGGTAGGTCGGGATGGTGGTGTAGGCATACTCGACGGTGGGGAAGACCTTCTTGCAGGCCTCCTTAAGATCCTTAATGATCTTCAGGTGCAGCCACATGCACTCGCCCTGAGTCGTGATAACGCCCTTCTCGGTGAGAGCGCCGCTCAACAGCTCAAAGTAGGGCTGCTGGAACAGCGACTCAGCGGGTCCCTCAGGATCAGAAGAATCGGTGATGATGCAGTCGAAAGAATTCTTGTAGGTCTTAAGGAACTCGAAGCCATCGCCGATGTGGACCTTGACCTTGGGGTGCTCGAAACCAACAGCCATGGAAGGCAGGAATTTTTTCGAAACACGAATGACTCCCTCGTCAATGTCGCAGAGAATGGCCTCCTCAACCGACGAGTGCTTCACTACCTCACGAAGCACACCACCGTCACCTCCGCCAATGACAAGCACACGCTTGGGATTGGGGTGCGAGTTCAGAGCGAGGTGAGCAATCATCTCCTGGTAGGAGAACTCATCACGCTCGGTGGCCTGGATGGCGCCATCGAGGACGAGGACATTGCCGTAATCGGTAGACTCGAAGACAAGGATGTCCTGGTACTTGGACTGCTCCACGTGCAGAATCTGCTTAACGCGCAGGGACATGGCCTGGCCGGGCCACATAGTGTCGCTCTGCTCGCGGAACCAACCGTCCTGGATAGTTTTATGAGTAAGTTCTTGCATCTGAGTGGATGTGAAGATGGAGAAATGATTACGGCACGGCAAGCAATATTTGTGGATTGGGATGGGGATTGGGAGATGCGTCACAGTCGATAGGGCACCAGTTCTGAGTAATTGAGCGGAACGGTTCGGGCTGGTTATTCGGCCAAATAGTCGTAAGTGCAACATAAATTGGCTTGGATGCTAAAGGATTCTGGTTTGTGAACCTACCGCTACTCAAATGTGGCTTTCAGAAGCCGTTTACTGTCCTTGACACGACTAAAACTGGTCACTGGTTGTGACAACAAGAAACGACTGGAATTGCTAGATTTCACCGGTTGACCACGAGCGATAAGCTCTTTGAGGTCGAAAAAATCTTTGATGGGGGCAATGGGGTAAAATTGCGTCTTAGGATTTGATCACGCGCCGACGCTTCGCTCTAAAGCTGTCCACACTCGAAGCAAGCACTCAATGCAGACCCCGCGCAGGGCGAACATTTCAGTGACAGTTTTTGTGCTCGCCCTAACCCCGCTTTTGACCTCGTGCCTTTTAAAATAATAGATCGCTTTATCATACTATTAAACAAGTCTGACACGGCGAGCCCACCCCCTAACTGTAACCGCTCCTAGAGAACAGAATAGCCTTCTAACGGCAAGTCGATAATATGTTTAGAGACAGAACAAACCTGTACATCTCGTATCGGCAGTCTTACACAAGGCCAGCATTTCACACAGCCAGTGGCCAATCAGATGCCCTGCTACACTCAATCGAAATGGACGAATTGCCGCCTAGCTGGCTCGATGTGTCGAAGCAAGTCGATGGCGAGCTACAACTATTGAATACTGCGATGGGCAAACTGGCCCCCTTACACCGAAAAAACGCATTGCCTGGCTTTGACGACCGACGCGAGGACGAAAAGATAATCGAGAAGCTCAGCTCGCAAATCACCCAGGGTCTTCATAGATGCCAAAAACTCGTTAAACAACTCGACCGGGCAAAACTCGAATTGGGTCGCGAATCTCCGCTTCAAAAAATGGCAGCAAATATGCAGACTGCCCTTGCTGCCAAAGTTCAAGATGCCTCAGCGATGTTCCGCAAAATGCAGTCCGCGTATCTCAAGGCGCTCCGCAAAGATCCTAACTGGAACCTTGGATTCACCACAAACTCTGCGCCTTCTGGCGGCCTCGACTTTTCTAGCAATCCTGCGCAAATTGAACAGGATGTACAATTATCCCAACAAACGCTGCAAGAGCAGCAAAGCGGTTTACAAGACGAGCAACTGAGAGCTCGGGAAATGGAGATCTCTACAATCGCTGAAGGCATCCTAGAACTGGCCGATATCTTCAAGGATTTGCAGAACCTCGTGATTGATCAGGGAACACTTGTGGATCGGATCGATTACAACGTTGAAACAATGTTCCAGGAAGTGAAGTCTGCGGATAAAGAACTCGTCAAGGGCGAAAGGTACCAAAAACGCACACAAAAATGCAAGATCATTCTGCTCCTGTCTCTTATCATCTTTGGACTGTTCCTAGTGCTTATATACCGCAAAAGGCGCTGATAGTTTGTAATTTATTTATATTTGTAGTCTGCTGAATCGACGAAAGTATCGGAAAGACTCTCCATTCTCGAACGGTGCATGATGCGCATAACGTCCAACGCTCAATTTGATCAACATCCCCTCATGCGGCCAAAAATCTTGCATAAATACGCACAAATTTAAGGCAATCGTAAACACTCATTAATTATGTAGTCCATTATATACTTCAGGATCAGATACTAGGCCACAGTGCCTCAATATCTAAACGTCCTTCGGCAACGTCTTTGCGATCCTTGTAATTTCCAAACACGGCGTCCAAATCCGCCTCGCTCCAGGGATTACTGCGCACGTACTTCATCACAAATGGGTGGAGCACATCTTCGGGAAGTAGCCCGTGTGAACATATTTCCTGGATAAGCTGGACCTGATGAGGCGAGCCCAGAGCGGTTTCGACAACACTAAGAGCACTCTGTCGCAGGCCAAGGCCTTCGAAAGCGGACACAAATGCAAGCATCAAACCAGAAGACACTTTGGTAGATCTTGCAGCTTGCCATTCGGTTTCAATCTCTTCGGGTGCGTGAGATCTTTGCAATGCCAGAATATACTTGGGCAGCTGATGAAGGTTCAGAAGCGGCCTCAACCTCTGCAAAAGCTCTTGCGACTGCTTCTCCTGTTCGCCAAATGCAAAATTTTCCAGAAGGCTATTTGTAAACTGGGACGGAAGCTCACCCAACTCGGCACGAAGCTCAAGGTAGCGAGCGACCGCTGGAGCGTTGCCATATTTGGCCGCAAGAAGTGCACATTTTTCAAGGGTTTCGGGTTTTACGTCAGAAGTGGACGCAATACGCGAAACAAGATTGAATAATTGCGCCAAGAACATTGAAGGATCGCGCGAAAGTCGAGTGAATGTGTCGATTAACTCAGTCTGGCAGTTTCTCAACAGAGTCGAAGGAATTGAATTTAGGAGCTCCCAGAACTCTTCTTCCGACTGAACCCAAAGCAACATGAATCTTAGTGAGGAAGGTGTGATATCCTGTTGTTTCAAAAACTGCAGGACCGGTTCGACCAGCTCGTAGGTCGCGGACATTTCAAATCCTTCGGCCTGCTGTACGGCAATGCTGCGGCTCATAGCGTTGAGGAACTCGTTCAACAGCGATTTTGGCAAAATAAGGTGTGGGTTTTGACTCGACTCATTCAGCAGCTCGACTTCTAGCTCTCTAACGTCGCCGCATCGTGCTTTTAATTCGAGGAAGCGGGCTTTCAAGTCATCAAACTTCGGCTGGACCGAAAGATAGCGGTAGAATGACTGTATGAACCGGTCAAATCGCTCCATATCGTGAACGCCACATCTTGCAACGACTTCAGAGCGAGCGAAGCCGTATTCAGTCTCCATATGAATTACCAAGGCCCGGTCAAGGACTGCCTTTGCCTGGGCCCTGGCTACCCGAATCAGCGGCTTCTCGCCATTGAATCCTTCTTCCCAATACTTCTGTAGGTACATCATGATTGCTCGTAGCGAATTTGGAGTGGCACAACTCACCATCTCATGAATGCATTCGTCCAGTGCTTCGTGGTTCTTACTCTGATGCGTCTCGTTCAAAACATTTATTCTAATAAACGCGTCGACATCGCGCGAAGTCAGGCTATTTCCGCGCATCAGACGGACCATTCGTGGATCCATCTCTGATTCTGGTCGGGTTTTCGGCTGAATGCGATCCTCTAGCTCGTTCACAGTTCGCTTGGAAATTCCCTGCAACCGGCGAATCTGTTCAATATATGGGAGCGCTTTCTTGCGAGTAATGTCTGGCTGCAGCAGATTCTCCAGCAGTGCATACTCGTTTAGAGATCTGTTGTTCTGTGTTGAATTCTGGCGAAAAAACGTGTGTCTGAGCGGCAGCCGTACGAGCTTTGTGGACATCGAGAAAATCACGCCTGGTTTGTATACAATTTGGTTGGGATTTGACTTGAAATTTCACTCAAATATAAGAAATCGACGAAGTCTCTGCTCTGGAATACAAGGGGACAATAGCCACCTAGTGTATGATATGAGGCTTAGGTGTGCTGACGCTCTCAGATGCTTTTCCAGGCGTAATTTGAATTTAGCTCAGCTGTATACAAATGCCTTAGAAAAGATGCAGGGTAGACGTGTGTGAGATCACGGATTGGGAGAGTACAGCCGAAAATGGGTCGCTGAGTAATATCCCTGTGGACAGGCAGGGTGTCGCCCTGACGTGCATTTTTCTTCAGTTATGTCATAAATGAGTAATTGTTAAGCTACGAGCGTTGTACCCTCCCATCAGTCAGCGCCGGGACCAAAGAAGGAGTAGGGACCTGGTGGCTCCAAAACCAACGCGCGAGAGCAGGGTGTCTTTATAATCCAATCTCTCGCGACCGGATCTTCATTGCGTGACTTTTTGCGCATTATCTCCCGCATTTGGGCCGCTAACTGCACCAAACAAACTTGGTTAGGTGTAGCTACAGCTCTGGGTTTTGTGGACCATCTTTTGTGTAATTTGCGCATTTCTGAGGTCCTCAAATCCTCCTTGAAATGCCGCCGTCTCGCCGGTCTAACACTTCTGCCGGCTCTGGCGCCACAGAGCACGCTCCGCCAGGGCTCAAAAAAAAGCTGAATGAAGCTGTGGAAGTACTCGATAGATTGGATGATCGCACGCGTCTCATGTTCCACTTAGACCGCTTTGTTTCGCTAGTGTATTACGATCCGAAAGAGGCCAAATCAGATGAAACGGACTTGTTTAAACGGTGGCGCCTGCCACACGACCCTTGGGAAGCCGTAAATACAGCACTCGATTCGCGCGCTGCGCGTAAACGAGTAGCCCAGGTCCGAAAAGTGGTGGAAACCCACCAAGAATCTCTGAAGCCAGCTCCGAAAGCAGCGCCCAAACCAGCGAAGCCAGCGCCCAAACCAGCCGCAAAAGTAGTTGCGAAGCCTGCCCCGAAAGGGAAAGCTGCTCCTGCAAAGGCTGCTCAGATAAAACAAGGTGCCGCGGCTAAGCCTCCGAAACGCAAACTGCCAGAAAAATCCTCTAAATCCACCAAGCCCAAGCGTAGCCGGCTCGACTCTTTCGATTTCCAGGTGCCTAAAGGCCCAGTCACGGGTGGAAGACCAGCTCCTACTTTCACACATCCAATTCATATTGCCAGACCTCAGTTTGGAGGTGATTTCGAAGCGTTTTTGCAAAGTTTTCGAATTCTGGATGACGGCGAAGTGTCGCAAGAAGAGTACAACGCCCATGTGGCCAAAATGATCGAAACCACGCGCAAGATCACAGAGGCCAAACGCTCAGGTCTGCTGGCAGAACTGGAAGAGGCGGGTACTGCTGGCTTGCACGCAAAATTTGTCGATCCTAACCTGAAGCCTGTTCACCAGGACCATCTAGTAGAACATGCTGTGTTTCTTGGGAAATTACGACAGAACATGCGTCGACTCAAACAGCAGAACTCCAAAAAGAACGCACAAGCGGTCGAGCAATATTTCAGAAGACTCGCAGGACAAGAAGAAAAGGATAAGAAGGAGCTGGAGAGACAGCTCAAGCAAATGGCCCGGCGAGTTGGAAACGAGGTGTTGAAGCGCTGGAAGCTCGCAGAGAAGGTTGTGGAGCAGCGCAAACAGATGCTTGTTGCCGAAGAGAACCGTATCAAGGGCAAAGAGTATCTTAATCAGATTTTGGAGCAAAGCACGCAGCTATTGGAAGCTCGCGTGGAAAGCTATGCTCCAGAATTAGACACAGAGAGCGAGGCCGAAGTCGAGGACGACCCCAGCAGTGATAGTCTTAGCGATGACTCCGCGCAATCCGAAGACAACTCTGACTCTGAACTGACTGTCGAGCAGTTGAAAGAGAAGTATAAAGATCTGATTGCCGCTGAGGAGGAAGCAGAGGCCGATAACGACAATGACCAGGACAAAAACATCGAAACAGACACCGACCATGGCCAAGCCGAAGCTGAAGACGTAAATCAAGCTGAAGTGGAAGCGAACGGAAATGACAAACCCAGCGACGAAATTCTCAAGCTCTATGCCGAAGTGGCTAGCGGCTCAGAAGAAGAAAGTCTCGAGTCTGAAGAGGACGAAGATGAGGAAGCAGAGGACTCTGAGAGCGATTCTGATACCGAAGCACGCCCATCAGGATTGGCGTCTTTGTTTGCGGGAGGCAAAAAAGTGGAGTCCGATGAAGAGTCGTTCCAGGAAAGTGAAAGCGAGAGCGAACAGAGTG
The DNA here is from genome assembly GCA_030558175.1 of Wickerhamiella musiphila. Lineage (NCBI taxonomy): Eukaryota > Fungi > Ascomycota > Dipodascomycetes > Dipodascales > Trichomonascaceae > Wickerhamiella > Wickerhamiella musiphila. The sequence goes on from JAJMSA010000017.1 coordinate 67,150, forward strand.
ATGTTGACATGGAGGATCTGCACGATAACAATGGTGAAGGCCCGGACACCATCAATGTGAACGGTCAAAAAAACGGACTGCTCAGTGAAGCGGGTTTGCCTGAAGACTTGAGTCAAGAAGTTTCCAAGCGCCAGAGCGACGTTGAACCCATACACGAGCCTGAATATTCATTGGTCAAGCCAGAGGCCGATGATTTTGCGACTTCAGATGTTGAACAGTCAGATACTGGAAAAACCAACACCGAGGAGCCCAATATCGAAGAGAAAGAACTTTCGCCGCAATCGGAACGTCACAAAGTCCCTCCACCTTTTTTGCTGAGAGGTACGTTGAGAGAATATCAGCGTGATGGTTTGGATTGGCTCTCTGGGCTGTATAACACTCAGACCAACGGCATTCTTGCGGACGAAATGGGTCTGGGAAAAACCATCCAAACAATCTCGCTTCTGCTCTACCTTGCGTGCGAAAAGCATATTTGGGGCCCACATCTGATCGTGGTACCTACGAGCGTTATGTTGAATTGGGAAATGGAGTTTAAACGGTTTGCACCTGGCTTCAAGGTTCTGACTTACTACGGCACTCCGCAGCAACGAAAAGAGAAGCGAAGAGGTTGGAACAAGGAAGACACGTGGCATATCTGTATCACTTCGTACCAGCTAGTCATTCAGGACCAGGTTGCTTTTAAAAGGAAGCGATGGCAATATATGATTCTGGATGAGGCGCACAACATCAAAAACTTCAGATCGCAGCGCTGGCAGGCTCTCCTTAATTTCAATTCCGAACGTAGACTCCTGCTCACAGGTACTCCGCTTCAAAACAACCTTGTCGAACTGTGGTCCTTACTCTATTTCTTGATGCCGTCTTCAAAGGGTTCGCTGATGATGCCGCAGGGATTCGCAAGCCTGGACGATTTCCAGGAATGGTTTGCGCGTCCTGTTGATCAAATGGTCGAAGAAGGAGAGGAGGCAGACGACGAAGCCAAGGCTACGATTTCAAAGCTACATACTGTTTTGCGCCCGTATCTTTTGCGTCGCTTGAAGGCCGATGTCGAAAAGCAAATGCCTGGCAAGTATGAGCACATCGTTTATTGTCGGCTGTCAAAACGCCAGCGATATTTGTACGACGACTTCATGTCTCGGGCAGCCACCAAAGAGACGCTTGCGAGCGGCAACTTCATGTCTATTTTGAACTGTCTGATGCAGCTTCGAAAAGTATGCAACCACCCGGACTTGTTCGAGGTCCGGCCCATCGTCACATCGCTAGCTATCGATAAGTCTGTGCCGGCATACTTCCAGAACCACGCTCGCAAAGCCTCTGTGAAGCTGGCTTCTCCACACTTGCTCGACTTCAATCTGTGTGACCTCGAAGGTTTGTGGCAGCGCGATACTCAGGCAACCCGCCAGCTGGCTGATAATATTTCCATTCAACTTCGGATCGAGAAGCTTGAAAGTGAACTCACTGAGGATGTTGCCGAAGACCTGTCAAGTCTGGAGCAGTGGGCCAAATTCGATGTGCTGCGACGCCGCAAACGCCGCTTGGAAACCGTCAAGCAACAGCTGTATTTGAATGAGTTACGAACATCACGCCAACCTTTGTATGGCTATGATATGCGGCAGTTCTTGCGGGTCGCGGGCCCAGTGGAGCGGGCTACCAGTGAGCAAGAAGTCTTCAGAGGCTATAACTGGAACTTGATGTATACGTTACGTGCTCTATGTCCAGACTTGAGGGCCCGCGAGCAGCAGATGAAGCCAATTATCACGCGGTTTGCCTGCGTGACCCCCGCCATTGTTTGTCTGGACCAACCTGAGCTGCAATTCGAGCATTTGGATGCAGCTTCAGACTTCGAAACGGCACGCGAGAGCGCAGTTTTCCATGAGAGCCAGGTGCGGCTGTCGATTGCATTCCCGGATAAGCGGCTGCTGCAGTACGATTGTGGAAAGCTACAGAAAATGGCAGTGTTGCTGCGGGATTTGATCGATAACGGGCATCGTGTTTTGATTTTCACCCAAATGACGCGCGTTCTCGATATCTTGGAGCAGTTTCTGAACATTCACGGCTGGCGATACCTTCGTCTGGACGGTGCTACCCATGTTGAACAGCGCCAGGTTTTGACTGAGCGCTTCAACAAAGACGCCTCGATCCCCGTATTTATCCTGAGCACGCGCTCCGGTGGTCTTGGTATCAATTTAACTGGCGCGGACACTGTTATTTTCTACGATTCGGACTGGAACCCGGCTATGGATAAACAATGCCAGGACAGATGCCATCGTATTGGCCAGACGCGGGATGTGCATATCTACCGGCTTGTTTCCGAGTTCACGATCGAAAGTAACATTCTGCGCAAAGCTACCCAAAAAACAATTCTCGACAACGTCGTCATCCAAGAAGGTGACTTCACGACTGACTACTTCAACCGCATCACGGTACAAGACATGTTAGGCGATGACGCTGGAAGAAGCACGTCTGCCGATACTCTCAAAGCTCTGGGAGGCACGATGGAGGCTTTGGCGCAAGCAGAGGACGAAGATGATCGCCAGGCTGCCACTGTAGCTATGAACGAAGCGCAGCTAGACCAGGAAGAGTTCACAGAGAAGGAGTTGCAGGAGGATGAAAAGGCCAGGAGCCAAAGCGTGGAGCCGTCAGCCGAGCCTTCCATTCAAATTTCGGTCGAGTCTTCGGTCGAACCGTCCGAGCCGGAGGAAATGTCTATGGATGCAAGCACAGTTGTGCCAGTGGAATCGTTGCCTGTGGTCGAGACCGATAAAAATGCTCTATCTTACGGGCATATTGACGACTATATGATTCGCATTGTTGAGGAAGGCTGGTTCTCTTCCCTGTAAATAGTACTAGATAGCTAAATTGCGTTTAGTTTTGATGACACTTCATCAGGTTACGCAGCTGGATAGACGAGGAATATTAAATGCGCATAAGTAGCTCAACTGCATTACAGTGTATTAATGCCCAATCACGCTCCGTGAACAAGATAAAAATAAAATTGCGCAAAATTTTTGCTCAAATGTTTTCATAACATAGTTCAGTCTTTGATATACAATTACGGATTTATTTGCCAAAAAAAGAGCCCTACGTGGGGGTCGAACCCACAACCTTGTGATGACTTTTATCCCTTGCGGGTCTTAAGAGTCACACGCTCTACCGATTGAGCTAGCAAGGCAGCTTGTTGAGAATGGTGGTGAGCAACTGTATAGATACCGTTTTGGTATTCTGCACCACACAGTGCAGCATAAGCAGCAGACCTTCTCGAGCCTTGTTCACCAAGACATTCAACCACAAACGCAACAAACTAAAATGAAGTACGAACTCGGAGTCCAAATGACCTGCAGCGGTTGCTCGAATGCCGTGACACGTGCATTGGATCGCAATGCAGCAGTGACTTCCAAAAATGTCGACCTGGAGAAGCAGTTAGTCGAAGTCGAAAGCTCCACATTGTCTCTTGAGGACGTTGAAGGCATTGTGGCGAAGACTGGCAAGAAAGTTCTTTCGGCCAAGCAGATTGAGTGATTTCCAACCCGTCACGTATGCTATCAAAAACGAATGCTATTAAAATTTAGAATCAATAGAGTGTGCTCTTTATATTCACGCATCAAGCGAGGTTCAAATAACACATCAAATCATAGACGTGAATAGATTGTTTGCGAACAAAGAATTTCCACCAATTGCTCAGATACGCCACGAATTTAAGCGGCCCGAACCGGTATGTTTTGCGGATATTTTCTTTGCCTTCGTCGTATACTGTTTGCGCGCAGTACTGTGCCATAATCAAGAAGCTTCGGACTATTCCTAGGGGCGAATCGAGTTTCTCGTCCAAAGACCGAGTCAGATCGTTTGTCTTCAAGATCAGCAGTACGATCCGGGGCATAGACCTTAGCATTTGCATGACCTGCGGGATTAGCCCGTCGTTAACCAGTGTTTTGGACATCTTTTCGATCTCGTTCTGTTCACGCTTGGACACCACATTTGTCACGGCAGACTCAGTGTCTCTACCTGTAATTGCTGCGGCGAAAATGCGGAAATTGCTATCGTCAATCCCGGCGAAATCATAGGCGTACTTGCGCATGTCCTGTTCGTTCTTGTCTATGAGAGCCAGCCACAAGTGTGCATAGCTTCGTCTAGTGGATGTAGGGACATCGCGGTAGAGACCATGATCGTAAAGAACAATTTCGAAGTTGTGGTCCGAGTTGCGCTCGCTCTGTTCCGCAGCAGATAGGGGCTTGATAGCGATGTTGCCAGGGTGCGGGTCGCAATGCAGACCAACGCCCGGCGTGAAGATCATGTTGTTGAAAATATGCGAGAAGCAGCTGCTCAATTGGCTGCGGTCGATGTTGTGCTGGTCAAGAAACTCCAAATCGTCGGGCCGGGCACCAGCAACGTATTCCATACAGAGAAGCCTCTGGCGGGCCCAATAGACTTCGGGTACCCTCAATGCCGTCAGATCGTAGTACGGCTGGAAGTAATCCGCAGTTTTCGTGGCATTTTTCGCTTCTTCGCGGAAATCAAGCTCGACATAGATACTGTTGCGCATCTCGTCCCCCAGCCAGCTCAGCGGGTACTCGGGGAACAAAAACTCGATGGTTTGAATAATCGACGTAATAAGCATAACATCTAGCGGGATGTATCTCTGTAAACTTGGGTGCTGGACTTTGACAGCAACAGGCTGACCGTTTTTGAGAGTGGCTCGGTGAACCTGCGCGAGAGAAGCGGTGCCCATGGGCTCTTTGTCGAAGCTCTCGAAGAGATCCTCGATCTTGTGACCTTCATCGTGGTAAATCAGCTCAGCTACATCTTCGTAGCTGGTACGTGGGCACCTATCCTGCAGCGGAATCATGGCATCAGTCCACTCGGGAGGGAAGATATAGGTCAGGGCGGCAATATGCTGGCCGGTTTTGATAAAAAGTCCAGCATTCACTTCACACGTCCACCGTGCCCGAGCCGCACACCGTTTGTGGCACTCGACTAGCGCATTGTGGCGCTCTTCCGGGCTCGAGTACGCGGCATTCAGTGTCCGCCTGTAATCCCAAGCACACCGGACAACGGTGTAAGTTACAGTTGCGCTACGTTTAGAGGCGACCCATAGAAAGTCGCCCGCTACGCGGCCTGTTTCTGTTGAGAAATAAAGCGCTACAAGCACTGCCAGCACCCAATACTTTTTGGGCACCCGCGAAAGAGGTGACCTCGACTCTGATCGCGTGGAATAACGTCTGAATGCTAGGCCACTCGTCGACCCGAACCTCGAAAACCCCCCTCTATGCAGCAGCTTCGGTCCAAAAAAATGCGAATTTTTGTAGCTGTTTGAAATTGATGCTCGCAGCTCCCGAGATTGCGAGGCAATGCCGGCCTGCTTGCCCCGGTCCAACCCGAGAACACCAGGACGGCTAGAAAACGGCCGCGCATCTATTGGTCTTAGAGCTGTGAAGACTTCAAAGCCCACATTGCGGCTAAGCAAAACTCCGAGAGCCGGGCCAGCCGGCTTCGCATCCAAATACAGGCCATTAGCACGGAGCCCGATCAACCCTGGACTCAACCGAGGACGCATGGGGATTAGTTAAGGCGGGAGAGCAGTGCATCGATAAATAGGTTGAGTTTAGCTGGCCAGCAGCGATAAATATAAGGGAAACTATGTACATTGCGCCAGAAAGTAACAGGTCTCGAAGCTCAACTTCCCAGCTCTAACTCAAGAGCTTCGGCCATGTCGTCAAAGTCCTCGTCGCTATCTTTATGACGCTTACTGGGTCCTTCCTCGTCCTCGTCTTCTGAAAAAGTTCGCTTGAGGCTCGTATTAGCTTGCATGGACACATCTTTCATCGAGATATCGGCCGACTTAGAAGCATCATCGCCATTCTGAACTGCACCCTCTGGCAGCACTTCTTCCTCATCGGTGAAATTTGAGTCTTCATCGCTCGAGCCCATGAACTCCTCCAGCTCCTTGTCCATCTCATCCCAATCAACGTTTTTGCCAGCAAAACTGCCAAGAAACTGGGCCTTGGCCTCGTCAAAATCTTCTTTGGACTTTTTGGGACGCTCGAAAGCCTCATTGGCGTCTTCATCAGCCGCATCCTCGGCTTCGACCTCTTCAACAATGGGATCTGTCACCTTCATTGTGTGACCATCCACTGGAACGCGTTCCCAGATTTTCAAACACGCAAACAACCAGCTGGTAGAGACAACAGGTATGTTTCGGCCAGCCGCCTGGCGGGCTTTCTGTGTATTTCCGTTTTGAGCAATCACGTGCGTGACGGCAGGTACAAACTCAGAAATGACAATGGCTCCGAACGAACGCACCCATTGGACTACGTCCAGCGAATCCAGAGGCGTTTGCGTCGGCCACAGTCCGGTAAATAAGAAAACGCAGCCATCGAACACTGGCGTTTTGAGCGTAGGCAGCAGCTTGCCCACGTCTGGGCAGGCCTTGGGGTCCGGGTTTTCGGCATATTTCACGAAATATTTTGAGTGGATGGCAGATAAATGGGCTCCTAGACTTTGAAGCTCGTCGTCCTGGTCATTCCAGTTGATTGACTCGGGCTCGTCGGAGTTGTTATCGTTACCTGCAGGGGAGTCTGGGGTCACAAGGCCGTGCCGTTTGGGAAGAAGTCCAGCATTGATGTCCCCAGTGCCCTGGAAAAAGTTGTACGGGAATACACGAATCAAGTTATTGGACCACCCCCAAACATCTCCTCGATCGTCGATGATTGTAACCAGATTGGTTGTGACGGGGAACAGGCGGCTCAGGTTTTTCTGGACAAGCGAGCCGCTATCTTCACGAGAAAGCACTCTGTCGCCAAACAGGCTGCCTGTCGGGTCCAGTATTTTAGCGATCTCTTTTGCGTACGCCTTTGTCGCCATAGTGTACACATGCATCTCGAACTTGGGCGCAATTGTTTCAAAAAACTCCTTGAGGCCGGGGCGTAGCCGGACATAGTAAGAGCAGTCCACGAGCTCGTTGCGATGCTGTTCCTGCAAAACAAATTTGTGGACATCGTTCAGATCTTTGTGTTTGGGATCTTCGGGGTCGGCGAGAATGCGGCCAATCTCAGGGTCCCTAGCGGCATGAATCACGGTCTGGTCCAAATCAACTACAAGAATAAGCCGCTTGTCTTTGAGAAGTAGCGCTGTGGCGTTGTTTTCCAATCGCTCGGCTTCGTTCCTCGAAACCGTGAGCCCGGCATTGTCGTGAGACATCTGAATGGGTGCTCGATCCGCATCGTTGTAACCCAGGTAATCTTTCTCGTCGACGTTTCGTCCACAAAGTGCACACAATCCGCCATATTGCACGCTGTGGTCGCAGTCTTCTACGACTTCCAAAACTTCAGTAGTCGAGTCTGCCAGCCTATCACCGAGATTCACATAGAATTGCTGCAGAGTTCCCGAAACAGGCGATTCATGCGTCGCGAAGTACTCTTTCGTGACCAGTTTGCCGTCTGAGCCGTCTTCCTGAACACCGTCAGCCTCGCGAATCCAAAATTTATATTTGAGTAGTGGCTGGTGTTTCTTGATTGCGGCGCCCGGCAATACCAGCAGATCTGTGATCTCGACTGGGAAAATCGCCGATGTTGGCAGCCTCACCTTCATAGAATATTAATCTTGAAAGCAGAGAGGTTCCTAGCCTGGGACTTTATATGTAAGGCATGCGGGCGGTCCTGCTTTGGGACACTAGATGGTGCGGCTGCCAGTGCGAAGTCGACAGACCCAGGCCAGCCCTTACCCATAGCATGAATGGTAAACACCTTGTAAGAAACACATTTCACAAGAGCTTGATATCACCCCTTGCTAACCTGAGTTCGTTCAAGGGCATAAAAGAATCAAAAAAAAAAAATAACGAGGTGCGAGGACTAAATTGAGATGTCATTTTGCGATTCAACTCAGACTCAACCACTACAACAATCACAACCACAATCACAGCCACAGCCAAGAGCTCTATCTGCCATTGACAACTTAAGTCCGCTAAGAAACACTTCGTTGAAAAGCGCACACCACAAGCGGCAGGCCCCGCCAGTCACACCACTTCGCATCGAATCACAACTGACCAAACCGCTCTTAGATACTAGCCTCCCCTGTCTACCGCGCAATCCTATCAAACGGATGAAATCCCTAGAAAGCCCCAATTTGCGCCGCCAACTAGGTTACCTCTCGGACGATGAGTTGTTGCATTCTCAAGCAAAAGAGAGCGCAGGACTTCCCGATTTAAGCGAACTAGCACGGCTCGAAGTGCAGTTTGGAATCTGCTGAGCCGCAAGTGATTTTGTCAGATTCCTTTTGTACCTTACTGCGTGCGGGCTATGCCTCCCACGGTCTATTATTTAATTCGCATTCACAACTGAACTTGGTGGATAAAATTTCCAACTGAACGTCGGCATTTTCTGCAATTTTCATGAACGAAGTGGAAGCAAAATGCAATGATAGGTGCTCAGACAAAATGATGATAGTTCGACTGTGGTGTCTGTTCCACACTATGTGCGTAAATCCTTCTAATACTTATGAATGTACATTTTATACTTGTTACTTAAATTAACCCCAAAAATTTTCATCGATATTCTTTAGCCTTGGCTCTCTTGGGAAACAGAGTCCAGCGCCTTTTTCATAAGAGCCGCCAGCGGCTCAGGTCGAGGGCCCTGTCCTCCATGGCGCATAGGCTTCCACTTTTTGATTGGATTTTTGGCCATTTCAACGACATCCAGCTTAGGCCGTTTACCAAATATGCTTTCCGTCTTCTTTTTAGGCTTCGAAAGCGTAATTTTGAGAGAGAGCGGCTTCTGAACTGGCTCAGCTTTTGGTGGGATCTTGAGCTTGCCAAGACTGAGCTTGAGCTTTGGCACCGGCGCAGGCGTTTCAGAAGCCACCTCGGACTTGTCTAATTCTCCATTTACAGTATTGACAGCTTCTGGAGTTTCTGTAGCCGTAAGTTCCGCGGCGATTGGATCATCATTGTGCGGAGGCATGTCCATACCTGAGCCGTTCGTGTGTGTGTGGTGGTGCGATCCGTTCACGCCGTTCGTTTCGCCAGCCTCATTTGTTTCATTCAAATCTTTCGGTTCACTAACCTCGTTCGTTCCAGGCACCAGCGGGCCAGATCTGGCGCCTGCTTCAGTATCCTGAGATGCGTCTCGCGCGTTGTCAACAACAGTGATGTAAGATTGTGGTTCTTCTTCTTGTTCCACTGCTGTCTGAGAGGTAGAAGGCCGGCTGAACGCAGCGTCCAGATCAATGGCTGAGCCGAGCCCTTGCTTGCCGAGAAGGCGCTGCAAAGCCAACTCTGCCAGGTGACTTTCTTCCACAAGTTTCCCTCTGAGTGTGCGCAAATCGCTAACATGGTTGGAAAACTCGGGCGTCTCCATGTGTGTGTGATCGGCCGGCAAGGCAGGCATCCAGCTCGGAATGTAGCGCGGGGTCTCGCGTGTTGCTGGTAAAACCGATCTCAGTTTCTCGTCATTGGAGGCAAAAAAAATCTGGGACTCTTCGTCGAGCGGTTCAAGCTCGAAGTCGAGCTTTAGGCCGGCCAACGCATCGATGGCGGGGCCCGTCAATTTGCGCTCCTCGACTAATTCCGAGACATTGAGGTTGTGATTCGAGAATAGTAATGCTAGATCGTCAATAGAAGGTTGTGTGCGACGCTGGAGCTGGGAATAGCGCGAAAGGTCCGCAAATAGTTGCTGCATATACTGCTCAGCAAGAAACTGGATGTACTCGAAGGCGGCGGGTTCCACAGGACCTGCCTGTCCACGGGTTGCCACAACCGCCGAAATACATCTTCTAAACAGCAGTGGTAGAAATTCGCGCTCCGTGGCGACCACATTTTGCGGGCTGTCCAGCAGCGGTTGCATGTGAAGAAGCGGTCGTTTAAGAAGAGTAGTCGACTGGTCTTCAGGCTTTGACGGGCCCATACGCGCGCGGTGACAAATCCCATTTAACATGTTACGTGACGTCTGATGGAGCTTACTATAAAGTAAAGGCCGGCTGGGTTTCATCGAGATGACGTTACCAGTTAATTGTGCCGTGGCCTTTCAAACTCAAAACCGAACCCCCCCCTTCGTTTCACACTTAGTCATTTTCAATACATTTTTATCTAAGTTGGCCATGCGGGTAGATATTTACTGGGGTTAATAATAATAGGTCGCGTGAATTCCGTACAGCTTCTGAGACTCGGGAATTCCCCAAAGCAATCGACGCCCTCAAAAATTAATGCACAGAAGAGAGCGCTTTATGCCAGCAGAAATCACATTTGTAAAGGTCCAGATGGGCATGCCTCATCCCCCCTCCCCCTGCTGCTGGCTCTGAAATCTCCCAGATCCCTTGTTCCATGACAAATTTCACCTTCGTCCCAATTAGCCTAAATTCATGCAGGAAAGCATAGCTGGCCTTCCTCTCCCTTAATCACCACCACCCCTACACTACCACCACCGTCCATTCGGCCCTTATACTTCCAGTCGCAATGGTCCGCGGTCTCAGAGTGCTGCGCTATGTGGTGATTGCAGCTGTGCTGCTGCTTGTTGTATACAAGCTGACGTCGAATAAGGTCGATTTGTCCGAGTACGCGAACATCGCCAGAAACCGTGCCGGAGAAGTCGTTCACGGCACACCCGGTGGTCTTTCCTCGCCCGCAGAGCCAGCGAAGGACCTGCCCCTAACTCAGGAGAAGCCTCAGAGCAAAACGCCGCCGGTTTCGGTCAACCCTAACGAGCCTTACGAACGCGCTAATGCCACGTTTGTGTCTCTGGCCCGTAACGAGGACCTGTGGGAGCTAATTGCCTCAGTTCGTGAGGTGGAGGACCGCTTCAACCACAAGTACCACTATGATTGGGTATTTTTGAACGACAAAGAGTTCACGGAGGAGTTCAAGAAGGTCACCACCGAGTTTGTCAGTGGCACCACCCACTATGGCTTCATTCCCAAGGAGCACTGGTCTTACCCCGAGTGGATCAGCGAGGAGAAGGCTGCGCTCACTCGTGAAGACATGAAGAACATTATTTACGGTTCTTCCGAGTCCTACCGCCACATGTGTCGCTTTGAGAGCGGATTTTTCTGGCGCAACGAGGCGCTCAAGCCGTTCAAGTACTACTGGCGTGTCGAACCTCACATCAAGTTATTCTGCGACATTGACTACGATCTGTTCAAGTATATGGAGACGCACAAAAAGAAGTATGGCTTCACGATCTCACTTTACGAGTACGAGGCCACCATCAAGACTCTGTGGCAGACAGTGAAGGGCTTCCTGGCTGAGTTCCCTCAGTACTTGCACCCTAACAACGGCATGGACTTCATTTCCGATGACGGTGGCGAGACCTACAACTTGTGCCACTTCTGGTCGAACTTCGAGATCGGCGACCTCGACTTCTGGCGAGGCGAGGCCTACGGCAAGTTCTTCGAGTACCTGGACAAGGCCGGTGGATTCTTCTACGAGCGCTGGGGTGATGCTCCCGTGCATTCGATTGCTGCCGCTCTCTTCATGGATAAAAATGACATGCATTTCTTCCATGACGTCGGCTACTGGCATGTTCCCTTCCAAAACTGCCCGGTTAGCGAGGCTGACCGCCTCCGTCTGCACTGCACGTGCCCCAACGACGGCGGCTTGCCTGCCGACCAGCGCAACATTTTCACCTGGCGCGGATACTCATGTACTCCGCGCTTCCACAAGGTCCTTGGCATCGACAGACCCGAGGGCTGGTACGAGCATGCGGATAAATAATCTTAGTCTAGATAAACGCGTTCTTATTGACTTGTGGTGCAGTGAGCTCAAGTCTCATGGAAGGAGCTCAACTCAAAAGTGAACTTCACTTTAAGCTATTGCTCGAAGTTGCCACGCTTTGTCCTCATCAATTTTAATCAAAGTTTAAGCTTGGCTGATAATCCAGCAGGTACACTGGTTTGAAAGACTGTGTAGACCTCATCTCAATTCGCGAATGCTTGATTGTTTGGATATCTTAAACATAAAGAATCAGATATAAGCGATGTTCTTCGCGAAATACTTTTAGATGATTTAGACAAAATTCCTTATTGCCCGGAGACGATGAGCTTCAGACCCCAACCCTGAGCGGTGAACTCCCAATTTCGCCTATGCCCTACAGACCGCAAACCTCACCATTTCGTGGAGAAACCAGCCAACCCACTTCACACCTCCCCGGCTACTGCCTCTACTTTTTTCTGGCGAGTTTCGCGACATTCTGGTGAACGCCGTCTGTTCAAGTACTTTGAGACCTCTTCATTTCAAAAGCGGCAGGAAATAATCTCCTCGTTTATTCGCGAACAGCATTTGGAAGACCGAAAAGCTCAGAACAAACGTACCCTTCGTTCCGGAATAACTCGGGACTCGTTCTACTTGGCAAGAACGCCTTTTCACTCTTTGGTTTCGAACTAGTCAATCCTAGGCTTCGAAACAGCATCTCTCTAGAATCAAGTCTTGATTTTTTCGGGTGTTTTACTCAGGATCCCGAAAAGGTATCTCGAAGCACCTCCAACCCCCATTTTGGCCTGGTTTTGCAGTCTGCTCGCATTTGTATTCAAGCCCGCAGAATTTAAATTTGATCTCTCCAACACAAACAGTCGCAAAACACGAGGCTCTTACGCATTTTATCACCCGCACAATGACCGAAACTCGACCCTTACAACCATCAGAGGTATTAGAAGTCGCGTCGCACCGCTCTGTGTCATCACAAGAAACGCGCCATAGCTGGATCTCCCTAGAAAATCTCAAACACTGTGCGGCCAAGTATGTGCGCTTTATCGGACCTGGAATTATGGTTTCCGTGGCGTACATGGACCCAGGCAACTACTCCACTGCTGTCAGTGCCGGTGCATTCTATCAGTACAAGCTGCTGTTTGTTGTGCTCGTTTCCAACCTTTTTGCAGTTGTGCTACAAACGTTGTGCGCGAAACTTGGCGCTGTGACAGGTAAGAACCTTGCGGAGAACTGCAAAGAGCATCTTCCCCGCTGGCTCAATTACCTGCTCTACTTCTTCACAGAAATAGCGATCATTGCAACGGATCTCGCAGAAGTTATCGGAACTGCGATCTCGCTGAACATTCTCTTCAATATTCCGCTACCTATCGGCGTGGTATTCACTATTATAGATGTTCTGGTGGTCTTGGCTGCTTACAACCCCGACGGGGGAATGCGTGTTGTGCGATTCTTCGAGTACTTCGTGGCCATTTTGGTAGCAGCCACAGTGGCGTGTTTGGGAATCGAACTTTACAAAATGCCTTCTACTGATGCCGGAGAGATCTGGCGCGGCTTCCTGCCTTCTAAGGAACTACTCGAGCTCAAGGGCCTGTATCTCGCCTGCGGAATCCTCGGAGCCACTGTCATGCCGCATTCATTGTATCTTGGCTCGGGAATTGTTCAGCCGCGTCTCAAAGACTACGACATTCAGCACGGCAAGTACTCTTCTGAATCAACAGAAGATTACAAGCCTTCGCAGGCTGCGCTCAAGAGCTGTATGAACTACACAATCGCCGAGCTCGTTGTTTCGCTGTGCACGGTAGCGATTTTTGTGAATGCTGCCATTCTTATTGTTGCTGGCTCCTCGCTTTATAAGACCCCTGATGCGTACGACGCCGATCTGTTTTCGATTTACGACATGCTCACTAAATTCTTGGGCCAGGCCGCTGGCACCGTTTTTGCCCTGGCGCTACTGTTCTCAGGCCAAAGTGCCGGTGTTGTATGCACCTTGGCCGGCCAGATGGTTGCTGAGGGCTTTGTCGAGTGGACTGTGCGTCCTTGGCTGCGCCGGATGATCACCCGTGGTCTTGCCATTCTTCCATGTCTGTACGTGGCAGTTTTTGTGGGCCGCTCGGGTTTGGCCGACATTCTCAACTTCTCACAAGTTGTTTTGTCGCTGCTGCTTCCGTTCGTGTGCGCTCCACTCATCTACTTCACAGGCAGCAAAACGATTATGAGGGTGAAGGTCGACGAGTCAGACAACTCTGTTAACAACGGTTACCTTTCGGTTGAAGACGGCACGCACTACAAAGATTACAGCAACTCGCCGTTCATGTACTTCCTGTCGCTCGGCATTTTTGCGTTCGTTTCTGCGCTCAATCTCTTCTTGATTATCAGCGGAGTCTCGTAATAATGCCGACGTCCAAGGCTTTCAAGGTTGAGCCGACCGTCATTCTTATGACACAGCACTAGTATTTAATTTAATTTAATTTAATTTGATTTAATTTAATCCTTCTAATCTCTTTAACATTCCCGAGCCAGGTTGGCGGCTCTCCGTTCGAGCTGCCGGACATCACGCCAAACGCTGTTCCTGCAAAGCGGCTTCGATCACGTCCAAGCTCGTCACATCACGCCAGTATGGCATCATGAACGGTCCGGCATTGAGATCAAGAACTGGGATTAAGGCTTTGTAGAACAGATCGTAGGCTTTCTTGGTGAAGTGGATGCCATCATGCAATAGATCTACCAGCTTGTAGGGCCCGGAGTAGTTCTCGTCTCCCGGAAGAATTCCAGCGTCACGCGAAGTGCTCATTTCATCCGCAAAGACCTGCCACAAATCCAGAACTTTGGTTTCTTTATCGGCGGCAACTCGTTTGACTGCTTCGCCATACTTCAGGTTCGTTCTGCTATCTCTGTGGGGTACAGGGTCTGCCTTGTATTGCAGATCAATGAACGCGGGGCACACGAGTACGATATTGTCTGTGCGCTTTTTAACTGCATCAACAATAAACGCCAAGTTTTCCTCGAACCTGGGAAGGGGCACATGCTGCACGCAGGGTTCTTGAGCCGCATCGTTCGAGCCATAAAAGATAACTGCTCCGGCCATTGGCGCGGGACCAAGGCCTTCCAGAATATCCTCTATAAACAGACGCACCCATTCGGTTGTATATCCGCTAAAGCCTCTTACACGAACGTCTATCTCCCGTTCGTACTTGGCTGCAATTGGGGCCGAAAGCCCACCTACCTGGGCCTCGAACTGAGTAATCGAGTCACCTAAAAGCAGGAGCTGGGGTGGGCTGATCATTGCTTGATTGATTAACCAAATGCGAAGAAGAGGTAACCTTGAATCATCGGATGCACACGGGTCCAAAGATGAGAGGCGGATGCCGATCCCTTTTGATTAGTCATCCTTGTGGTTCTTCGGGTGGAAGGAAGAGGTGCTTCAGTTTATCTCTGCAGCGTCTGTTTTGAGACATATACATATATCTCATCCCATCTAGTTGGTCCAGATTTTCACCCTCGTAATATTTGGAGATTTTTACAGCTGAATCTTCTTACGTCTTGATGCACTGCACTTGAACAAACAGAAATTCTAGAAATGGCTCGTAACGTACTTCTCGCTGGCGCCACTGGCCTTGTCGGTGGCCACATCCTTAAGGAACTCGCAGCTAGCGACTCAGTCGCTTCAATTAAGGTCCTGAGCCGCCGGCCCCTCGACATCAAGGAAGATAAAGTCGATGTCGTGATTGTTGATTTCCAAAACCTGCCGAAACTTGACCCCGTCGATGAAATCTACCTCGCCATGGGTACCACTATCAAAGCTGCAGGCAGTAAGGAGAAGTTTAGACAAGTCGATTATGACTTTAATTTGGCGGTTGCAAAGGCTGGTATTGATGCCGGCGCAAGCCGGGTTGCTCTTGTAAGCGCAGCAGGTGCTGCTGTGGACTCGAGTATGTTTTATTGTCGGGTCAAGGGCGAGCTGGAGAGGGATCTCAAGAAGTTGCCTCTGTCTGCTCTGCTGATTGCCCAACCGGGACTCCTTCTGGGCAGCCGCGATTCACTCGGCCAGCCTTTCCGCTTGGGTGAGTTCCTCGCCAAGCCAATCAGTAAACTGTTGAGCCCAATTACACCGGCCGCATACCGACCGGTTGAAGCTGTGTCAGTTGCTAAACTGCTTGCGTCTCGCTTGGCCACAACCGATGGCGTAGTTATAGCCAGCGCGACTGATTTGATTGCGTTCGGTAAATAGTTGGTAGTTTTGATATTTCTCTAGTGTCTTATCGGGAAGTTTGTTCGAAAAGCTATGGCTGCCGGACGCCAGGTTAGAACTGGTAGGCCCATGAGCTCAAGAGCTTAATTGGTTTCAAGTCATGCAATCCAAATCAATTGAATTCTTCTTGTGTACAAGCAGCTCCAGAACGACCGTTCACAACTCCCCGCTCATCGCGCCATGACCGTGTTACTGTTTCGAACCCAGTAAATACATAGAATTTACGACGGCTTTAACTTCTATAATTTGAAATTATTCTGATTTCGATTGATGAGGTGGCTCCATTTTCTTTGAGATCAATTTCTCAATTGAACTACGTCAACAATCTCTACTAATTGAACTACATGTCTATTTACGGAAAGTAATTAAACTGCATAAACCTCTCTTAACTTCCAATCTGGTGTTAGTTCCACTACTAGATTTGATGGCTTTTGTACGTAAGAAATTGACTCAAAAACTGTTTTAAATTGTTCCAGCTTCTGGAATACGGCGATCAATGGATCTTCTTTGATATTCCCCTGAAGCACGACACGAAAGTATAGACGCGCTTTGTCACACACGCACCTAAGTTGCATTTTATGTGGTTATCAGATATTCAAAGTAAGTCGCTTTTTGGTAGGTTCAACCTTCAGAAGATTGTTGAGATTACCCACACAGCATGAGTGCAAGAAACTAACGCAGAAGCAGGAGCTGTGCTCACTTTCCTGGGTGCTTCAGCCCTTTTTATGGGTGCCATAGCATTCTTCAACCAGCGGCTGCTCTCCCTGGGCAACCTTTTGTTTATTTTCGGTATCGTTCTACTCATCGGCCACCAAAAGACCGTGGTGTTTTTCACTAGACCTCACAAGCTCAAGGGCAGTGTGTTTTTCGCTGTGGGCGTGCTGATGATCTTCCTGAAATGGTCATTTACGGGCTTCCTTATCGAAGTGTTCGGCATCCTCAATCTTTTCGGCGACTTCTTCGGACCAGTTTTGATGTTTTTAAGACAACTGCCAATCGTTGGTCCGCTGCTTAACAGCCCCTCAGTGCAGCCCTACGTTGATAGAGCTGCCAACGTGCAGGTGCTTCCGGTATAATTGTGGAGCTCTCGCTATGAGCACCAAATTACACCTGATCGAAGCTATCGACAGAAACAAGCCAAGCGGAAGTTATATATTTATGTAAATACAAGCCGAAGAGACATTTCCAGATACGAAATAATCAAACGCCAACGCCACTTAGTAGTTGACGCTGATCAAGTAGTCGGCCATAGCCTCGACGACCTTGACCGCCTCTCCCGCACTCACTGGAGGTGAGTAGTGAGCAAGCAGGATTGCCTGTTTCGTGCGCACAGCGATTATGCCTGCATCGCCAAGCTTACCGTAGATGCTGCGGTCGTCGCTACGCAAAAAAAAGTATTTCTGGCCCTGAATGTGGATGCCGTTGCCTTGAAGACCGCTGGGGTCGTCAAAGCCCTGGGAGATCGCGAGGATCTCATCGGCGGCCACGCTGAATCCGGCGCTGGTGGCCCAGCACGAGTCGCCCGCACGCGAATAAAGAGCGGCTTGGTCGGTCTTGCCGCTCTGCAACAAATTGTCTACGTACGCTTGCCAAGACATCCTTTGTTTTGAATGTGAAGTCGAAGAGTTAGGTTAACAAGCGAAACACAGCTTAGCTAGCTTGCTGAAGGGAGGAGGGGTGGTGGTCTGTGTGGGCCACAAAACTGACTAAGCCACGGGCGCATTTCGGGCTTGTGGTTTTAGTGACGCAGTTGATTCCGGAATAGAGTTTGAGTCTTGTCAGTTTGAATTAAGATTCGCGTGAACAGCGGAGACGCCTTTATTCTCTTCTCTGAAAACCTAAAAAAAAGAAGAATTCTCGAAGTTGAAGCTTCCGTTAACAGCAAAAAAGTGAGTTACCTCCGAGGATTGAACTCGGGACCTTAAGATTTGCAATCTCACGCTCTACCACTGAGCTAAGGTAACACTTTATAATCTCAGAGTTTTGGTATAGAATAAGTACTATATGGTCTAAGTAAGGACTCGGGATAGGCCATAAAGCTACCTCTGGCCGTTTCAGGTTATTTTGTTGTTGCCGACTGGATTGAGTATCTATGATAGAGATATTTCAGAACCCAGATATTAAAGTATAGATGGTGTCGGGAAAAAGTTGTGATAGCCACCAATTTATAAACTTTGAGCGGTGAATCATGTTCGAAACCAAGTAAAAGCCAGATGAAACTTAAGTCCAGAATCTGAGCTTTTGTTTGAATCGAGACTACATATTTGCTCGTTTCAAGCAAACTGAGGCCAAATATGCCGCCGGGCTGTCACGCTGCTTGATCCACAGCTCCCACTCGTCTGGATATTTGAGTTTCTCGTTAATGCACACAAAGTTTCGGTATTCGCCCAATTTTGCGTCAAACTCTAGTCGATACGCCAAGTTCTGAGCCTCCCAATCCTCGAAAACATGGAGATGTCGGGTAACTGGGTCTACATTAAAACTCCAGCCATTCAGTTGAAGTTCAGCCTTCCGATTTCTGCATAGTCTGCCTTCTACCATGTTTTGCCTCTGATCGAGCTTGCGGTTCTCTTTTGCGGCGGTTAAGAGCCCATTTTCTCCCTCGGGGACGCGTAACATATCCTTAATTTTCGAGGGCAGCCAGGGCAGCCAGTTTGAGGAGAGCCCAACTTGTTTGGCGGCCTGAATTCCTTGGGATTTTTTCGAGAGTAGCTCTTGCTGGATATGCAGTTGGTTGAAAGCGTCTACATTAGCCTCTAGAGTCTGACGAATACTGCGTAGTTCCAGATCACCCGCAGGAAATTGGTTCTCAAGTTTGGAAACCTCGGAGGAGTGCGATTCGCGCGACGATCTTTCAAATTCCTCTGTGACAACTCTCAGCTCTTGTTTGAGTTGTACAGATTCAACAAGATACATCTCTTCAAACTGGTCCAGCTTCAATTGCTGGCTTTCTGCCGCATCTTTTGCACACTGCAACTCTGCGTCCAATACATCAAGTGCCTGCGCCGCTGCTTTACTCGCCTGAACATCCGCTGCTTCGAGACGCAGCTGTACGCTGCCCAAGCTTTCAAGTTCATCACAGATAGACTTCTTCAAGAATTTTAGGCGGTCTCGAGTTGCTGTTAGTTCAGCAATTTGAAATTCCATTTTCGAAGTAAGGGCATTAACCAGCTTCTCAGCCTCGCACAGAGCCGGATACACGACCTGTTTGGGTAGTGACTCGAAGATGTCTTTGAGGCGCTGTAGATCTGAAGCCATCGCCATATTAAAAAAACAAGGAGCGGAGTGAAATCATTGAAAGTTGCGGCACAATTCAAATAGGGGCTTTTGGGTAGTCAAAAGTGACGGGTAACTCTGCAGCGGTTCCGTCCCAAAGTGGTAGCCCGAATAAGGCTAATACACTGGGAAGGCCAGAGGCACAAGGCCAAGGTCACTATCAAGCTCGGATATAGTTGCAAGGTGAATGTTTAACCATATTTTGCTTTGAATACTTAGAATGAAAGGTTATGTAGGAGACCACCATGCTACAATTTGTACTTCTGGAGCTCGTACAACATGTTCGCAATACTATACAGATTATTAGGGGTAAAAACCTCTGGTTCTGTACTAGAGCTAATAGGTTCTACTACCAACAAGCAAGAATCGGCAATAGTTTAGTGGCTAGAATTTCCGCCTGTCAAATAGCACGCGGGAGACCGGGGTTCAATTCCCCGTTGCCGAGCATCTTTTTTATTTTTTTGCGATTTGCAATCTCAAATACCGTTTGAATTTCCTTGAGTGCAACTTCGTCGTTGAATATCTTATAATATTTTATAATTTTTGCCAGAGACAATCGGTATTTCCGCGTAAAGGCTGAACACCTTCTATTCAAACAGACGAGGAAACGCAATTATATCTTATGCCTGGTGGTAGGCTTTATTTTAACATATATAGCTATTAACGGCGAACGGAAGCGTAAGCCTTCTTGTTGAAACGGCCACGGGCAAGAGCGGAAGCCTTGTGGACGGCGGGCTCAAGCAGATCCTCGCGGTGGTTGCGGGTGTTCTTGGAGACAGCAGCAGCAATCTTGCGGGACTCCTTGAAGGCCTTGAAGGTGGTGACGCTGACCTTGGCGGAGCGGGCGTTCTTGGTGGACTTGGTGAGGAGCTGGATGCCCTTGGGGGAAGAGCGGACACCAACAGCGGTGGGGTTGGCGAAACCAGAGGCGGACTTGGTGTACTTGGCCTGGACGTTCAGGGGCTCAGCGGAGAACTGGACACCACCAGAGGTACGGCTCTTAACGAGGTAAGAGCTGTAAGGGCGCGACACTTGCCAAATAAGATCGTAGGAGACGTTGGACGACATTACTGTGAGGGCTGGTAGCGCCGGGCGGCCTAAGTTGAGTCGTCTGGCCGGCGGGCGCTTGTGACTAAGATGCCCTAAGCCCTATGTATGCTCGCGAGAGATCCAGCCTGGAAGGTGGCCGAGGACGAACCGAAAATGTTGTGGTGGCAAAAAACGTTGAATACTGTGTTCCGAGAAAAATACCACTTTACGGGTGACTGACAACACTTGTTGTGTGCCTAGAATACTGCAGTGCAACGGCCTCCGGCTAGACAGAGCACTAGCTTCTTTCGCTTCCTAAGACAGAGCATTATTAGTATGAGTATTAAGATGTACGTATATTATTATCCTTTTAAAACTGAAAAAAGAGCATCGCGCATGCGATTAATGACGCTCCTCCAAACTCTGTAGCTTAACGAGCTCGTAGTAGCGACTCTTCTTGGCCATTAGCTCGCTGTGGTTACCCTGCTCGCAAATCACGCCGTTTTCGAACACGTAGATGATGTCGGCCTTCTGAATGGTGGACAGGCGGTGTGCGACTGCAATAGTAGTGCGGCCGACTGCGGCATCATCCAGCGCCGCTTGGACAACCTTTTCGGACTCAGAGTCGAGCGCCGAGGTCGCCTCATCCAGCAATAAGACCTTGGGGTCGCGGATCAGAGCACGAGCGATAGCCACGCGCTGCTTCTGACCACCTGAGAGCAGGCCTCCGCGCGAGCCAGTATTGGTATCGTAGCCCTCAGGCAGAGACATGATGAAGTCGTGGATGTTTGCCAAGCGTGCGATCTCGTGCAGACGCTCTTCAGAGATCTCCGAGGGGTCTCCAGGCCAGCCCATCAAAATGTTCTCGCGAATAGTGCCTGAGTAGAGCATTGGCTCCTGCTGGACCATAGAAATGGTCGCGCGGTACGACTCGAGGTTGAGATCCTGGATGTTCTTGCCGTCAAATAACACCTGGCCAGACATGGCATCGTAGAAGCGCTCGATCAGACCAATGGTGGTCGACTTGCCGCATCCCGAGGGGCCCACCAGCGCAATGTACTGGCCCTTGTGCACTTTGAGGTTGAGGCCTCGCAGAACAGGCACCTGGGCGCGGGTCGGGTAGCGGAAATGCACGTCGCGGAACTCGATGTCGCCGCTGGCTTTCTGAGGGACAACGATTTCGCCTTCCTGAGCCCACAAATCGATCTTGGGGCTGGACTCGAGGATCTGGATCACGTTCTTGGCCGCGTTCTTGCCCTTTCCAAGATCTGGCGCGTACGAGAACATCTGGCCGGCGCTCTGGGCACCCAGAACAATCGACATGAACACGACAAAGTACTGGAAGACAGTGGCCTTGCCCTCAGCCATCTGGTGCGAACCGTACCAGAACACGAGCGCAACGATCCAGGGAGTGAGTCCCTGGGTGAGGCCGTAGACAATAGCAGATCGAGCGATGGCCAGGCGTGACTGGCGCACCTGGCTGTCGACAGCGTTGGTGTAGCGATCGCAGACGTCGTCTTCACGGGTCAGCGACTGGACAGTGCGCACGGCGGTGGCGTACTGCGAGGCCAGACCACCGGAGTTACCGTAGACGGCCTTTGCCCGCTCCTGCATGCGATTGAGAATCCACACGCGCAAGAAGCCGGTGGCCACCAAAAACGGAACGCATGCGGTGGCAACAAGACCAATACGCCACTGGAAAGCAATACCGGTGATGATACCACCGAACAACGTGACAAGACTCTGCATGATCTGAGCCAGCGTCGATCCGCCGACGCCTTCGATGGCCTTGCCGTCCTTGGCAAGCACTGAAGTGAGAGTGCCCGGGGAATTATCCTCGTGGTCGAAGAAGGCTACGTCCATGCGCATATACTGCTTGAACAGCTTGAGACGGATGCGGCGCACCAGGGCAGAGGAAACGCGGGTAGCAAACAGGTTCATAACAAACGCCAGGAAGATATCGATCACGCCGATCATAAAGAAGTAACCGGTGTACATGTTGACATTGTGTCTCATCTCATCGTACATGCTGGTTGGCACGATGATTGCGCCAATAATCTTGGCCGTAACCAGCGCCAGGGCGATGTACGAGTAGCCCACGCCCACGGCACAAATAAAAGACACAATCAAAAACTTGCGCTCGGGGGCAGTCAGCTTCAGGATCTCGCGGAAAGCGTGCCATCCGGAGATCTCGGCCTTCTCGACGCCAGGAATATCCGTGTAGGTTGTCGGCACGCGGGTCAGCGAGTGCTGCAGCGGCAATTCGTCCTCTTGAATGAGCAGACCGTTGGAATGGCGGCGCGACGATTCGGAAAGCTTGGAGGCCGCAGAGCTGCGACGGTCCAGGCGCGGCTGGGCACCGCTCTCACCATCATCAACCAACGCCTGAGGCTTCTCGTCAGCTCCCGAAGGCGCATCAACAAACTCACCGTCGTCATCTTTCTCAAGCTCGTCGTCATCGTTCAGATTCTCATCTTCGGGCTCGCCTACCTGCTGAGCGTTCACCAAACGCGAGTACAGACCCTGGTTGGCCAGCAGCTCGTTGTGCGTGCCTTGCTCAACAATGTGGCCCTTATCCATAACGACGATCTTGTCCGCATCGCGAATAGTTGACAAGCGATGCGCGATTGTAATCGTAGTGCGTTTCTTGGCCGCACGGTCCAAAGCCTGCTGCACAATACCTTCAGACTTGGTATCGAGCGCCGAGGTGGCCTCGTCCAGCAGCAGAATCTTCGGGTTGCCGACAATGGCGCGCGCAATCGAGATACGCTGCTTCTGGCCACCGGACATGAGAAAGCCGCGCTCACCTACATTAGTGTCGAAACCGTCAGTCATGCTCATAATGAAGTCGTAGGCGTTGGCCAGCTTGCACGCCTCGTACACCTTCTCGCGACGAACCTCTTCGGGCGCGTGCTCGAACTCGGTGCCAATCAAGCCATGGCAGATGTTCTCAAAGATTGTCTCAGCAAACAGCGTGGGCTCCTGCTGGACGTAGCCGATCTGCTGGCGCAGCCACTGGACATTGAGCTCGTTGATGTCGACGCCGTCAAGCGTAACAAGACCTTCCAGCGGCTGGTAGAACCGCTCAAGAATACCCACGATTGTCGACTTACCGGAGCCAGAAGAGCCCACAAGAGCGACCGTCTGGCCTGGCAAAATCTCGAGCGAGTAGTCGGGCAAAACCAACACGTCGGGACGCGAGGGGTAGCGGAACTTCACATTTTTCAGAACAATGTGGCCCTCCACGGACTCGGGACGCAATCCCTTGTTGTTCAGCGAGTCAATCGGTGGCTTGCGTTCAATAGTTTCGTTGATAGTCTTGGCAGCCGATAGACCCTTGACGACAGCCTGGATGTTAGGCGCAATGTTGCCGAGTTGGAAGGCGCCGATTAGCATTGAGATAACCACAGTGACGACATGTCCGATCGAAGATTCGAAGCTAGCAATGAGACGGCTTCCCTCCCAGTACGCCAGCGCGTAGATGAAAAAAATGCCACCCCAAATCAGACCCAGCATGGTGGCCAGCGCGTAGTGGGACTTGCGCATCAGCTTCGTCGTCTCGATCAGCTCGCTATCATACTTGCCAGCGACACGGCTTTGCGAGTTGAACGCGACAGTGTTGCGGATAGCCATCAGCGCCTCCTCAGCAATCGAAGAACCGGTTGAGTACCGTTTCTCAGAGGCCACGACGTACTTGATCATGAACGTGGAGCTGAGACCCATGACGCCGAAAACGTAGGCTACTGCGGAGAGCAAAATAGCGGCTAGCTTCCATTGGGTGGCGAACGAAATGGCGAGGGCGGCAATGAATGTAGACACACCCTGAATGATATTGCCGAGCTTCTCGGAAATGGCCTCCTGAATGGCCGCCGTGTCATTCGTGATACGGGTCGTGACCTCACCAGACCCCAGCATATCGAAGTAAGCAATGTTCTGGCGCACAATTGAGCGCAAATAATTTTTGCGGTAGCGCGAAGTGACTACCTCGCCTCTGTCGACCAGGAAAAACGACTCCAGCGTGGCTCCACCGATCATGGCAATTCCGATGTAAACGAAATACAACGCGTTGTGATTGACTTTGTCCAGAAAGTCCGACGACGATGCGGTGCCTTCGCCAAGGTAACTATTGAAGTTGTTGGTGATTGCACCCACAACCAGCGTGAACATGGGCAGAGCAACGCCGTGGATTATTGAGAAAAAAATACCGAGAACAACCAGGACAATATCCACAGGTGTGGCGTACTTGTAGAGCGTGAAAAATGTGGCCTTCGTTGGAAGAACCGTTGTTTGCGCCTTCAGCACGGCCACTTCATTTTCGGGGATGCCTTCATAGCGCTTTTCTAGCTCGGCCAAGCGACGTTGCAGCGCCTGCTGGGCGTCAGCTTTTTCCTTCTTTTTCTCCTTGCGCGACTTTTTCTTCGGGGATTTCTCTTTCTGTTTGTGCTGAGACGACGAACTATCGCTTAACGAATTCGTGTGCTCAATGACTTGCGAAGAATCCGAGTTGGACGCGCTCGGCTGTTCCTTCTCCGTGTTGGCAAGCATGTCTTCGGCAGCGGGGCGACTCATATCCAGAAACGGGAGTCGCACTCGAAGTTATGATTATCCACAACGTCTATTTTCCGAGACACAGCGCAAGCAGGCCCGTCCGATTAGTATTTACGAACAAGGGCTGATAGGTAGTACTATGGCAAACCAGGGATCTACACAACACCCAGTATTATCGAATCACCTAAGGGGAATTTAGCGCCCTTGTATATGTGACCCTCCCGGCCTGATGACTGCAGGATAGGACAAGAGCCGCACGGCTGGCTGCGGCTGGGTAAGGTCCGCAGTGGAACAGGGCCAACAGTTCATGCGAAACGCCACCTGATTGATTGACTGAAATAACGCGCGATCGTGATAATGCGGAATGTTCTGCCAGGCTTGCGGCCCTTCAGAATTATCCCGAAGCAAAGTAGCGCAAGACCCTGGTCTTGTGCTGGCGAGAATTATTTCCTTCCTGAGGCATATTTCAGCACCCGCCGTGTTCTGGCCCTACATCACCTGCATAAAGCGTTGCCCCAGGGGGGTGGAGGATCCTCGACATACTGCAGATGCAGATTGGGGAAACGCACGTACCCGAAAACTGCCGTCGATACAAGCCACAAAAAAACTATGTTTAATGTAGATTAAATTTGCCTTTCACCCTCGCGGGAGAGCAGGATTCTTCGCGCTGAGCAGGGTATGCGGTACTCCGAGCCGACATGCCTCTCGGAGGAATTATTTTCGAAATCGCCACCGATGCAAATGAATCAGGATTTCTTCATTGGAGACCAACCCGTGCTTCGGCAATGTACGAAATGCACCAGCAAGTGATATTCATCTAATTTCTATAGTTTGTAGGCAGTTTATATTGCACCTGTGAAATCCCGAGCGGCATGCAGCTCAATGCAACTCGATGATTCCCTCACGGCGAGAGCCTGGGGTTCTATGTGCCTCTAACATTAGGTTTGGATCGCCCTGCGTCTAGATCTACAGCTCGAGTGCACAGTAAGAAGACGTACATCAGCCGTTCGCGAGGTGCTAAACATCGGTGAGAGATTTATCACGGCTCATGCAGCGTTTCAAATCGATTTGCGTGATGGGGCGTAATGCCCTCATTGCTTGGGTAATTGCCAACGCCGATCAACAGACTGTGAACTTCGATCGTAGGTGCTGCTGTGTGTAACCGAGCAGGGCGAGTGCAGCGCCAAGAACATGCCAACTGGTGCGCTGCACTCATTTTTGCGGTTTGCTCGAGCGAGCTGTCCAATCATACAACTGGCAGAATAATATGCGCCGCTGTGGACTCATTGAGTCCTTCAACACAGCGAGCTCAACGCTGGTGTCCTCGTTTAATGCTTAAATATGATTCAGGCTAAATAAAAATTAAATACCTCACATTGGAAATCTGCCCCGAAGATTTGCCACCAAGACTAGTATCAGGCAATTTTTAGGACTGGGGTTCACACTTAGGTGCCGAAAAAACCTCATAAGCTTTGATCGACTGCGGTTCGTCTCGGGTGCATCTTCGCATCAAACTGAGCTAGAAGCGTAAAAACACACGAGTGCGGTGACATTGGTCGAGATCAATTGCCAGCGGCAGCACGCTTCTCATCGTACAAAACGCTGAGTTCAACCGCCGGATCACTGAATTTCGGATTGGCGTGGTCCAAACGGAGCTGGAAGCCGCAGATGTCGATACCGTCAAAGTTGTCGACAGCCAGAATTGTCGACTTCTGATTTTCGTACTTCACAAACGCGAATCTACGGCTTCGCCCCGAAACGTCGCGCTCCAAACGCACGTCTACAGGCGACCCGTACTGAGAAAACAATACGACTAAATCGCCCTCGTTCATTTCCGGTGGTAGCCCGCGGACCACGACCCAGGACGAGTGCTCGTAATCACGGTGCCAGGACGCAGACGGCGGCGTTCCTTGCCGCAATTCTTGCTCACTGAGGTCTTTGGCCCGCATCAGTAGTCAACCGGTTTACCAGACCAGATACGTTCTGAGCTCGCTACTAATTCAGGCTAGGGTGTGTGTGAGCTGGGAAAGCTGAATTTTCGAGGGTCGACGAGGGGGGTGCTAGGGTTAGGCCACGCAGCTCAGACAGGTTCAGTACGTGTATAACGGGTCGTCGTCGTCTGGCTGCGAGCATAGCGGTCTAAGTACTTGATTTCAAAATAAATAGTTTATGCTTGGGTAATACACGGGTAAAATTTAGCTGCGCTTCTTTTTATTGGGCTCGAGTGCTACGCGTAACAGGGCATCCGTGCCTGAGTCCCCCCTGCTTCCCTTGGCAGGGGATCTTGCCTAGCAGTGATCCTCGTCAAAATTCCAGACTTCGAACTGCCATTGCTCTGAGCACGTACCTCTTCATGTGCTGGAAAGTTTTACGGAGGAAATAAACTCACGAAAATAAGCTGTGTTTGAGCTTGAAAGTGGAGTTCCAGCCCCAGAGTTCTTAATATCTCCCGATACTTCACAGAACAAGTCTCTTAGAGGTCATGACTTCAGACATTCTGAGACATACATAGAGTTCAACGCGAGAGCCTGGAATTTGAGCCTAATCAAATGTATATATATACATCGATAACCCCCCACGCTGCCAGGCATTGGATCTTTGAAAAAAGTACCGCGTAATTTCGTAGGACCCGCTCTGTAGACCCACCTGGCCCCCTCCCCCCCACACTGAAGCTGCCGATCAACGGTATTTATTGGACCCACCGCACCGC
The DNA here is from genome assembly GCA_030558175.1 of Wickerhamiella musiphila. NCBI lineage: Eukaryota > Fungi > Ascomycota > Dipodascomycetes > Dipodascales > Trichomonascaceae > Wickerhamiella > Wickerhamiella musiphila. The sequence goes on from JAJMSA010000017.1 coordinate 94,645, forward strand.
ACCTATTTAAACAACCATCCCATCTCTCAGAATGAATGCTACGGAAAGCACGAGCAAATTGACTGGTGACATGTCTACTCCTGTCAATCCCTACAAGCAAACGCCTTCGAGCGAGAGCCTTGGCACTTCTATAAAGCCTTTGACGGTCAAGAATGAGTCTCGCAAACCCAATAAGGTCGCTGAATCGCGGGTCTGGGAAACGAGCTACCTCGAAGCTGAGCGTGAGCAGAAAACTCTCGAGCGGGCACTGAACGTATTGGGCCACCTCAGCACGAAGTTTGAGAGAGAGGCCAAGCAGATCGAGACCCAGCCTATCGACGACCCTCAAGTTGTGTCGTTCGCAGAGTACTCGCGGAAGTTCGAGACTTTGTTCAAGGTGGTGAAAACGCAGATCAAGGCGTTCGAAGAACTGCATCCCGTATCGCCGCGTCTCGAATCGGCCCAGTTCCCCAGCGCCCCGCGTGTGGTGCCCCGTAGTCCTTCGTTCCTACCCTCCAATTCATTCGCTAGCAACCCGCTATGCACCAATAGCGGCCTGCTGCAACGCAATCAGGCTCTCAACCAAGCTTTTAGCGGCCGTTCGCAGACTACGTTTGATTCAGCTTCACATCAGTCAGTGGACTCTGCCACCAAGGACCACTCCTCGCCCGACACATCCATTGAAGACAAGCCCACTTTCGGGAGCACACACAGCTCTCCCCGCAGTCGAATTGTGCGCGACGACAACGAATCTGCCGGTCTGCATGTGAAGTCGCACATAGAGCCTGTCTACAGCATCGACAAGCACCTCTCGGCCCTGCAGCACGGCAAACAGGGGAACGCCAATACCAACAACGACGGGGAAGAAGATTCCGACTCTGAATCTGATGTTGGCCGCACAATTCACGCGGCCACCGGCTCGGATCTGATGACTTACCGCCTCAAGATTCAGGCCAGACTCGAAGACGATTACAGCGAGCTGGACAAAGTGTGCTGCCGAGTGCACAAGCACCAGCGCCAGCTCGAGCAGAATCGCCAGGCCCTGGAGCGCATGCAGGCCAAATGGTTCAGCGAGGAGCAGATGATTGCGTCGCGGATCGACAAGGTGATTAATTTCAAGGTCGCGAGTGAGCACGCGCGCGGCTACGGCCAGAAGAAAGTTAACGAGAAGAAGTCTGGTAGCTTTGGATTGTTCAAGAAGAAGGGCCAGGCAGTTTAGTTTAGTAGAGAATATAGTAGCTTAATACGATTTAATAACTGACTCGAACGCTCAGGAACGGACAGGAGATTCTCCAAAAAGGCATCATCGATTTACTCACTTATATAAAGTCACTAGAACAGCTCGAATGTCGAAATCTAGAGCTTCCTAATCTGTATGCCGAAAGTGCCAAATTTGCATGAACTGTGTGTGGTAGGGTGCAGAATCACATGCAACGTCCTTCTGCATATGGTTTCGGCAAAACTGTGCTAGCGAGGAAGACAAGTGGGCGGGGCGGATGGGCCGAGGCCAGTAATTCCAGACAAGGCAGACTCTTGGATACAAACTTGTCCTAAATTAGACGTTTCAAAGGTGAAACCGAGATTAGCTCGACGCAAACAGGCTTATCTGCAGATATGTGGAGGCTAATTTTTCGCTGCAGACCAATCGCAATCTTGCTCGCGTGACGTCATCCAGGCTGTGGCGGTGAGAGTTCGGGGGCCTCAAAAGCATACTATTTAGGCCAGTGGCCGCTAATACAATAAGTATCTGTGGCCAGAACCACCAAATTTCCTAAAATTTCACCCAAAAAGCCGCCCAAACCTCTTCAAAAACTTAGTCTGGCTCATGTAGCCACTAACAGCAAAGAATTGCGGCATATCCCTGTGGAGTGGGAGAGAGGACGGTACCCTATCTGCAAAGTCAAAGTCCCATCTTCCGGGCCATCCCACTTACACACCACTTCCACCCATTTGGCGTTAAGATTCAACTCATGAGCCAGTCTGTTCCTGCCACGTCGACCACTGGTCCCCAGTCCACCTCTGTCCCGTCCACCACAGCCCCCAAGAAGTCCCTGGCCTCGCCTTGCGGCAACTGGGATGACAACGGCCGTTTCAAGGGCATTGCTGTCCCTGACGCTCTCTCGTGGCGCAACCCGCAAGTCACCGGCACGCTTCTGGTTGAGGCTCTGGGTGCTGTTGTGATCTTCACTTCGTCGCTTGCCCTGCGTCTGTTTCTCAAAACAAGCGTCTGGGTCATCGGCGTCCTTTCCGCCGTCGAGCTGCTGACTCGCAAAATCAACGGCCCCAAGGGCGGTCTGGTTTCCAACTACTCTCCCTCGCGCCACCTGCCCATCAACGACCAGGTCATCAACGACGTGTCTCAGCAGATTGGTGCCCAGATCCGCCGCGCTGTTTTTGGTATCCAGCACGTTCTGGACGCCCGCTCGCCCGCCTCTGGTCTCCGGGTCGCTGGTGTCTTTTACGTTCTGTACCTCGCTCTTGGCCTGCTTTCGGTCAAAGCTCTTCTCATCACGTCCATCGTTGCTGCATTCACCCTGCCCGCTGCTTACCTCCAGTTCAAGCAGCCCATCGACGACCTCCTCAGCACCGCTTACCAGCACGCCCACGCCCAGCTCTCAGAGGTTCACGGCAAGGCTCACAAGGCGGTTTCGCCCCACCTCGAGAAAGTCCGTGGCGTCATTGGCCAGCGTGGTGGCTTCCCTTCGCACAATGGTGCCGGTGTTGCTCCCTTGAAAGAGGTCCCTGGCTCGGCCGCCACTAAGCCTGGCTCCTCTTCTTCTGGCGTTGCTTCTGGTGCTGATGTTGGCTCCTCCACTGCCGCTCCCCGCTCCACCAACCCTTTTGAGTCTGCTTCTACTGCTGGCACCGGTTCTGCTGCCACTGCTGGTTCTGTTCCGGCTACTCAGACTGTCCCCGTTGTTCCTGCCGTCGTTGTGCCCCAAGAAATCAACCAGTTCGACTCTGTCCCTACTTTTGTCGGTAACGTTAAGATCGACCAGCAGACCAAGGACAAGCTTGCTGCCGACGCTGCTCAGCTGCGCTCCTCTATTGCTGCCGATAAGCAGAGCCTTTAATCTAAGTGTGTAGCAGACCAAACTCTGTAGGCGAGTTCCATAGTTTCAGTAGATTCTTGATCTTTTCAATTGCTTCCGCGCTTTTTGGGTTCAGAACTTCAGGCTCGATCTGACTTCTAGCTCGATCTGACTTGAGAAATCTCTGGCTGCAAGTACCTGAAATTTTTTCGTACTTTATGGTAACAATGCATTAAGCGGCACCGCCACACAGCCCCAGAATTTGGGTCAAAGTTTCGGTTCATACTTCAATTACGGTGCTTTAACTACGTGCCTGGGCTCTCGATCCTCCGCATGGTACCTCCAAATTTCAGGTGAAATTCCTTGCCCAGATAGCAGCAGCCCTTACCGCACTTTTCATTAGGGGGATGTCGGGGCACCAGAAGGGGTTGCTCGGCTCAAGGAAACAGACAAACTTCCGCGATTAACTTTTTTTCGATAAACCGGCAGACAACAGACGCTGTAACTATACTACAGCATACGTCACTATGCAGTACTTCTATGTCCATAACACGCCCAGAAAATAGATACGCTGCCAAACGAGGTATCTAAACCTTCCCATCTGACCAATCTCCGAATTCGGATTCACCATCACGAGAATGAGACGGTTCAGCACAGCTAGCCCCCGGCTGGCTCAGAACCTGACTGAGAAGATCGTGCAAAGGTATGCCGTCGGACTAGCTCCAGGCAAAGAGGTTCGCTCGGGTGACTACGTCAGTATCCGGCCCTCACACTGCATGTCGCACGATAACTCTTGGCCGGTTGCCTTGAAGTTTAAGGGTCTGGGCGCTACCAAAGTAGCAGATGATAGACAAGTTGTGATGACGCTCGACCACGATGTTCAGAACAAGTCCGAGAAGAACCTTGAGAAGTACCGCAACATCGAGAATTTCGCCAAGGAGCTCGGCACAGACTTCTATCCGGCCGGCCGCGGCATCGGCCATCAGATCATGATCGAGGAGGGTTACGCCTTTCCTTACAACTTGACTGTTGCTTCAGACTCTCATTCAAACACATACGGTGGTGTGGGCTGTCTTGGAACCCCGGTGGTCCGCACAGATGCGGCCTCCATCTGGGCTACTGGCATGACCTGGTGGCAGATTCCTCCGGTTGCCCGGGTCGAATTGCGTGGCCAGTTGCCCGAAGGAGTCACCGGAAAAGATGTGATTGTTGCTCTTTGTGGCGTTTTTAATAGCGACGAGGTACTGAACCATGCAATTGAATTCGTCGGCGAGGGTGCGGCTGCACTGAGTATCGACGAGCGTCTCACAATCGCCAACATGACCACGGAGTGGGGCGCCCTGACTGGCTTGTTTGCTGTTGATTCCAAACTTTTGGAGTGGTACGAACAGCGTTTGACAAAACTGCCCCAGCCGCACGCCCGTGTGAACCGCGAAACTGTAGACAGCCTGAAGACTCAGGCCGAGCAGATGAAGCCTGATAACGGAGCGTTCTACGCCAAAGACCTTGTGCTCGACCTCAGTTCGCTCAGTCCTTGCGTTAGCGGTCCCAATTCGGTCAAAGTTGCCAAGCCGCTGAGTGTTTTGGCCGAGGAGAAGCTGAAAATCAACAAGGCATACCTTGTCTCGTGCACAAACTCTCGTCTTTCGGATATCGAGGCAGCTGCCAAGGTGTTGAAAGGCCGCAAGATTGCCGATGGTGTTGAGTTTTATGTTGCTGCTGCATCCTCGAATGTGCAAGCTGACGCTGAGTCGTCCGGTGCCTGGAACGACATTCTTGCCGCAGGCGCCAAGCCGCTTCCTGCGGGATGCGGCCCCTGCATTGGCCTGGGAACTGGCCTTTTGGAGCCTGGCGAAGTTGGTATCTCTGCAACGAACCGCAACTTCAAGGGCCGCATGGGCTCGCGCGATGCCTTGGCTTACCTTGCATCTCCTGAAGTTGTTGCGGCTTCGGCAGTGATGGGCCGCATGGCATTCCCCTGCGAAGTCGAGGGTAAACCAGCTCCCAAAGCGTCTGATGTTGTCCGTGAGATTAGAGTTAACTCTGAGTCCGCTGGAGCGGATGCCGAGACTACCGAGTCGGGTAAAATCTCTGTACTTGAAGGTTTCCCAGAATCGATCGAGGGAGAGCTTGTGCTTTGCGACGCAGACAACATTAACACCGACGCGATTTACCCCGGTAAGTACACGTACCAGGACGATGTCCCTGCAGACAAGATGGCCGAGGTCTGTATGGAGAACTACGATACTGAATTTGGCGCCAAAACTAAGGCGGGCGATATCATTGTCAGTGGCTTCAACTTCGGCACCGGTTCTTCTCGTGAGCAGGCCGCCACGTGTATCCTTGCGCGTGGTATTCGTCTCGTGATTGCTGGTTCTTTTGGCAACATTTTTTCGCGCAACTCCATCAACAACGCGCTTTTGACCCTCGAGATCCCAGCCCTTATTGAACTTCTCCGCAGTAAGTACGCGAACAGTGAAGAGCTGACTATTCGTACCGGCCTTTTTGCCAAATGGGATGTCAAGAGCGCAACGGTCAGCGTGAAAGATGCCGAAGGCAATGTGCTTCTCAAGCAGAAAGTTGGCGAGCTCGGTGAATCCATGCAGGATATCATCGTTTCCGGTGGCCTTGAGTCATGGGTTTCCAAGAAATTGGCTCAAAGCTGAATCGTCACGGACCAAATAAAAAATCGCATTGTAGATCATCGGCTCTGAAGCCAAAGTATAAATAATATGTACATCGATGCAATTCGAGTCACTTCGATAACTCACCCTTAGCCAATTTATCCAGATCGAAGCGAGTTGAGGCATTCGAAAAAAATTCCCACGCCGTCTCGCGTTTACATCCAGCAACCTGAACCGTTTTTGCACCGACCCAGCCGTCCGAAACCCGCAAAGCTAATACCATTCCCGTTCCTTGGCCTAACGGCTTGACTGCACCTAAGTTAGCCTCTTCAAAGAGATCTACGGGCTCAAAATCACTCAAATTTACCCTAAGTAGCTGAGGTGATTTGAGTTTCTTTTTTTTGGAACCTAGAGAACCCTCGAGCTCGAACCAGAGCTTCATTAGGGCTCTACCCCGCGCATCAATAGCTTTGGCACTGGACTCGAAGTCAATACGGAACTCTGATCGGTCAATCAGCGGAGCATGTGATTGAAGATCAGTCAGATCAATTTCTGGAAAAGAACTAGTGTGATCGCCGTTGATGATTCGAGATATGATGCTGCCCAATCCTTCTGCTCCAAGGGCCGCGAGTTCGTCTCTTAGAATGGGGTATGTTATACGATCAGGCATTTCATATGATTGCTGCCATAGGACTCGACCATGGTCAAACTTGGTAGGATGAAGCGTTTGTACAGACACTCCAGTTCTAGACTGGCAGTCCATAATGGCTCGCTGAAGCGGGGTGGAGCCCCTGTACATTGGCAGCAGGCTTGGATGCACGTTCAGACCTCCATACTTGAGTCGATTGAGATACTTAGCAGGAATGAGCTTTCCATAGGATACAGCTACTGCCAGGTCTGAAGGCCTCAGCTCGTCAAAGTCTGCTTTTGTCTCCACTTCTGTCCAGGCCAGGCCGTTTTCAAGCGCATAGTCTACGAGGGGCGGCCTAAGAATGGTCTGCTGGCCTCTTCCGCTAGGCTTCAGCTTTCTACTGACAATTTCCAGGCATTCAGGCTTGACCAATTTGAGGATAGCTTTCAGCGATGGAATTGAAAACTTATCGCTGCCGAAAAATGTCACGCGCATTTCCACGCCGAAGCCAGAATGGATTTTTGTGGAGGTGCTTCGAAATCTCCCACAGGCTGCCTGGCTTGATTCACAGGGCTAGGGCTGGGATGGGCTTGGTCCACCAACCGCTAATGAGCCTACTTGTTCGTAAGTCACCACACTTGTTGAACGTTTGTTGAACGTTTGTGGGTTAAAAGCCTCCCCATTTTTATTCTACTTTTAAAGCTTCCACAATCTTTTACTCCTAACGGCAGCCGCTGGACCTGTCAATAGCTCTTGGGCAGAACGTAAACCTAAGACCACAAAAGATAGGCTGCATTGGCTGGCCCATTTGACTTGGCAGCCGCTTCGAATTGTGATCAATCGCACGATCATCTCGAAAATCTTCTGCGCGCTTTTTTATTCTGACATTTTTGCGGAATAAGATCTAGACACATTGTCGTGAACTCCGTACAAATCACCCCGCACAACATCTGAAACATGTCTGAGCCGGCTACCCTAGGGGCTTGTTTCGCAGTAGCTCTCAGCTGTGGCACGTTGTACGTGTACAGCGGCTACGCACCGCAGATGGGAGCTCGCTTGGACCTGTCCGCTGCTCAGATGAGTAGCATTGGTATGGTTGGCAACCTGGCAATGCTCACCAGTGGCCCATTAGCTGGCGCTCTGGTCGACTCGACAGGTTTTGCAATTCCCATGGTTGTGAGCGCTGTCTGTACATTTTCTGGCTACACAATTCTGAGAATAGTGTATCACAACAGTTTATCGCTGCCTGGATTGTTGGTATTTGCGCTATTGTTGCTGGGAATGGGAGCCACGTTTGCCTTTTCTGCTGCGGTCAAATGCGCCGTTGTGACTTTTCCCAGAGCACGTGGAATCACTTCTGCTATCACAATGGCAGGCTACGGACTGAGTGCGTTTGTGATGTCTGCATTGGCGAATAGCCTGTCGCCAAACAGCCCCGAAGGGTTTTTAAGACTTTTGACATACCTGCCCACGGCACTATTGATATTATTTGGCCCTCTGATTGTGATGCAGGGCATCAAGAATCGCAAAGCCGACACTAAAACAGGAGAAGACTATATTGCGCTCGGTGACTTGTCCGAAAATCGCATGTCTGCCGCTATCGATACCGATACCCGGTTGTCCACGCGGATATCGAGCGGGGGGAGCAGCGGCCGCGACGCTGGCATTTCCGGGCTGAGCCTTTTACAGCAGCCCACGTTCTGGACCTTTGCACTTATCCTTGGAACTTTGGCCGGCATTGGACAGTCCTTTATTTATTCATGTGGGTATATCGTCAAGGCTTTGGTAGCTGAAGGAGACAGTGAGAGTTCCTGGCAGGCCAACCAGGTGGCAATTATCTCGGTCGCAAATTGTGCAGGAAGATTGCTGGCAGGCGTGGTCTCCGATGAGCTCAAACGTAGTCATTTGTCGCGTTCGTGGACACTCACTTTGGCTACTGGCGTGTGTTTCGCTGCCCAGTGGGTCACGCGATCTACTACGAACGTCCACGATATGTGGTTGCCCAGCACCCTCACCGGTATTTTTTATGGCTGTGTATATGGTGCGTACCCTGGAGTCGTTTCAGATGCTTTTGGTGTTAAGTCCTTCAGCTCGAATTGGGGACTTGTGGCTCTGGCACCCGTGCCCATTGCCTATTTTTTGACCTATCGAATGGGAAGGATACATGATGAGCACACCGTGGATGGTGTATGCTCAGGATCTGAATGCTTCAGCGGTGCGTACCCATTGCACATGTTCCTTTGCATTGGAGCGGGAGCCACTGCGTTGTATACTGTGCTCAAGCTGGAAGGCAAGAGACGGTTTTAGTTCACTTCGGAGAGGGTTAGCATTCGATTGTATAATTTTCAGACTTTCTAGTGTATGTTTCTGCGCGCATAGCTAAGTCTGGCTGGGTCGGAAGCTGCGTTTATATTTCATCGTCAAGTAATCGTCCGGATTGGTCCTGATTGTAAATTGTGTCTGGATCAGTAGGGATGAAGCTAATTAGAGGTACATTTCGGAATTTTTGGTCTACCCCGTTTAATCTAACAAATCAATTATCAATCAGAACGCAACCTCATAGCATGAAGTCAAAGCCCAAAAGCGGTGGTTAACCAAGAACGGTAGCCGGACATCACGTAACTTCCCAGATGAACGATATCGTGGATATGGGCTTCAGCAAGGATGAGGCTCAAGAAGCCATGCAAGCCAACGATAATGACGTAGCCAAGGCAATTGATTGGCTTGTGAGCGGAAAACCATCGTATGAGCCAAATACTGCACTTCATGAGTCTCAGATCGAGGCCTTCACCGACTCGCAGATGGATCAGTACCGTGACCCGTACAAGCAGCAGTATGGCGACCAGTACACCGAGCACTACGAACTTAACAGTTCTGACGATGATTCAGACTTGAACACAGAGGTGGAGCCTAAACGGCTGGAAGCGCATTTGCCTAGACCAATTGTGACTGGCCACAGGGTTCCTATGCTTGCGCAATTTCTCCAGTGCCTGTTTGCTGCGACGCCCTTTCGGTCTGCTCTTCTCGCCAAAGATGTAAAAATTACCGAGGAGCCACGCTGGTACAAACCTCAGAAGGTAGTCTCATACTCGAGTGAGGATCTTAAGGCAGAACTCGCGCGTTTGGTAGTATTCACAACGCCTTTGAGCGCGGGTCAGCTCTATGAGCTCGAAATTCCATTACGAAGAGCCGAAGCATCAATCGGTAGGCTAGAGAGCATGCTGCAGAACGAGGATACTGACGACGTTGAGTCAGTTCTTGAGAATCTTTGTGAGGAATTTGGTCTCAAGGATTATTCCACGTTGGAGTTCACCTCTGGAACGAAGTCCAAGCACATCTCCTTACATGCAGAGCGCTCTATTGAAAGCGCCCTGGATAAGGCACTACATTTTGATGACAGAGAAGACCAGTTGACTCTCACCCATTTACCTCCGGTGATCTGCCTCGATATTGATGGCCCGGGTGTGGACCTGGCCGAAACATTGTATCCGCATAGACACCTTTCATCGAATCGGGGACTCGTCGAAGCCCGCAGAGAGCTGACCAAGGTGTGCGCAAACTCGTTATCATCAATATCGATGAGACGTTTGGGGCTCAGTGCATTCGAGGGCCGCGATACCAGCGTGATTCTCAGCTCAGCAACTTCCGTTCTGCAAAAGCTAGATGGCTGCGAAACGGCTATTGCTGAGCTGAAAAGCCTAGATTTGGAACTCTCCAATGAACGCATCAACCTGGCCAACGATTCGGCCGAGGCTTCAAGAAAACTCAGCGAATCAAAGTATAGTCTCAACCCACCGACCGTCCAGAATTTCAGCGCAGAGATTCTCGAGAAATACGGTGTGAAGGACTGGAGACCATATGTGCCCGTAGGAGTTGGAATCAGCACAAAAGAGTATTATGTTCGCAACACTACTGACTCTAGTTCTGAGTCTGATTCTAGTTGGATGGCGGTTTACCAGAACCGCGCTGCGCTGACATCGTTCGCGCGAGTCAAAGAAGCAGTCAAGCAATCGATGACGTCTTTCCTTATTTATTCGGAGGAGCAGGGCACTTCGCCCTCGCTCGGCCCCAATGCACTTGAGTTCCTACGGTCTGATGCGGCTGTTTTGCAGTCTGAGCTGGAAGAAAGTTCGGTCTCGAGTTTGAGTTCGAGTTTGAGTTTGAGTTCGAGGTCTAGCCTAGATTCGAATACGAATTCAGACTAAAAAGGCTCTAGTTAGGTCACAGATAAATGCCTATATAAATATATTCAACCCACCACACAAAAACGACCTATGCTTATATATAGAGATCAATCCATGAAGGGGTGGTTTTTGAGCTCGGCAGCCGAGGGACGCTCGCTGCTTTCTGGCTGCAGCGACTTCTCCAAAAACTCGCGCGCTTTCACCGAAATATTCTCGGGAATCTCGGGCCGCGTCATGTTGCCCAGCTGGTAAATGGCCTGCATTTGAGTGAGGCTAGGAAACGGGTGCGTTCCAGTGAACATCTCGATCATGAGGCATCCAAACGACCAAATATCCGCGCGGTCGGTTGTGCCCTGCTGCTTAACTACTTCGGGCGCCATCCAGAATGCAGAGCCGTGCATCGAGTGACGGTTGCTGGCAATGAGCTGCTGAGTCTCAAGTTTTTTCGAGAGACCGAAGTCGCTGATCTTGATTGTGCCCTTGTTGTCCACGAGGATATTAGCGCCCTTGATATCTCGATGGATAATCTGGCGCTCGTGCAGATAAGCCAGGCCAGCGAGAATTTGTTTGGCGTGGTGCTTGACGAGTACCTCCTCGAATCGGCCCATTTGCGAAAGCATGGATGCCAGCGAGCCACCGGGAACATACTCCAAGAAGATATTGATCGACTTTTCTTTCTGACTGAACCCGATATACTGCACAATGTTTTCGTGATCAAAGTCTTTCATCAGGATGACCTCGCGCTGCAACGACTCAATCATTTTTTTCTTCCGGGTTTCGTCGATACCTGAGCCCTCGGGCAAACTCACTTGCTTGACCGCCATCAGCTCACCGGTACGTTTGTTGACACCCATGTAGACCGTACCAAACGAGCCCGAGCCTATAAGCCTGCCCTTGAACCACTCTCGCGGCGCAGATGCTGACAGCTCTTCTTCAAGCGTGTCTACGGAGCCAGCGCTCATGCGGCCCTCCTCTTCGATCGTCTCGGGCTGGGTCATGTTCATAGCGGAGAACCGTCTCGAGCTGGGCCGGCGAAGCATCGAAGTTCGCGCTCGCGGTACCGGCTCGGTGGTTCCAGCAGCCACGATCCCGTGCTTGAAACCGGCCGATGAGGGCTCCTCTTCTTCAGCTGTAGAGTCCATATCGAAGCCGACCAGGTTGCTCAATCTTCTACTTTGGCGTGATGGCCGCTGAAACGAGATTCGTCTCTGGAAGATCACCGACTTGCGTACAGTGGCCTTGAGCTCTTCGGGGTCTGCCTCGGGGAAAAACTCGTGGAGATTAGACGAGATCTGCTGAGATGTGGGTCGCACATTGCGTGGGCGGTAATGCACAGCGTCGGCTGTTTTAATCGTATTCAGCTGCTGGTAGATGGAGCTTCGATCGTTGCGTTCTTGGCGATGCAATGAAGAGTTGCGCGTGATGTACGACTCGCCCGACGGGTTGGCAGCGCTGCTGCTGCTGGCGTAGTCGTCGTAAGCGCTTGAGTCGTAGATAGATAGCAGCTTGGAGGCATCGGGGTGCTTGGCAAGCGCAGCAAGGTCGCCATCCTCGACTTGGCGTCCTTCGTAGGCTACCGACCATGAGCTCACTGAACTTTCTGAGACGTTGGACATGACTTTTCTCAGGGCAGCCATTTTGATCTCGCCGGCAGTTCGCAGCCCAGAAACATCCACGAAGCGGGTTTTGCCATCGCTGTACGAGAAGCGAAGACTCGAGTTTGAGTACGAGTCGGAATTGAACGAGTCCACGCCGAAATAATCGGTTGGAGTGAAGGTAGCTGTGGAAGGGGTTGCCAGTCCGCCCAGTCCCAGACTGCGGGCGCTATTTACTTGTGGAGGCAGCGCCTTTTGTACAGGCCGCTTGAGCTCGGCAATGAGAGCCTCTCGCATGCGCGAAATAGCTCGCCAGATGCGGATGCGGTCGCCCACTGGAGCCACAAGCTGCTTGATCTCAATCTTCGAGAGGTCGCACAAGATATCGCCCGTGATGTGGTTCGCCTCAAACGCTGGGATGTGCGACTCACATCGGATCGAGCGCAACCAGTCTTGTAGATCCGAGCTCGACCATTGGTTCACAGGAATCGAGGGCGAGAATGTAGCCTCAAATGGCGAGCCTGGCTCAGGTCTGGGGATCAAATGCGACGCCGAGTTCTGGGGTCTGCTGCCGTGCGGTGAAGACATCGTCTGCTCTTCGTATGCCCAAGAAAAAATTCACGGGCTGATCCGCACAATTTTGGAAATCAGTATCTGGGCGAGAGGCCAAGAAAACTAGTTTTAGATGTTATGTCGCAACACCGCCCTGAAGTGCACGCTTAGCGAGCTTGAGCTAGCTAGCTTAGCTATCCGGGGCGTTTCAAGAGAACGCTCTCCTTACCCTTGCTTAGCTGCTGGATCTCGAGCTTGGCTGTGTGTGGTCTTTTACTGGTGCATCAAAGAATTCTTTCGAGTCCACTTGGTACGAGTCAGACTCGGGTGCCCCTCAAGATTTAATTCTCTTCTTGAAGAAAACAGGCCAATGGCGGGGAAACAGCTGCAGTCATTAGCGACAGTCATTGTTGTGTCTGACACATGCTTCAAAACACCTTCAGAGGATAAAGCGGGGCCGTTTCTGCAGAAATATCTCGCAGAGAAACTCCAGTTGTCTGAATCGAAGATCGTGTTAGTATCCGATGACATTGAAGCCATTCAAAATGCCGCGTTGGACGCAGTCAGCGAGTCCAGCCTGGTACTTACCTCCGGCGGCACAGGCTTCACTGAACGAGATGTCACTCCAGAAGCCATCAAACCCCTATTAGAAAAAGAAGCACCGGGGTTAGTTACAGCAATGTTGAGCTCTGGTCTAGCAAAAACACCTCTTGCTGCATTGAGTCGCCCAGTTGCCGGGATCATTGGCCAATGCCTGGTAATCACTTTGCCTGGAAGCCCGAGGGCCGCCCAGGAGAATCTAGAGGGATTGTTACCTATAATGCCACATGCGATTGATCTAATTAAAAACAAAGGTTCAAGGCATTTGCATAGCCCCGAACCTACAAAATTCGAGGAGGTTTGGTCGAAGGTAGGGCCCGAGTCCCATGAGTCCTCGGCTTTCACCTGCCCACATGGGCGAGTGCATGGGGTAAATGCCTCTACAGGGAAACCGATGGTCTCAAATCACATTTCGCCTATCTTCTATGGGCCTGCATATCGCCAGCGTGAATCGCCATACAAGCTGACACCTTTGAATGATGCAATTGAACTTGTCCTCGACAGTGTACCACCTCCAGAAGAGACAGAAGTCACCCTACAATGCCTGCGGAACAAATATCTCAGCAGGGACGTTCGCTCCCCTGTAAGCGTCCCACACTTCAGAGCCTCAATTGTGGATGGTTATGCAGTAAGACACTCTGATTGTCCCGGTGTCTTGCCTCTTGCGGACACAGTTCATGCAGCTGATGAACTTGCTGTTTTAAAGCCTCGTACGTGTATACGAATCATGACTGGCGCTCTAGTTCCTGAAGGAGCAGACGCGGTTGTCCCAGTCGAAAATACCACAGTTGACGCAGAAAGCGACGGCGAAGAGCTCAGAATAAATGTAAGGGCAAGCAATGTCTCGATAAACGACAACATTCGCGAGATTGGTTCCGATGTGAAACAGGGCGATCTTCTGTTAGAAAAGGGGTCCTTGGTGTCAAAAATGGGAGGCGAACTGGGCCTTTTGGCGAGCGTTGGCATTCGGACTGTAAACGTCTATAAAACCCCGGTGATAGGAGTAATGAGCACAGGAGATGAACTTCAAGACGTGATGAAATCTTCAGTACCATTGAGTGGAGCTCGAATTTTCGATAGCAACCGGCCCATGCTCCTAGAGATTCTGGATGGTAAAGGAATGCAAACTATCGATCTAGGAATAATTCAGGACACACGTAACTCGCTCAAGGCAGCTTTTGAAGGCAGTCTAGCCAATTGCGACATTATTGTCACAAGCGGTGGTGTGTCCATGGGTGAGAAAGACTACGTGAAACCTGTGCTTCTGGAGCTAGGAGCAGACATAATATTTGGCCGCGTTTTGATGAAGCCGGGAAAGCCCATGACTTTCGCGACGTTAGTCTATAAAAATCAGAAGAGACTGTTTTTCGGCTTGCCTGGAAACCCAGCATCAGCAGCTACGTGCCTGCACTTATTTGTGATTCCCGCCGTTCAAAAGTGGTCGTCCGGATCATTCGAACGCGAGACTCTGCAAGTTCAACTGGACCACGACATTGAGCTTGATCCCCGTCCAGAATTTCAGCGAGCACTGATCCGCTTCACCAGTAAGGGAGTTTTTGCAAAAACGACCGGATTTCAGCGCTCAAGTTGCGTTGGTAGTATGGTGGATGCTAATGCGCTTCTGTGTCTTCCCGCCAGGGGTGAAAAGTCAGTGTGCCATCGTGGAGAGGATGTGACCGCCTTTATTCTCTGAAAATCTAGAACTTTTATTTAATTATTGCTTATACATATTGGCTTGCGTTTCATACACTTCTATAGCGGTGAAATTCTGAAGGAGTATGCGAGGGAAACAGGAGCATGGCATGCTCGTTCAATTGTCGGTGATCTATTGGATCAACTGGGGTCAGAGGATCATTTATAAAAGAAAGTCCAGTACTTTGGTAGTATTCTGTTAGTGCTGACCAGCCTTGAATAATTGGATACCCTGTGTGCGGTGTTCCTGGGCCTCGCACGACATCAATCGGCTGAGACTTAGCGAACTTGCTTGAAATCAACGAGGGAACCTCTCGTGATTCATCACCAAATGAGTCCCTCCAGTCAGGCGAGGTTGACTGCTTACGACTGCGATTGACAGCATAATACTTTTTAGCCGGCGGTCTAACGCGTTTTGGTTTGGAACTACGTCTGCTGTTTCGGCGGGCCCTCGCTCTGGCTGCCAAAGGCAATTGTGTTCGACTAAATGCTGAGCTACGCCTCGAAATAGAGAACTTGATGTTGGCAGTATGTGGTTTGCCTGATAGCATCACGCCTGCAAAACACAAAAACCCACCAATTAGGAAAAGGATCTCCGAAGCCAAAGAATCGAACTTGAACTCCTCGAAGAAAACTTTGGATCCGGCTGTCACGAAGATAGTAAAGAACACAAAGTGATAGGGCACGACTTGCCAGATTTGAAACTTTTGTAGCACCATGAGTAGCATGTAGATCTGAATGAGGGCCATTGCAATTGTGAAGCCGATCGGCGTGGCCAGCCCTCCGCCCACGGTTTGTTTTTTGACTACCAGAATGTAATTCAGCCATTTCAAGGTAAACACAAAATAAGCGCCGGCAATTGCGCTGATCAGACTTGAGGATACAAGCTTGGTGACGGATCGTTCTTGTGCTTTTTGCCAGGCGTAGCTTGAAGCGCCCGTCAAACACATACTGATCAGAATGAATATTCTTGCGCCATCACTCATGTTGAGCTGTGAAGGCACAGGAGTAGATTCTATGGGACCAAACATGACCATGATCGCCATCCCAGGGAGTGCGATTGTGGTTCCTGTAGTCGTGTGACGATCAGGTAGCTTGTCGAATACCAAAGGAGGAATGATACAGTTCGATACCATTGCCAAAACACCCATTGGTGTCACAGCTGCCGTGGGTGCCATTCCATATGCGGCGAAGTTTGCAGATTCGCCGAAGAAAAGGATCAGTAGACCAAGCCACCACATCTTTGTTTCGAAATGCACTGTGGGGAAACCGTCCAGCGCGAGGTGAATTATACGGCGACGAGCATAGTGCTGAATATTAGCAGCAAGCGCGACCGCGAAGTTTCCTATAACAGCCACCAAAACACCAGCTAATGTGTTTGAATCCATAGTTTCGTTGCTGTTGATAAGAAAACCTCACTTATGCAGGGCCCTCGGTGTTGTCCCTGCATGGAGTCTTTGCCGCAGTGCGGCACTCGGGTATAGATAGAATTTGAGGGCATCAAGTAGACTCAAAGCTTGTTTGCTGATGGCGACTGTAAAAATTTATGTATACATGAGAGAACAAAAAAAGACTGTGAATTCACGAGAGAAAAAAAAGACTGAACAAGGAGTCAAACCTATGATACTCCCCGCCTGGGGGTCGAACCCAGAACCTTGGGATTAAAAGTCCCACGCTCTGCCAATTGAGCTAACAGGGAAGTCTTACTTATTAAAGTTCTTAGAAAAGGTAGATACATACATATGCACCGAAGAGCATTCATATAGCGCTATTTCCTATTGTTTGGCGATCACGCTTTGAGCCGCTATCAGAGAAACCTAGTAGTTCTCATGCTTCGGCCACCAACCAAAAGATGCCTGTTATGAAACTACAAAGTACTTAAAGTTTTGTTGAAGTACTCAACAATAGCATCGCCAGAGGCACACTGATTGCGCTTAATGACAGGCCAGATGTGATGATCTCCAGCAAATACTTCATGCGGAATGTTGTGGCGGATGCTGAAATCACGAATACTGTCACGCATAACTTCGGCTTCACCATAAACGGTCAAGCAATGCTTCGGGATAGCCCCATCGAAGTAACCCTTAGGCGCTACGCAGGTATTTGCCAGGGGATCGGACTTAAATTCTTCTTTCGTACCGTATAAGAGGCTTTTGTTCCGCAGCTCTGGAGCTGTGAGGTAATCGTTGTTGTAGTTTTCCAAGTAACTACCCTCATCTTTGGGCTGCAGGTCAACCCATGGCGAGATAAGCAAGGCCCCATAAGGTGGGGGAACTTTGGCATTGTGCTTGAGATACGCAAGCAACGCAAGTGCCAAATTACCGCCAGCCGAGTCGCCACCAATTATGATATTGTCTGTGGTTTCCTGCAGCTTGAAGTACATCTTTACTGCGCTGTACAACTGGGCAGGGTATCGATGCTCAGGAACGAGATCATACTGCAAGGCTAGAACAGACATGCGGTGCTTTTTGGCTTGCGGCAATTTAGCAACAGCAGCTAGCCATTTCGTATGAAATTTCGACGCGCTAATTGCGAATCCTCCGCCATGAATGTAGAAGAAAACTGGATCTTTCCGAGTACGGTTGGGCACTTCGTGAGTCCAGTAGGCCCTGACAGGAGCAACGTCGTCCTTAGTTTCAAACTTCTGGTTGAAGTTGTGGAGGCCCTCTCTCAATTCTCCTTCAACTGCCTCGTTGGCTTTAGGAAGATCGCCACCGGTATAAGTTAAAAAGCGCCGTAATGAATCGAATTGGATGTTGCGACTTATGGTTGCTAGAACTCTTACGCCAAGATAGACCTTCAATGGGTGGAAACGGGCTGGCTCGAAGAGCAGATATTTCAAGGTGAAGTAGGAGGGGCCGCCAATAGCAATTGTGGAAGCCTTCAGTGCATTCTCGCACTTGCAAACGAACCAGAAAATAGGGTTGCCATAATTCCAAGGCCGCTGCGCACGAATAGCCGAAACAAGGTCTTGACCCTGAGCCTGCGGAACTTTAACTACAGAATAAGTAGTTTTAGTTTGAGGAGCCATTGATGTAGCCGATTCTAGGGACTAGCTGTCAGTAGAATTGAGTACAATTTGGGATCTGATAGGAAGTTTGCTTCGACGCACGCTTATGGCTTCGGCATAGGCTTTTCTTGGGTTGGGGTTCAATGACGTGCATATGAAGAGAAAGGGTTTCAAATTGTTGAAGAGTGAGTCGAGGTCCGCGTTCGCAGCTAAACCAATTTTTATTCAATGCTTTGAATGGAATCTACTCTAGTGTGACCACTAGCGAGAGCAATTTCACGCGCTGGAACCTGGCTCATCTATATCTTGTAATGGTGATGGATTTACTCCTTCGAAAAATAGCTCGCTTCTCTGTTTGTGCCGCCCCACGATGTTTTGAGACCATCGAGCATCAGCTGAGTCTCGCCAGAGTGGACAAATGGCTTGTAAAAGAAAGCTGAAATCTATTGAATGCTGATTGCGTATTGTGAAGCTGTTGTCACAGAGAATAGCTGTTGTTTTTCTCGTCCGACTAGAAGCCGCACGTTGCCATGTAAATACTGGCAAATCACGTGACGCGCAGCTCAACCCTATTGCGTCTTGTGGCAGGGTCTTGGGCTTCGTGCCAGTGCCAGTGCCAGTGCCCAAACAAACCAAGGTGTGTCGAGCGCTCGGCGTTTGAAAATTATCAGCCCTTCGTGAGTTGAACAAAATTCAATGACCTATCTGCTTGAATCCATTGAAAAGGTCGAAAATAGTTACGATGATCCGAGCACGGAGCCTCCCTGGAAGCTGTTGGCTTTGGGCTTAGTTGCTCTTGGCGCACTAGTGTTTTACTCCGAGCGTGTTTGGTCTCCACAAGAGCTATTCACATTTGGATGAATGATTGAACGGATTGGGTTTTGCAACGAAAAAAAAAACATCACACACCGAAGTTTTGAGGATCATCTTACAACAGAATTTCGTGTAAATTACGAAGCGTACCAGTAAGGTCGCTAAGTATTGACCAGATGCACACATGGTTCCAAATTGGTCTTCAGCAAAGAATAGTCACACACTTCACGATCGTTCTGGGTACAAGTGATTTCTGAAGGAGCTTGTAGAGAGGTTTTCGAAAAACTTCAAGTTGTAATATTTCTGCCTCACTCGCAACACCTTTTGGTATATTTCAATGAGAAAAAGCTTGAGCTATTCCAAGTATTACATGAATTACTATTGATATTAGTTTTTGCTCGAATGATCCGTTCATTTGGCAACCGGCCAATCTTCGAGGCTGCATGAAGGCGCATGAGATCCAAGACCTCACTGAGCGAATTGCATTACACCTGCCATCAAACCCTTCAACGATTATTAGGCCAGAATCCCAAATGGTCCAACTACTCATGCAAAGCGACGCCTAAACCGGTGAAGAGTCGCAGCAATTAAAGTTTTTCCACCTTTAATTCTCTAAGGTTGATGGTGCTGCTGATCACTCAGTTTCCGATGGGCGCCTCAATGAGACTGGCCACCCACAGCGCCTAAGAGATTTCTCAATTCTACCCTTCAATCTGTCTTGAACTTTCTTGAACTTGCGCTCGAGGCCTGTGGGGTCGCACTGTCCATGTCTCGTGCCCGGAGAAATCGCAGAATCTTCTTGAACTGCAAATAGAGTTTTACCCTGCAAACGATCCAACTGCTTCTCTTTGGCAATTCGCGCTAGCAATTGGGTCAACTTGGCCGCCGGTCGCCACGACCTTATTTTGTTGAAAGTCAGTAGGGTCATCCCAAGCTGGATATTTCGGCGATCCTGCACCTGTGATATATCCAGAGAGTCACTGCAATTTCCTGCTAATCCCAGCTGATCTTTCACGCCTAAACCTTGTCGTCTGCTCTGAGAAAGATTCTATACATACTGCAAGCTTACCACTAATTAAATATATAAACCTTGCACTTTGTTCTGCCAGCTAGACATGCTGGAGCACCGCTAAATTGATCTGCAATTGGCCCCTGCAAAGGCAGCTACCGCACAACCCACATAAATATCTAATACTACTGGATGTGCTTTTGTGTACTATGATTTGCTTTATCTCTGGCCGTTTTGAAACAGTACCTTTGTGGGCGAGGTAATTGTCGCCTCAACAGCAGGCTCGTGTCTTTGCGAATTTCTAAAGCGACACCCCTCCGCTGCGGGCTGCTTAGAGAAGACCTCTTCTTGAAGGTTGGGTTACTGTGATTTTGCTGTCTCGTTATCAGTATCACTGGTCGCAGCCGCAAGCGCTCAGCTTTGCCGCTCCCCGATCGCCTCATAATCGTCATGCTGAAGGCCAACATTGTGAGTTCATGTATCCTACTATACGTATCTCTATAATACTTCTTATCTCCCGAAGCTAAATAAGTTATATGCAACTACTCGTCGTCGCTTTCCTCCTCATCGTCTCTCTCCGCTGCCTCAGTCACAAAGTCCTGCGTGGGTCCCTTGTAGCGGGGAGCAACCGCTTTTCTAACAGTCGAGTTGGACAGTGTGTTCCAAACTTTGAGTTTGCCGCTAGAGCCAGCAACCGAAAGCATACCCGGAAGATCGCTTTCCGGACCAAAGGATGCGGAGAACACTCGGCCAACATCAAGATCACGGGAAAGAAGCATCGAGGGCTTGTCGTTGGCGAGCGACCAAAGCTTCACGGTCTTGTCGGAGGAACCCGTCACCATGTAGTCGTCCAAATAATTGTTAACATCGAAAGAGGTGATCTCGTTATCGTGGGCCTGGAGCGTCCAGACGGGGTTGTTCTCAACGCGCGCGTCGAACTTGTAGATGGTGCCCTTGTCTGTTGCGGCAAAAAAGTGGACGCCGTCCTTGTGCCATTTTGCCAGCTCCAGATCACCCGTGACCTTAAATTTGCGCATCGAGGACTCTGCATCGTCAGCACGCAGATCAGTGACCCGCGCGTACTTGTCGTAGCCTCCAGAAAGCAAAACCGTACCTTCGAGAGGGTTCCAAGCAACGGTAGACACTTTGGCGTTGTGGAAGCCCAAAGAACGCACAGCCTCGCACGTTTGCAAATCCCAAAGTTTGATCGTTGTATCTGCTGAAGCGGACGCAAGCAAGTGGCGATGGTGAGGGTTGGAAGCCAGCGACAGCACGGCATCGGTATGGTACTTGTCTGCCGATTGTCTAAGCTTCGACTTCTTTTTGCCGGTGCCTTTGGCCTTATACTTCACATCTTTGGGCTGAGCTCCGAGAACAGCAACCGGGTACACAGCATCGACAGTGTCAAGGTCCCACAGCTCAATCTCGGGCTCAAATGTGCCGACAGCAGCCAAATTTCCCTGGCCATTCTCAGTGCCGGGTTGGAAAGGGACCCATTCGACACAGAGAGGGAACGAGGGAAGCATGTAATCGTGATGGACATAGAGACTGTGACTATCTGATTCGGAAGTCTGGTCGTAGACATAAGTTTCGAGAACACTGACGTCGTCCTCAGTGCGAGTAGCGAGAATAAGGTTGTCGGTTGGCAGAATCTGCAGCTCCTCCCGTTCCTCGTCCAGCTCGTTATCAGCGGGCAGTGTCAAGTACTCATCTTTCTCGTCTGGAGCATGGTACGACAAGCCCTGAACATTGGAAATGGCTCGCATGGCGGCATCTTGTTCCACTTCTTCGTCGTAATCGCTCATATGGTACTCCGCGAGCTCGTCGTCATCTTCGGGCTTCTGCTCTTTCTGTTGAGCTTTGTTCTCCACTGGCTCAGCAGAGTCAACCAATTCGGCAGATTCTTCGTCCTGACTGTCTTCATCTTGAGCGTCGGAGCCCTCGGAGTCGCTGTTTTCTTCACCATCTCTCTCGAGACCCAAAGCCTCAGCTTCAGCCAAGTTCAATTTGGCATCGTCAAGTTCCATTTGGGCAAGCTCCGCAATTCTGCTCATCTCAGCCTCGTCGACCTCAACTCTTTTCGGATACTCTGCGGCCACGCCGCGAGGAATCCACCTGGAAGCCGAAATCATTGGGGATGAAAAGGTGTCGAGGATAAGAATAATTTCACTTTTCCTGCAGGTAAGCTTGGGAACTCTCGTTTGAAAAAAATTAAGTAAGCGCACGCTAGCCTACGCCCAGCCGGCTCCCGAGTATGCTGCTAGCGTCGAACTCCCACGAGCGCGCGGGTGCAGTTTAATCTGGTAGAAATACCCTTACCCACTAAACTACTCTGACGGGACATCGAACCGGCATATAGCCCCATCTTTAGTACGCCCTTTAATTCGACTTCTTTGTTGCCATCAAAATCGTACAACAGAATGAGCAACGAAGACAAGCCGCTCGCTGAAAACGCCAAAATGTTGGAAGCTTTAGCCAAGATGCTGGCAACTATTAAAAAGGACCCAGCCCAGGACGTGGTTAGGCCTATTGAAGAGCACAAATTCTGGCGTACACAGCCGGTCCTGCCTAATGAAAAGGCGATAAACGAGGTATCTGAGAGCGGAGATGGGCCTATAGAGTCGAAGACTGTTGAGGAGGTACCGCAAACACCCCAAAAATTGCCCGAAGGCTACGAGTGGGTCACTGTGGATATTGATCAGGAAAGCGAGCTTGACGAGCTGTACGATTTGTTGTACGAAAATTATGTGGAAGATGTTGATGAAGAATTTCGCTTCAAATACTCTAAGCCCTACCTTAGATGGGCGCTCCAACCGCCCGGATTCAACCCCAACTGGCACATTGGCATCCGTGCCTCAAAGAGCCGAAAGCTTTTGGCGTTCATTAGTGGTATTCCTCTTTCCCTAAAGGTTCGTGAGCACATCTTGAACTCGAGTGAAGTCAACTTCCTGTGCGTCCACAAACAACTTCGCTCGAAGCGTCTTGCGCCGGTGTTGATTAAGGAAGTAACTAGAAGGATCAACTTGACTGGTGTCTGGCAAGCTCTTTACACTGCCGGCAAGCTCATTCCTACTCCTATATCGCGGTGCCGCTACTACCATCGGTCAATCAATTGGCAAAAACTGTACGATGTTGGCTTTGCCCATTTGCCAGACCAAAGCTCGCCCGAAGAGATGCTGAAATACTACGAGCTACCCGAAGTTAACATCCACGGTATGCGGAAGGCAAAAGAGAGCGACTTTGATCAGATTCATCGGCTATTCACAGCATATATTGCCAAGTTTGATCTTGCTCCTGTCTACACCTTCGAGGAACTCAAGCACTGGCTGCTTTCACCGGTCGTTTCTACCCATGTGGTTGAAATCGATGGCAAGGTGACCGACTTTGTCTCGTACTACGGCCTCGAGTCTACTGTCATCGGCAACAAAAAACATGATTCGCTCAATGTAGCATACTCGTTCTACTATGCTACTGCTGCCGAAGACCCCAAGCCGCGACTAACTGCTTTAATGGAAGCTGCGCTTTACGATGCTAAGGTGCAGAACTACGATGTGTTCAATGCTTTGACGCTCATGGACAATCCCTACTTCCTGGACGAGCTTAAGTTTAAGCCCGGCGATGGTCTCCTAAATTACTACCTGTTCAATTGGAAGACAAAGTTTGTAAAGGGTGGACTGGACAAGGAGGGTGATCTAGCTGCACCGGGTGGTGTTGGTTTGGTGATGCTGTGAAGTATTTAGACCAAGTAAGTAGATTATTGCATGATGTGTGACCGGCGTATTGCGAGAAGATCTTACATTTTGACCGATCAGACGGTTTAGTGGCACTGGTTATATGCTTAAATTCATATTTTATTTTTTCACTTGAATGTTTTACTTACTTGACTACTATGCGCTGCTGAATCGATCCTAAAGCAATCAAGCCTGCTTGAGTTCGAATGTAAAAGGCTCGAACGCTTTGCCCTCACCAATGTAGAATTTCGACATGGACTCAACCCAGTGCAGACGCAGAGCATGCAACATGGCCGAAGTGCCTTCCATGCAAACAAGAACAGCAACTGTCAATGTGAACCACATTGCGAACAGCACAACTGTCATCAACATTCCGGCAATTCCGGTCAGACCAAAGGCATTTTGGAGAGTCATGGTCCACAAAACCTGAGATAGCTGTGCGTGAGCCAGCGAGAGCGCCCACAAACGGAGATAAGACGCGGTATGGGACACACAGTTGAGGCAGAACTCGATAGTGTGGATGACTTGGTGGATAAGAATATCGCCGAATGTGTGCTCCTCGTGCTCCTCATCGTCATCATCATCATCATTGTGTGACTCTGCCTGCGCTTCTCCCGAGCTAGCAGAGGCCTCAGCGTCGTGGTGGGCCGCTTCCTGTTCGAGTTTGCGCTTGAGGTACATTGGCTTGAGCAGGAGAAGCCAAGGCACCGAAATAAGTGCAGCCACCAAGAGGAACAGCTGCACGGGCGCTTGGCCCTTGTAAAGCGGGGCATCGATAGTGCCTGGACTGAGGAACATGTTGATGAGCATATTGAGCAGCGAAGGAGCCTCGCGTTCTTCTTTGACCCAATCGATCGTCCATTTGTAGACAATTGCCAGCGACAGATAGCCGAAAATGCCCTGGAAAAATATAAGGCCCGGCACGAAATTTCCCCAGACATCGATGGGCGATTTGAAGTGCAGAGCGTTCACTAGAGAGAACATGTATGAGTACGACATGTGCACGTAACCCATGAGCACCGACAGCTTCATCTTGTAGGAGTTCGTGAACAGCAGGTTGTTGTCGGTACCGTGCCACGCCCAGTCCAGACCGAACACGTAGGGACTTCCTTTGTAGATACCCGAAACTGTTTCACCGACTTTGTGGTCAGGAAACTCCCAGCCCGACTCGAACAGCGTCATGCTCTTGGAAAATAAATCATTGTAGAGACCTCCGGTGTAGATAGAAAACAAGCCCATGAACAGCAGAATGTAACGGCCTCCGAAAGCCATGTCGAAAATATCGCCGTAGTTGGCTTTGGCCAGTTTGCGTTCGCTCAAAACTAAAGACAGTGCCACCAACGTCAGGATGAAGCCGTGGCCCAGGTCACCAAACATCACCGCAAACATAAACGGAAACGTGATCACAGTGGGCAACGCTGGGTTCACTTCCTGGTAGGTGGCAACGGCGTACACATCGATCATAGCCTGGAAGGCTCCGGTGATTTTGTTTGTGCGGTGGAATGTAGGCGGCGTGCGGTTGGTCTCGAGCAAATTCAAAACTGCTGGCGACTCCACGTGCGAGTCCTCAGAGATCCGTTTAAGCACGCGCTGCACCTCGGGGATATCGTCGGTCGGGACCCAACCCTCGCCGATCAAAAGTTTGCGGTTCTGATCGTACTGCAGCAAGTTCAGCGTCTCATACACTGCCTTTTCTTCGGCCAAAGATTGCTCCCAGGAAGCGATGCGGGCAGCAGCAACTTCAAGCTCGGCCTCGAGCGCCTGTTTTGTTGAATTCAGCACCTTTTCAACGTCGGAGATCTGCGTCTTGATCTGGTTGAGGTCATCGCTGCGCTGCTTCGCACTGAGCTCGGCCTTGAACAGCTTGGCATCTAGCGCCTCGGCAATCTTGTGCGCCTTCTGACCATACTCCTGGCCATGTGTCACAGCAATAAGCACCGACTTCTCTACGGGTTTCTTGGCCTTGGCATCGTACAGCTCGCCAATCGAGGAGGCCTGGTAGACCAGGTTACCTCTGAGCGAGCGCCAAAGCAGCCGTTCCAGCGGAGCAGCATTCTGAGTTGCAATTATACCAGCAACCACGGAAACAGCACCCTCATCAGAGCGTTCGGACCCATCTAGTTGGCCAAAGAAGTTGTGAACAACCCGCAAGGTGTGTCTCTGTTCGAGCAGCTCTGTGCGCTGCGACTCGAGAGATTCTTCGCTTTTGTGCAAACTCGTGACGGTTTCCTCCAACTGGTCGAGCAGTGACTCAAGTGAGGCGACCTCGTCGCTAGTGAGGCGCATTTGGCCTTCCCAAAGCGGCTTCACCGGTACGCTGTGCCTGTCCATCTGATCACGAAGAAGTCGCAACTGGCGCAAAGAGTTGTCTAATTTGCGTGTTTCTGCCACGAAAGTGCGTTGAAAGATTGAAACCTTCGAATTGAGGTCGCGGAATTGGACATTCCCGAGCTCGCCTATACTCGACAGCACATCTCGAGCAATCTCATTGGAGATGTACAGTTGCACAAGCGACATCTCCGCGGAGCGGAAGATCGCTTCCTGCGGTGCCATTTCTGCTTGCCTTGTTGATGTAATTCCGAACCTAGATTTTTCTAGATGCCTTTGAGGTGCAAAGACACAATTGAAACGGGTTACGCTGCGGCTCTGGGGGGTTAACGAAACAGACGGCGGTTGACGGGAAGTCGATATGTCAGCACAGCCTCCGATAAGGATGTTCATTTGCGGGTTAGGGCCGCACGTTCTGACCCACAATGGAATTCGTGATAGAATTGGACATATAGATAGTTACAAAAATCTCCCTAGAAATGGCTATTTCTTGAAACGGTTCTATGTTTGAAATTCTTGAGCATATCATTATGTGCCTATGTCTATAATCTACGATATCCAGCAGGAGTGTCGCATGAGTTAGAGTGCATGACATCTACAGCCGAGCTGGTGGGACGGGCCTATAATTTTTTTCTATTCTAGCTACATCCTTCATGCAAAACTTTCCAGGCCTAGCTGATTTCCAATTGATAGTTTCGCGGAACCCACAGAATGCAGTCTCAAGGCTGACGGGCTAAATACCCTACAGTCCACCCATTGAAACCACGAATCTCTGAGGGCAAAAGCTCGGAAGATGCTTCCAGTGCCTTCTTCAGCTCGCGAACAACGTTCTCAGGCAGTTTAAGCTCCTCGATCTCAGGTCTTTGTTTCCTCAATTCAACGAACCCGACGGTCTCGCAGCTGTAGAAAACCTTCATGCCGGTTTGCCGGTTTTCGCCGGTGATTGTGTACTCTAGTTCCACATTGAATATCCATAGAAGCAGCCTGGTCTGTTCACCTTCGATCAAAAACGTATAGATAGCATGCGCATCAATCATCTCGCACAAATAAGCCGACAAGAACCAGCTTGTCGGGTAGGTTCTTTCCACATCCAAATTCTCCGGTGCATCTAGCAAAACATCCCATTTCCACACTTTCACGCACTCTTCTTCCCCGAGAAAATCGTTAGCATCATCACTGGAGGCTTTGTCGAAAGCAATGTCGTCCACATGGACAAGAAAATAGCAGCTACTGTTGTACGCGATCCCTGGAAGCGGCTTAAGTTGCTGGTTGTATACCTTCTCTTTGACTTCGTTTGGCACGTGAGCATCGGAATGTGGCTTGTGGCAGTGCCAGAAGTCCATCATTTCGGCCCAATACTCCGATGGCAGGCTCTTAAATTTTGTGACAGTCCTAATTGTAAAGTCGTGCCTCTTGGATCTGATCGTCAGTCCGCCGGATTGGCAGTACTTGTTGAGCTCAGCTGTGCTCCAGAGCGTCTGGGCTGCAAATTCCACAGGTTTTAGAGGTTTCGAAACAGCAGGTATTCGTAATTGCGACGTAGATATGGGTAGGTCCCCAGAGGCCTGCAATATGAGGCACTCATTGCGCTGAGCGTTGGCGGGTAGAGAAATTTCATGGGTGCCTATTTTGACCACATCATTTTGAATTAAGAGCTGGGTGCCTTCATTTTCGTTTAAGTCCGTTTCTAGAGTCAACGCAACACTGTTTATCCTGCTCAAGTGCTCGGCCAAATATTTCATCTCATGTTTTGGTAAGGTGGGTAGTCACGCAGGCTACAGCGCCAGAATGAGTAGAAATTGAGTTCGCACTTATTAGATGAGACCAAGATCAGGTGTTTTGTACTGATGAATTGAATACCATAAAACAGAAATTTAAGGAGGGATTCTTTTGAAATACTACAAATTACTAGTTCGGCCCCCATTCCAGTTCAGCTGGTTCTCGGTGGGCTTCAAGGGATCTCCCAACGTTTTGATGAAGTGTTTCACAATAATTTCGAATATTTCGGGCTGGAACCAGCTAATATCACCGTGGTCGGCCCCTTCCACCTCGTAAAACTCTGCCTTGTTGTAGCTGGCTTGCAGTTGAGCATAAAGTTTCACGCTCTGGGAAAACGAGACCATGCTATCTTTATTACCATGCATGATCAGCATGGGAGGCATGTCGGGTTGGATATTTGACAGCGGACTAGCAGCCATTGACTCTTCCTCGGTCTCGAGAATTGAGCCTCCTGGTTGGTCCATAAACGCTACGCCATTGACTAGCAAAGACTCAGTAGATGCTGGTGAGGCATGGGTTGCGTCGTACTTGCCATTGTGATCTGAACCGATTGACATAAGATCCGAGATCCCATAGATTGTGGCAGCGCTCTGAACTTTAGAGCTCTGATTGAGGAAATCTCCTTTGTCGGGTACGAATTGGGTGCCCGAGCCGCTTAAAACGCTCAGCATCTGGGCGATGTAGCCACCGGCCGAGTCTCCTAACACCCCAATTAGGTCTGGGTCAATCCCGAACAACTCATGATGCTGTCTTAAATATCTAATAGCAGATTGACCGTCCTGAACAAGGGCAGGGTACCGGTTGGGCACTGTTCGATATTCAGCCGCAGCCACAACAAACCCAGCCTGGGCCAAAGCCAGGCGCAACTCTAGGAACTTATCATGCACAGCAGTGGTAAAACCACCGCCGGGGACGTACAGAATCGCTGGCTTCAGGTACCCAGTCCTCGGCACAAGGATCGACATTTTCAGGCTTCGGGAAGCCATTTGGCTCGTGATTGTCGAATACGTGATTCCTGTAACATTATCAATTCTGAAAGTTTTTGTATTTCCAACTTTGATAATATTGTGAGGCGTAGATCTGCAGTTTTGAGCGTCTAGCTTGCCGGATGTCGATGTCATGAGAGCTTGGAAACACACGGCTTAGGTCATGGAATATACAATCCAGAAATAATCATTTGGAGCATGCCGGGGTCAGACATGCACATGTGTTCATAAATAATGTAGTATCTAATTCAATTGAAGCTCAGCTTCATTCGAAGCCTTTGTATTTGCGCAAAGGCTGATTTGTCCGCAGGGCTTCACATTTACCCCGCACTTCGAATCCCAAAGCCTGATGCATAGCTAGGCCGAATAGCTGCGCCAAACCTTTGCTTGGTCTAGTTAGGCTGCGAAAACATATACTTATCTTTTCACTTTTACACATTTGCAAAAAACGATTATTGAGGGTGATTCATGGCTCAAATTGTGTATAGCCAAAAAAGCTGCCGCGTCCAACCAAGTTCTTATGATACAGATCCTAATTAGCAGATCTACCCAGTAGGGTGGTGAGGTCGCAAGTGTTTACGGGTCACCAGTGAATGCCGTCGGATAATCTGGACGCTAAATACTTCATTCTGATGAATTTGGTGAGATACGGAACCGCTCTTGTGTTACATCAGGCATTAATTCCACAGAAAACCTGTTCCATTCTGAGTGAGGCATGTAGACTAACAGTTTCAAAATGCTATGCATCACTACTTACAATTATTTTGAGTTGACCTTGCTTCTTAGAAACCCTTCCGTGGCTCATTCGAAATTCATGCAACTTATTTTTTAGGCTCGGGTTCGGCCTCATCCTCAGTATCCGTGTCGATATCACTGAGGTCGTCCTCGTCTTCCTCGTCGCTATCCTTCTGTTCATCCTCATCTTCCAGATCATCTTCTTCGACAGTCTCGACCGCGAACTCAGACTCGGGCACAACCTTCATGGCAGCGCGAGCTGAAGCATCGCTACCGAAGTAGGCTGTGTTCAAGATCTGGACAAGGAACGGAAATTCGCCGGCGAACGTGGGGGCTTGAGCTAGCAGCTGGATCTTGAACGTTCCGGTTTGGACGCCGTCGCCAGATTTGAGCTGCGCATCAGTCAGGCCGAGGTTTGATAGATCAACATTCGCCAGAGCTTGCGGGATATGCAGGATCTTGTTGTCGCGCTCGTTCACAAGCAGAACCTGCCACTTGGGGACGACTGGTAGAGGGTAGCGCGGGGCGTAGCCCGACGCCAAAGCGGCCGGCAACGAGTTGGTGTAGACGGGGTTGCTCAGAGCGCGGACGTCGATTTCCTCAGACGAATCGGCCGCATCCAGCAGCGACAGATCGACCTTGGGAGCCGGCTGGCCCTGAGGCCCAATGACGTAGTCAATTTCAAGCAGGGGAATCGAGCCAGGCGCCAGTTTATACTCACGCGTGCCCGCCATTTTGAAGCGGGCGCGCAGGATGTGGAGCTGAGGCAGCTGGCGGCGGATCTTGAGGGCTTCGTCCGACAACTTCTCTGCCTTGGACTCGGTGAACTGCAGAACCGAGCCGTGTTTCAGGTCTTCGAGAGGAACTGCTTGGATGAGCGCGCGCTGCAGATCGATGATGCGTCTCAGAAGAACCGCGTGCTTGAACTCTGCGGCAATATCGATCATCTTGTCGAGCATTTTGACCGCCTCAACCTGGATCATCATTCTCGTGACCTCCTCGTCCAGCGATTTCGCCGGCTTGCGGGCGAGAATGTCCTCCAGATGGTCGCGGATTTCGATCGGGGTGAGCTTAGGGTGGGCCATCTGCATCTCTTTGGTGTGACAGATGAGCTCAATCAGCCGCTTGGATGTCGTGAACATCACGTTCTCCTTCAAAAAGTAGGTGAAAAATTGCGATGCCGTGACCTGGTAGAGACCGCCACGGGTCATGGCCTTCTGGTGAGCCCACCACTTACCAACGAGGTACGGCAAGAGGCCGCCCACAAAGACAGCATAAGCAGCGATCACGAACGGAGAGGCGGTGTTCACCAAGAACGAGGGAAGAGCAATGCCGTGTGAGGACTGCTGCGGGCCGTCCGGATGGCCGTACTTCAAAAAGTTTTCGCGGGTCTCGTCATCGGTGAGTGCCTTGTACGCCTTTGTGATGTCGATATAGCGCGCCTCGGCCCAGTCGAGCGTCTGTTCTTCGGTGGCCTTGAACTTGTCTGGATGGAACTGCAGCGAGAGTTTGCGGTAGGCGCTCTTAATTTCTTTTGCAGTAGCAGAGGCAGCGATTTCCAAGATCTCGAAGGGATCGTACGCCTTGGATGCAGGAGCCTCCGACTGCGACTTGACGATGATGTAGCCCAAAACCCCGAGCAAAAGCCAGCCAACAACGAGAAGCACTGTTGATGTGCGCACTCCACGCTTCTTGGCTTTTGAGCGGTAGACATCGCGGGCGGGTTTGTTGCTCGAATGCTGGTCGAAGGCATGGACGCTGGCAGCCTGGCGGGAGAACAGCCGGCCCAGCGTGACTGGAACTACAACTGCTCCCAGTAGTGTGACCGCAAAATACGGCCATACCTCGGAGCCGTCGTCGTAGGAGTACCGCGAGTCGCTCATGGCAGGGGTCGAGTTGCAATGGTTCGAGGATGCAGTTGGCCTGGTGAGTCGGGTCGAGTTACGTTACACTCCGCTTATGCTTATGCGTGGGGTCACTCTGCTGACGTAGACGTAGAGCCCCTCCAGTTCTTGCGATTTGGGACCTTTGGGGCCTTGTGGGCCTTTTCGACCTTTGGGACTTTCTGGACCTTGGGACCTCCCAAGCGGGAAAGGTGAAGGGATTGAAGCCCAGCTGGGAAGTTTCCAACAATAAATTATTTATGGAGTCTGAAGATGCGTCCACCGAATTTTTTAAGATTTGAAATGTAGTTCCGTTTTACAAGGACTTTGTCCGTTTGCTTCATTTTTTCCCGTCTAATCTTCAAACCTCATACATAAACTTCCTCCCTCTAAAACCTATCGAGCTAACCTCACTGAGAAATTTCACTTCCCAGCCGGCGGCAGCGTTTGTCATCCTCCATCAGATGGGCTATCGAGGCGGAAGATATAGCTCGGGCAACCAAAACCGCAACCAAAATGGCATGGCGGTTGACGGCGGCGGCTCCGATCCAAATCTGGCGACACTGGAGGTCCGCAACTGGGACGGCGCACCAAAAGCAGATTTCATTGCATTCGTGACCCGTAAAACGTCCGTCGCTTTGAAAAACGTGCGGATCACCGGCAACATTCTGTACTGCCAGGTGCCGCCCAACCTCGCAAATGTGGTTCTGAAGCTGTCTAACGCCAAATTTGCAGGCAAAAATCTGCAGATCACACAAGGCCCGGGGAACATGCCGCAACAGCAGCAGCAGTTCGCCAGCCAGGGCCAACCCCAGACAAGTAACACTCTTCAGATGCTCCAGGACTTTTTGCAGCGCCGCTATGATCCCAACCTAAAAATGTTGAATCTTTCTGCGTGCGCAGCCGATCCGGGCCTCGCCAATTCGGGGGCTACCCAGAACTTCGCCAAGTTTTTCCAGGCCCTGATGACCGTGGCCGAGGGCAAAATTCCGGATGTTGAGTCTGTGAGTCTGGAAAATAATCAACTCATGGACGCGCAGCCTGTTTCTTGGCTTGCTAAGTCGTACCCGCGCCTTAAAAATCTGTCGCTGGCAAACAATCAGATTCCCTCATCACAGGCACTGCTGCCCTTCCGGAACAAGCTCTCTAAACTGCGAGAACTAGTGCTTGCAAACAACCCGGTGGCTGCGAACCCGGTGGCTCAGCAGGAGATTGTACAGTTTTTCCCTCGGCTTGTTGTTCTAGATCAGATCCAGGTCAGAGACGAGAGCCAACTACCCCTCCAACGATTGCCTGTACCCGTTCAGAGACTCTTTTTCGAAAGCCCCGAGATCCAGGCCATCGGCCAAGGCTTCCTTGGATCCTTTTTTAACTTGTGGGACACCAATCGCGAGCAGCTCATGACTCTCTATGACGACATGTCTATGTTCTCTCTGTGCTTTAACAACCAAACACCCAAAGACCCTAGCCATCACGTCGCTTCTGGCAAAGGCGGCAACCCCAACTCGGCGTATCTCAGTCTGAGCCGTAACCTGTCATTTAGCAACACCCCCACAGTGCGCAACACGCGCCTGAAGATGGGCCAGCAGCAGATCTTCGAGGCCTTCAAGAAGATGCCGCGGACCCAGCACGATCTGCAGGACCCCAACAAGTTTGCATTTGAGGTGACGTCGATCAATTCTGTCAGGCAACAAGGCGACGCAGGTCTCGCAATCTATGTGCACGGCGAGCAGAAAGACTTGCCGTCCAATGTCATGCGTTCGTTCGACCGTACGTTCATTGTCCAGCAAACTGGTGTCGCTGGCTTCACTGTCGTTAGCGACATGATGACAATCCGCGGCTATGCTGGCAACGACGCTTTTCACACAAAACTCAGCGAAGCGCTGCCCGTAAGCGCTCCTGTTGTTCCGGGAGTCGTTACCCCTGGCGCTGGTTTGCCGGGATCTACTGGGCTTCCTGGACCGGCAGGCGCGAACTTATCACCATCCCCTGCGCCCGTCCAGTCACCGGAAGAGCTTCTGATGGCCCAGACGGGTTTGAATTTAGAATATGCCCGTCAATGCCTGTCTCAAGCTGGCTTCAACTTGGAAGCTGCGCTGCAGCTATTCCAGCAGTTCCGAGGCCAACTACCTCCTGAGGCGTTTGTCCGATGATTTGTGTAGAGTTCTTGGAAGTAGTGTAAATATTTAATTTAGAAAAATGCATTGCATTCGACTTGGTGCTACATAGATTATGCGTTAGAGGCTCTCGGATTAGAGATGAAAAGGGGTGGAGGCCCAATATAGCTTCAGTTCAGTTCATGCGGGTTCATGCAGTTTTCCTGATGGGAAATCCAGATGGAGCGCAGAAGGACTTCGACGGACATATATCTCGAAATGTATTGCTGGTCACCAAAACATTTGGAGAAAACAAGCCAGAAAAATGCAAGTCTAGTCAGAGAAACCCTAATGGGTCGCAGTGGGTCTCGACATTTTCTGATGCGCAGTGGGAACCATGCCGAAAATAAGCAGCTTCACCAGATCATCAAAATACCAACATATGAACTTCAAGCAGCCAAGCTGCCGTCCACTTCGCCTCGTATAAGTGGCTCCCGAGAATACTGACCAGCTAGCAGGCCGTGAACGGACAGAACCAGAATGATTGTGGCAAACGATCCGGGCAGCAGGAAGAACAGAGAGACTGTGCGAGCAAGCACAAGAAACACAATTGCTAATATCAATGCAATGCCAGCAACTAGCCTTGGCTTGCCCAGCTGGATCTGCGTGTAGAGATCGCTCATCTGAGTTGAAGTGTATGGTCTGACACACGCACCCACGCACCCACCGGTCTGGGAGCTAAGCCAAGGAGATGCTATCACAAATATACAATGGCATAAAACCTACTAACCAATAAAACCATAACCAATAAAACCATAAGCAATAAAACCATCCGTTGAATCATGACTCGTATATAAACGTCTTGTAGTTGAATCAAGACGTGGCAACTGTAAAATTACCGCTCTTTATTATAGTCTCTCGTCGATCGAATCAGAACATACCGCTGATCTCGCCCTCACCCGACACCTCAATGTTGAGGAATCCAGGGTGCGTGGGCAGACCAGGGATGGTCATGATCTCCGCAGCCAAAGCGTACAAGTAGCCGGCACCTACCGACGCACGCACATCGCGAATAGGCACGATGAAGCCTTCGGGACGGCCCTTCAGGCCAGGGTCGTGTGACAGAGAGTACTGAGTTTTGGCAATGCAGACAGGCAAGTTGCCGAAGCCCTGGCGAGTGTAGGTTTCAATCTTCTCGCGAGCCAGCGGCGACAGCTCAACACCCGCAGCGCCGTACATTTTCTGGCAGATGGCATTGAGCTTCTCCTCGAGCGAGAGACCCTCGACCTCGTACAAGAAGCTGAACTCCTCGGCACGGGGCTGGGAGCAGACCTTGATGACGCCCTCGGCCAGCGCAATTGCGCCCTTGCCGCCCTGGGCCCAGTGGTTCGAGACAATGGCGTCCTCGGCGCCAGCCTTGAGAGCCTCCTCGCGGATCACAGCATGCTCGGCAGCAGTATCGGTGCTCATCTGGTTGATAGCAACAATCACAGGCAGGCCGTACTGGCGAGCGTTCTCAATGTGTTTGGCGAGGTTCGAGCAGCCGGCGCGCAGCAGATCGACGTTCTCGGAAGAGTACTCGGCCGCCAGCGGTACGCCGGGCTTGACGTCGGGGCCGCCGCCGTGGACCTTGAGGGCACGGACGGTGGCGACAATGACAACAACGTCGGGAACAAGACCAGAAGTGCGGCACTTGATGTTGAGGAAACGCTCGCCGCCCATGGTGAAGTCGAAGCCGGCCTCAGTCACGACGTAGCCGTCCTTCTCACCGCCGGCCAACTTGAGGGCAATCTTGTCGGCCAGGACCGAGTTCGCGCCAATAGAAATATTGGCAAACGGACCAGCGTGCACAAACACGGGCGTGCCCTCGAGAGTCTGCATGATGTTGGGTTTGATGGCGTCCTTCATGAGCGCAGCAAGGGCACCGCCGCAGCCAATATCGTCGGCGGTAATCGGGTCGCCCTGGTGCGACGAGGCAACGACCATATTACCGAGACGCTCGCGCATGTCCTCGAGCGAGGTTGCCAGGGTCAGAACCGCCATACACTCGGAGGCAACGGTGATGTCGAAGCCGGTGTCGCGGGTCTGGCCCTTCTCGGTGGGCGCCGTGCCAATCGTGACGCCTCTGAGCGAGCGATCGTTGCAGTCGACAACGCGGCGCCAAGTGATGGTGCTGGGGTTGATGTCGAGACGCGCAAACCGGGCGATTTCCTCTTCGTTCAGCTCGTTCGGGTCAGTTTTGTTGATGCCCAGCTTGGCAAGACGCTTGAGCATGACTTTGGAGAACACACGCTGGCCGTTTTTCTCGGGCACAAGCCGGCGGTACAGCGGGCCGTTCTTCTGCGAATTCTCGTGGAACATCCGCGTGTCAATGGCCGCCGCAAGCAGATTGGTGGCCGCGCCAATGGCGTGGATGTCGCCGGTAACGTGCAGGTTGAACTCGTCCATGGGGATGACCTGTGAGTAACCGCCACCAGCGGCACCGCCCTTGATGCCGAAAGTGGGACCCATCGAAGGCTGGCGCACATTGGCGAAAGTCAGCTTGCCGAGGTGGGCGCCCAGGGCCTGGGCCAGACCAACCGTGGTCGTGGACTTGCCCTCGCCGAGAGGGGTGGGCGTGATGCCGGCAACCAGCACGTACTTGCCGTCCTTGCGCTCTCTCAAGCGATCGAGAACACTGAGCTTGACCTTGGCTTTGACGTCTCCGTAGGGCTCGACCTCAGAGGGCAGCAGACCCATCTCGCTGGCGACCTGGGTGATGGGCTTGGGCGTCTGGGCTTTGGAGATGTCGACGTCCGAAGGGACCTTTTCTTTGATGTCGAGAGCCAGGGGCACGATGCTGCAGGCGCGCTCCGAAGCCAGGGTGCGCTCACAGGCCAGAACCGTGTTCTCAAGCAGCATAGCCACCGTCATGGGGCCGACTCCGCCGGGCACGGGGGTGATGAAAGAAGCCTTGGGCTCAACGGTCTCGAACTCGACATCGCCGACGTAGCGGTAGCCCTTGGATTTCGACGGATCGTCGACAAAGTTCGTGCCAACATCAATGACAACCGCGCCGGGCTTGATCCACTCGCCCTTGACGAAGTTGGGCTGGCCCATGGCGGCCACAACAATGTCGGCCTGGGCCACGAGCTGCGGCACGTTCTGCGTCTTGGTGTGCACAACAACAACGGTGGCGTTTGCCTTCTGGAGAAGCGCAGCAACAGGCGAGCCTACAATGTCGCTGCGGCCCAAAACAACCGCCAGTTTGCCGGCAGGATCGACGCCGGTCGAACGCAGAAGGTACATGATACCCTTAGGAGTGCAAGGCACGAACTCGGGGTCTCCGCCGCGTTTGGCGAGCTCGCCAATTGAGTGAATTCCGAAACCGTCGACGTCTTTAGCGGCCGAAACAGCGCCGGTGATCTTGCGCTCGTCCAAGTGCTCGGGGAGCGGCAGCTGGACAATGACGCCGTGCACGCTCGGGTCCTCGTTGATGTGGCCGAGGTTCTTGAGCAACTGGTGCTCCTGCACATCTCTCGGGAACTGGTGAAGCTCGCAGACAATGCCGGCCTCAGCCGCAGCCTTCTTCTTCATGTTGACATACGTCGTAGAGTCCTGGCGGCCGCCTACCTGCACAATCACGAGCTTGGGCACGTGGCCCTGTTCGCGGAGCGCTTTGGCGCGCTGGCCGACCTCCTGCCGCACGCTTTCCGCAATTGCTTTGCCGTCGATCAGAGTCATTTCTGTCCTGTGGGGGTGGAAAAGTCAGAAAGAGAGTGGGATGGAAAGTTTCAGATAAGCCGCAGGCTGGGACGTCTTCGAGGGAAGGGATGCGGATTTAGGAGGCGGGAACCGGGGAGCGACTCTGTTTTTGCAAGAATTAGATCCAGATCAGCACTTTCGTCGGGCAGCATATAAACAAAACTCAGAATTTCGCGGCCAACTGGTCCTTTCCACTACATCAACCGCGCCGCTCTCGGAACACCCTAGCCCAGCCCGAGTCCGCGTGCAGATCCCCAAAATGCTACTGTAAAGCTCTCCCCTGACGGAATTGCCATTGAGTAGCCTCCCCTAGCTACAAATGCACATTTAAGGGGGTCGAAATGGCTCGGGTGAAGCCACGTGCGCGCGGAATACTTGTATCAGGCCAGCCGGCACCGGTGTCCCGAGTAAAAATATCTGGGGTAAATGCCCTCGAGCTAGTTCTGATTGAGGCAGGCACGTCGGGTGGGGCGAATTGAGAATCCCCATTCAAACTCCTCGTAGTGAAGCGTTTAGAATCTTTAGTATCCCATAATCATCTACCAACTAAAACTTTCTTCAATGTACTTGATGTGGGGCTCACGTTTATTTCGCAATGCCTTGACAATGCACTGGCGCACATCGTCATTCAGGCGGCCAGGTCCACAACTGACAACTGCCAGCTTAGTATCACCCTGTGCCTCGAGTTTTGCCCGATCTAGTGAATCAAGGTCGAGAGCATCGTCGTCTTCATAGCTTCGGGTATGTGACTCGATGATCTCGCTCACACGCATACGGCACGTGTCTAGTTTGACATGCTCGTCTTCTGGATTAAGTCGCTTTAGAGTGTCTCCAAGCAAGGCAACTTCAGCGTCTTGGGTAACGTAGATGTTAATTATGATCTTCGAGCTGAGCGTCACCATATCGTCAATAAAAAACTCCAAGTACTCATAGGTGGGGACAGACCAGTAGAGAGTGATGTTGTTCATCCCCTTATCAACAAGACCATAAATATACCCGAGCTGGGCCGTGATTCCCACGCCACCGGCAATAAAGACAAACTCGTTGTAGCTGTCCAGATTGTGACTTGCGCCGTAAGGCCCATCTAGCCAAATAGTTTGAGGCTCGTCCGCGTAACCCTGTAGTTTGCTGGTGATTCCTCGATTGCGCAGCATTATAAGTTTAAACTCTGTTTCGCCACAAGGAACTACAGTAAATGGATGCGACTGCCAGACTTTCCACCCTGGGAAATGCACATACACGTAGCGGCCGGCTCGGGGCTGCCAACGGCCTGAGTATTTGACTTTGGCCATGGTCAGGCGATTGTTGTGCATGAATTGCGCCTTGGCGACCGACGAGTAACGAATCCGAACAAAGCGCATGACGCGATCAAATGCCCAAATTGCAAGAGCGGCAATAAGCTGCTGCTTGCCGAAGGCAAGACCCTGAACGTGCATCCATCCGCCAACGATAAAAAGTACCGCCAGAACCACGTGAGTCCAGAGAAACAGCTCGTATTTTAGTCGCCTGAATAGGTGCATGCTTTGAAAAAATAGAAGCCAGCAGCTTGAAATCGCCACGGCCGCCCATTTCCAATAGGCTTTGGCAAAAACAGCAGGATAACTTCCCTGGTCGGCCCGAAGGAGAGAGTAACAAGCTCCATGAACCAGAACGTTTAGAGCGATGCTCCTACCGATCCATTTGTGGAACACGTTAAAAGTATCGAGTGACCACTGTGTCCAGGGTATCAGGGGGTTGTTGCGCCCGGCAAACATAAACAGGCACGGAATGAGATACATTGTGGCACACGCCGTCCGGTAGGCTAATATCTTGAGGATCTGCTGGTATCGCGTAGGTAACAGAATGTGGTTTTCTATTATCTCGTAATTCACACTCAGTAATGTGATGTTCAATGCAAAAAAACTCAGGAGAACCGTGGAGTGAAAGCGAATGGGGAACTGCAGAGTGAAGAACTGACCGACTGGTTTTGCGTGGTAGCCCTTGAGGAACGCGGGATACCCAAAGTATGCCTTAATATGGCGCTGCAATTGCGATGAGAAGCGGATGCTAGGTAAAAAATAGCGGAAGCCCACAAATAGGATTCTCAGAACACACAGGCTTCCCCAGAACCACACCAAAGCCGAGCCATAACGCTGCGATCTACCAGTATTAGCTGCCGCGGCCTGGGCTGTAGAGAGTCCAGCTGCTATCATATGTTCTTCCACTTGACGACGAAGTTCTCTGTCTACTAAAGGCCTTTTGCAGAGAGACTCAAGGCCTAACTCGAAGGCCAGCTCGGGGTCCGTGGTATTCATGACTGAGCGAACAAGACACTCAGTGCTTGTGGAGACAAACTGATTGATCGCACAGTAGCAGTCTCTGCGTTCTGGCAGTGGCAGATCGTCGCATTCTGGCCAGCCTAGCCTTGTTGTCAGAGTGAAACAAGACCATCCATACGGATCGTCTAGTATTGATGCAGAACACAGTGGAAGCCAGTATAGCAGAGATACAGCGAAACGCGGGGAAAGTTTCATCGCACGGTAAACTATAAGGAATAAGATGCCACTTGTGAGGCTTTATACTAATACTGATACTGATACTCGAAGACTCGACTTGACCTTTAAGGTAGGCCCGTAGAAGTTTCCATTATAGGTAAGATCGTCGAATAAAGTATACATCTTGCATGTGCGAGCCAGATCCGCCACGTAGCCTATTTTGAGTTCTAAGAAAAACATCTACATATCCTCTGTTGTTAAATAGGCTCAAAAACAAGAGACAATGAACAAGCTGACGCCTCATCAACTCACTTTCTGCTGAACCAATCGATGCGTCATGCAGCCACTGCCTAATAAAGTCACTCTACCGTTGGTTACTAGGTCAGCCTGCCAAGAGTGTCTCGCAGGACATGCCGCGAAAAATGTGATACACTATCAAGCTTGCAGTTTTTAAAGTTCATGGGCGGCCCTGCAGAGCAATATGAGACCGTTTGAATCGGTGGTGAATCCGAAATATTGCATTTTCTGGCACGACGGAGCACAGTCTGTACCGGCCGACACCGGACTTACCCCACGCCCGACCTGCAGCTAGGTTAAGGGGCGAGCGAAAAAATGTGTCATGCACACACCAGCTCACAGGACCTCGATAGTAATCAGC
This sequence comes from Wickerhamiella musiphila, assembly GCA_030558175.1. Taxonomy (NCBI): domain Eukaryota; kingdom Fungi; phylum Ascomycota; class Dipodascomycetes; order Dipodascales; family Trichomonascaceae; genus Wickerhamiella; species Wickerhamiella musiphila. The sequence goes on from JAJMSA010000017.1 coordinate 134,780, forward strand.
GGTATATAAATTATACCGGCGTCAAATTTGCGACCAGCACCGTTTTTCCAAATCGCACGAAGCTTTGTCAAATCAAAGTGAGATGGAGAAGAACAAGGAGTCTGGATTTGATGGAAGCGTCACTTCCACCGAGTCGGATCAATATCCTTCTCGTCAGGAAATCGAGCGTCGGCTCAGGGCCCTAGGCGAGAAGCACAACGTCAATCGATTCAAATTGCAACTGAAGGTGGATTTTTGTGTGATCACTCCGATATGCGTGCTTTATCTGTTGGCTTTTCTGGATCGTATCAACATATCCAATGCGCAAGTTTACGGATTGAGCTCGGAGCTTGGGCTCGTCGGTAACCAGTACAACACGGCCCTGGTTATGTTTTTTGTACCTTACGTCGTATTCGAGATTCCCAGCAATTTGCTGCTCAAACGCTTCAAGCCACATGTGTGGTTGAGCATCTGCCTCTTTCTTTTCGGAGCTGTGACATTAGGCCAGGGCTTCGTTAAGTCTTATCACCAGCTGCTGGCTACTCGTTTCCTCCTGGGCTTGATGGAAGCTGGCATGTTCCCTGGATGCTTTTACTTGATGAGTACGTGGTACCGCCGCGACGAGTCACAAAAGCGTTACTCATTCTTCTTTGCCAGCACATCGATTGCCGGTGCATTTGGCGGTTTGATTGCCTATGGAGTTCATCACTTGAATGGCCACAAGGGTCTCAGCGACTGGCGGTGGTTGTTCATTATCGAAGGAGCCGTTACATGCTTCATTGGAATCATTCTTTTTTTCACGATCGCCGACTTCCCTGAAGATGCTAAGTTTATCAGTGAGAACGAAAGAGCATACATTCGTGAGAAGCTGGCCTGGGACCAGGGCGAATCGAACCACGAGGGCAAACTCGAGATGCGTCGTATCTTGGAAGTTTTCAAAGACCCCAAGCTCTGGCTTGCAGCACTGATGTACTTTGGTCAGCTGGCGGGTGCCTACGGTTACGCATACTTTGCAACCGCCATCATCAAGACATTCAAGTACTCCGCGGTCAAGACCCAGGTATACTCGATCTTCCCCTGGATTTGCGCTTGCGGAGCTGGCTTCGTCTGGGCGATTCTTTCTGACGCGCTAATGCACCGCTATGCGTTCACTTTAGCTGGTGGGTGTGTCGGTATTGCTGGCTATGCCATTTTATTGGGCACCGACGTGGGCAACATCTCTGCTCGGTACGCTGCATGCTTTTTAATTTGCTTGGGCATGTACGCATCCATGCCGCTAATCGTGTGCTGGACAAACATGAATTTCGCAGGACATTACAGAAAGCTCGTTGGAACCGCATTCCAGGTGCAGTTTGGCAACCTGGCCGGCATCATCGCTACCTGGGCCTTCCTGGCAAAAGATGCACCGAAGTACAAGAACGGTGTGTGCATCAGTATGGGTCTCACGATTCTGTCGATGATATCTGCTGCTGGGTATCTAGGACTGATCACCTATGAGAATAAGAAACGTCGGGCCGGAGAATGCACTGCTGCTTGGGAGGCGATGAGCCCTGAGGAACAGAGAGATGCGGGCGACCGAGGCAATCCGAATTTTATCTACCAACAATAATTTATTTGGAGCTAGCTTAGCTCATTTAGTTACTGATCATGTATTCAGAATGCGTATCTACCCCATTTTTTTTCAAAGTGCGACTGATAAATCGTGAATCTCGTCAACGCAACAGATACTGTCTGATAGACAGCAGCAGTGGGGTAAGGTGAGGGTCGCGGCATTTCCTCTTGCTGATAAGGATCAAGCGAACGAGACCGCTCCCTCTGACTGTGGCTTTTTTGTGCTCGAGAATACATTTTCAAATTAGCAGCAAATGAAAAGGTCCGAGCCTCAGGGCATTCCAGCCAAACAGGGGTGAAATATCCCCACATGCGGCCCCTCCAAACTCCCAGGTGACTGAACAAACGTGCATCATGCAGCTCTCTGCATGCGGTCTCGCTCTGAAGGTTAACTCCTCTACCGGCATATAAAGCTAGCAGGTGCTGGTGAAGTTTTCGTCATGTCGTCAGACGCGTACTCCTCGAGTTCGCTCGATGTTAAACAAGAACACTCAGCAAAACAGCGAATTGAAACTCTCGGGACAGATGCAGACAACGATGAAGCAAACGACTATTTGATTGCCCAGCGCTCGCCCGAGACAATTGAACGAGAGATCGATGAGCTTGCGGCCACCTATGGCGTGAACCGCCGCAAACTGCAGTGGAAAATTGATCTCTGGATCGTTCCTGGCATTGCCTTGCTCTATGTACTGGCCTATCTCGACCGGATCAATATATCTAACGCAAATGGCTACGGAATGGCAGCAGACATCGGCCTTGTCGGCAACCAGTATAACACTGCTTTGACGGTGTTTTTCGTACCGTACATTGTTCTTGAAATCCCAGCAAACTACTTGCTCAAAAAGCTCAAGCCGCATATCTGGCTGCCGACATGTATTGTTCTCTTTGGTGCTATTTCCATCGCTCAGGGGTTCGTCCGAAACTTCGCGGGCCTCGTGACCACCCGCACTTTGCTGGGCGTCTGCGAGTCAGGAATGTTCCCTGGATGCTTCTACTTGCTCTCGATGTGGTACCGTCCTGAGGAGGCGCAAAAGAGATACTCCGTGTTCTTTTCCAGCACATGTTTGGCTGGAGCGTTCGGAGGTCTTATTGCGTATGGTTGCCATCATTTGGACATGAAGCGCGGCTTGGAAGGCTGGCGCTGGCTGTTCGTGATCGAAGGTGCCATCACTGTGTTTTGCGGAGTTCTCTTGTATTTTGTCATTGCGGATTTCCCCGAAGATGCTCGCTTCCTGTCGGAAGAAGAGCGCAAGTTTGTCAAAGCCAAGCTCCAGATCGGCCAATCTGCTTCCTACCATGACGCCAAAATGGACTGGGGCCGTGCATTGTCTGTATTCAAAGAGTGGAAGGTTTGGGTCTGTGGCCTGATGTACTTCGGCATGGTCGTGCCCGCCTACGGATACGCATACTTTGCTGTGCCGATCATCAAGACTTTTCCCGATCTGACTGCCGTCAAGGTCCAAGTTTACTCGATCTACCCGTGGTTGGTTTCATTTGGCGGTTCGGTTATTTTTGCGGTTGCCAGTGACTTCACCCGCCACAGATTTGCGTTCACTGTGATCGGTGCGTTCTTGGGCCTTGCCGGATTCATTATTCTGCTGGCCACCGAACCCACAAGCGCATACACACACGCTCGCTATGCGGCCTGTTTCTTGGTATGTTGGGGCTATTACGCGACTATGCCGGTGATTATCTGCTGGTCAAACCTGAATTTCAGCGGCCACTACCGCAGAATGGTTGGCTCGGCGTGGCAGGTCGGATTCGGCAACATTGGCGGAATTGTGGCTACATACACTTATTTCGCGAAGCAGAGCCCCAAGTACACAACTGGATTGGCTGTAGGCCTGTCAATGGGCTGTCTCTCTTTGATTTCATGCCTCGGATACTTCCTCGGCGTTCTCTTCGAGAACAGACGCCGCAGAGCTGGTAAACTCGACGCTAAATGGGCGAACATGCCGGTTGAAGACAAGCGGTACGCAGGCGACCTCAATCCTGGATTCGTTTACCAGTATTGATTCGGAATCGATGAGCTGGGTGCTAGCCAAATATTTATAAACCTCAATTAGACGCTAATAATTAATACACTGCCGCGAAAAGGACTCGGAAGGCTCAAAGGTGTAGTGATTTGTTTTTTTGGAGACGCTCCTGCGCTTCAGCAGCTCGCGGAGCCCGGCCTTTCAGAACATTTTCGATGAATGTCTCGCCAGCCTTGTAACTCGATCGAACCAAGGGACCACTGGCGCAGTACAGGAAACCGAGCTCCATGGCTCTCGCGTGCCAGTGCTCGAATTTCTCAGGAGTCACGTACTCGGCAACCTTCATGTGTCGTTTCGTGGGCCGCATGTACTGACCAAAAGTAACCACATCGACGTTGGCGTCTCTCAGTTTGCGCATCGTAGCTTCAACCTGTGCGTCTGTTTCTCCAAATCCAAGCATGATCGAGGTCTTGGTGATCAACGTGGGCACCGTTTCTTTGGCTCTTCTCAAAACGTTGACGCTCTGCTCGAATGTCGCCCGCCTGTCACGTACAAATGGCGTTAATTCCTCCACACATTCGACATTGTGCGCATAAACATCGAGTCCCGAACGGGCAAGCACATCGACCATTTCGAGGTCACCGCGGAAATCGCCGCCAAGACACTCAACCAGTGTTTTGCTGTGGGATTTTTCTTTGATAAGTCGAACCGTCTCGGCAAAGTGATGCGCTCCTCCATCATTCAGATCGTCGCGATCAACAGTGGTCAAAACTACATAGCCAAGACCCCACTTAGCAATTGCCTCGGCGGTATTGAGAGGCTCATGCGGATCAAGCGGCCCGGGTGTTCTGCTTGTTTTTACTGAACAAAACCGGCAGCCACGAGTGCAGGTGTCTCCCATCAACATAATGGTTGCCGTGGCATGCGACTTATCTCCTCCACCCCAGCACTCTCCAATATTGGGGCAACGAGCTTCTTCGCAAACAGTGTGAAGCCCCAGGCCTCTTAAGTCATTTTTGATATTGTGGAAGTTGCGGCCCTTGGGAATGTCTTTTTTCAACCACTTCGGAAGACGGACCTGTTCTTCAGGAATGGCGGCGGCAACTTTATCTTCGAGCCCCATTTGCGCGGCTTTTCCACTCACAAAATCATCGAACGAAGGACCAGCGTTGAGCTTGTCCGTAAAAATAGTACGCCGACGCTTGGAGGTAGCAGAAACAGAGGCCGATGCCGCCTGATGAGAACCTTTGGCTGCTGATGTTTGGAGAGCGGCCGAAGAAGCAAAATTTCGCGAGAGTTTCAATTGTCTGAGCATTTGTGGTAAACAAGCCTTATACGCAAGTTAAGCTTATGCTATAGGGAACCTAATTATGCGACAATTAGCGGTCCAGCTCAAAGAATCAGTAGGTTGAGAAACTTATACTGCAGGCGTATGAAAGACAAACCATTGCATTCTCCCAAGTCACGTGAGGTACTCGGTCCTAGCCGAGTGTTGAGTCGGGTACTAGTTGGGTGCTAAATTTTTTTCCAGCGTTTAGATTTTCGCTTTCATTATAGGAATCGAAACAAATCAAATCATATCGTTTGCTTTTTAGGATGCATATTCATAGCTATTGTCCTTCGGGCCTGCAGTTCTCGGCGAAAGCTCGCTGAAGAAGAATTCAGAGTCTAATACGCTTAGTAATATTCAGGAAGTATATAAAGGAATAATCCCAAACTTTTTCATCGTGCGGAATCCCATAGCTATAGAAACCGTGTTGCTCATTTTTCGGCTTTACCGAAGTGTGAGCGTCAAGCTAGAGTCCGGGTAGATCAAAGAAACTGTCTTAGCGCCCGTCGTCAATGGAGTCGCGTCCGTATGCAGCGGAGCCGTGTTGAGTTGGCGAGGGCTGGTGAGTCTCACATTTTTTGCAGTCTGTCATTATTTTGTGTAATGTCTTCGTGTAAGATGTTCCTTAAATGATTTCAGGCTCACTTTTAGTTTAGATTGACGTAGATGTTAGTCTGAAACACCCTTAAATAAATTTAGAACCTCAGTGAGAGCAAAGCCTGAACACTCTCTAGTCAAATGCACCATTCGGCGCTACGTATTTGAGGACATTGATCGTCAGGCTGACGTCTGTACGATGTCTACGAAAACTATTGAATGTACTCTTTCAGTCCTTGCAAACGAATAGCGGCATCCTCCAGAAGCGAATGGTCCTTGCAGACCGCAAACCGCAGATAGTTCTCGAGTAGAGGATAGCTTTGAGGCGTGCAAAACTCAGTGGGAGGAATCGCAACAACTCCCAAAGTTCTGATCAGCCAGTATGCCAGCTTGAAGTCTCGCGGGCGGGAACTGATGTTTGCTGGGAACTGAACGTCGTCAGGGATTTTCACTTTGGAGAAATTTGCCAGTAGAAAGTACCCTCCCTCGGCAATTGAGTATGGAATTCTGAGCTGATCAAACGCGTTGGTGAGAATGGCAAACTTGGCTTTGAAAATCTCGACCGTGCGAGGAAAGTAGTCAGACTTCTTGGCTTCCACCAAGGCACTCGCGGCTGCAATCTGAAACGGCGTATTGGCAGTAAATACGATTCGGGTATGAGCCGCAGCCACATATTTGATGAGATACTCCGGACCAATTACCCAGCCCACACGCCAGCCTGTAGCGGCGAAAGTTTTGCCAGCTGAACCAACGGTGAGAGTCAGGGCTCCAATTTCAGGACTCAAAGTCGCAATGCGTGTAAATTCGGAATAGTAGAGGCTGTCATATACCTCGTCAGATAAAATGATAATGTTATGCTTGACACAAAGGTCACCGATAAATTGCAATTCGTCTTTAGACAGCACTTTGCCTAGAGGGTTATGGGGACTGTTCAGTACAATCATTTTGGTGCGGCTGGTGATCGCTTGCTCAAGCTGGTTTCTATCGAAAAACCAATTGTTTGCCGAACTAGTAGTTTCAGCGTCTTTGGGCGGCTGGAATGGTACATAAACAACCTTTCCTCCAGGAAGCTTGATGTTCGGAATGTACTGATCAAAATACGGCTCGAACACAATGACCTCATCACCTTGATCCAGAAAAGCAGTGAACGCAGAGTACATTCCTTCGTTGGCACCAGCAGTGATCACCACCTCTTTGGCCGGGTCAATTGTGCGCTTGAAGCTCTCACCGTAAACATCAGCGACTGCCTTCAAAAGTTCAGGACGGCCCCGAGTAGGCGCATATTGATTAAGTGCCGGAGTGTCCAGAGCCTTTTTAGCGGCTTCTATCGCAAATTGAGGCGGTGAATATGAGAAGAAGCCCTGACCAAGGTTCACAACAGGCCGGCCAAGATCCTTTTCGGCAGCTGAAGCTGCCTCGTTTATCAAGCTCCAAACGTCCTGTCCAGATGAGGACACGTGTGATGATGGTTTTGGATACTCCTGGGGCATATTAGAGATACTGAAGTGTCGCAACCTTAAGGTTTGAGTCGCTCGACGATGTCTGCTAATGAGCGTTCGTAGATATCGCGTCATAGATGGTTTAGGTTTTCGTTATCTTCAGAAGCATGTGTAGAGAAACTAAGATATGGGGTCGACAGTTGCGAGTGTGTAAGATTATAATGAATAACTGTCAAGCTGCCCAGCCCCGAACATCCTTAGTTAAAATTCATAAGATTGAAATGAATCAGAGAGGAACTGGGCAACGTGCGGTGCTAGAAAACAATTTTAGAGTGGCGAGCGGTAGAGCTTCAAAGTGCATGACAGCAATATACATTAAATACGACTACCGTGTTCTCAGAAAAAAGAAATTGATAGAACCTGTCTCATCAAAAACGCGACCAGCTAGATCTGCGGATTAACTCATTAAATGACTCACAACTGAGGAGAGGGGGGGGGTGAAGTGACAACAACGCCATTATACGATTTCAGATGATTCTTCAGGCGACAAGTGACTCAGATGTTTTAAAATATGATTGACTAATTGAAGCATATGATCGTCCCTTGTGCCAACAAGCTGGCCCCCATCTTTCTCAGCTTCAGATCTCACTGGTTTCTGAGATGTGGGGTCGGCGTTCTCCTTGATCTCTGCATCTTGGCTTTGCGATGGTTCCATTTTACATAGGCTCGGTCGTATAATTATTCTACGCAAAAGCAGGTGTACCCCGCACACGCTTTGGCTATAGTAAAATTATTTGTAGAACCATGTGAGTGCCACAACATGGCCTATACAACCCCGCCAGCCAACGCGCGAATCTAATCAGTCTTGCATGCCGGGTTCCGAACCACTGTGATGCTTGGCCTGAGGGGCACCAAGAGTTGATAGCCAAGAATAGTTTAATGTGAGGTTCGACTTTAGTTGCCCATTAGGGCACGAGAACCGACAGAACATGCCCGAAGTTGGGGAAATTGATGGAGCCATACAGTACCTTACAGCCAGGCGCATCAATTACAGGTGTTTGGAGAGGCGGGAAATGCCAACCGTACCTCACCCCTAACCTGTGCATAAAACATGAGCAATTGTAGGCTCTCTCGCGTGAGTGATGAAACGCGATAGGAATAGGCAGAAATAGTTCGCAACCCAAGTTAGTGGTAAAGAATTAAAGTTAAGATCCATAACAATGTCGCAGCTCTTTCGCAGCCTCTGTTACAACGTCTAGGTGGCTTTGTTCCTGAAAAACAGAGCTTCTCAGACATGCCTCAATAGCCAATTCCTCGGAGTCTTGGCGAAATCGAGGTTCGATACCAAGAGAAGCTCATTCAAAAAAAAAAATGCAGATAGCTGCTAAATTGCAAGAAACTGCTGCAAAAAATACATTTTAATGTTTTAAGTCACTAAAGTTTGGCTACCGCATCAATTCAGTACCGAGTGATCTCAACTTAGCCAACGGAACCTCTCCCGAGCCAGCATTCGAAGCCGCAAGATTTCTCAGCTCAACCGCGTAATCCTTCCTTTTCCGTGTCCGATACCGTCCTAGGGCAAGGGAACATTTAGGTGTGGGCGAGGTATTGATGCTCGGCAATGGCGACAACGTAGTTTTAAGTCTCCAATTAGCATATAATTGATGAATTCAGACCTCTATGAGCTACTGAAATTAAACGCGCAATGACACCTGGTGTCGATCACCCTCAACAGCCCTTGCCCGGTTCCGCTGCTAAAGATGTAGCTACAGGTAGTCTGCTGAATGGTGCTGCAACCCTGCGGCCACAGGCAGCAGCCCCTACCCTTTCCCGCCGTCACGTCCCCCTAAATTGGAGTGAGAAAAGGGCGCCGAGACACCTTTCTTTCTCAAAACTCAACTTCGCCCCTTGTCATAAAAAGGCGTCTGTGTCCCATTCGAACTTCTCTTTCACGTTCGTAACTCAAGTACTGAAGTTCTCTGTGGTTCTCTCAACGGTTCCCAATAGCTCTTCGTATTTTTGATTCTGCTTCTGACTTGTTGTGAAGGTAGATAATTGTGAGTTAGTATTCAAGTGGCGTTTTTGTGTAACTGCTCTTGAGATCGATCACACAGTCTTGAATTATTGCACTTTCAACAGTACTTTCTCGACCCAGTTAACTGGAGCGGAATATTTTATGAAGCATTGTTGCTGAAAAAACCAAGGTCCTTTCTCGCCCTTCCATTCATTTTTGACCTTTCAAGTAAAACAAAAACACGAACACAAAAATGTTGCAAAGTTCTTCTAGCTCGGTACTCTCTATGAAAGAGTCAAAGTCTACGCCTTGCAGGGAGGCTGAGGCCTCGCTCCAATCAGGAGCTGTCAGTGAGTCTCAAACCCGTAGCTTCTTTGGTCGCTGTGTCGACAGCTTCAAGCCGTTGGATGTCGAACTTCCACCTGAGGCGGAGAACATGTCTGACACGCAGCGTGCGGTCTTCAAATTACGTCTTCAGGAGCAAGCATTGGGATCTAAACAGCTCAGCAAACGCCACGCCCAGCTGGCTTGTTTGGCAGGAGCTATTGGCACCGGTCTCTTCATTGGTTCTGGAAACTCATTCAAACAGGGTGGTCCTGCTGCAGTGATCATCGGGTTCGCGATTGTGGCATTGCCAGTGCTTGGTTTCACTGCGGCTTTGGGTGAGCTCGGTGTCCGATACCAAGCGCCTTCCTTCACGAACTATGTAGGCCGCTTCCTCCATCCTTCTGTTGGTTTCGCGACCGCTTGGATGTATGCTATCTGCTGGCTCATTGTTATGCCTTTGGAACTTATCGCTGCTGCCATGGTAATTAAGTATTGGGCGCACGATGGTAATGCGGCTGAGACCGTAAATCCGGCCGCCTGGGTCAGTATTGCCTATGTTCTTATTGTGGGGATCACAATGTTTGGGTCACGAGGCTACGGTGAGGCTGAAGTCATTTTCTCCACCATCAAAGTCATCGCTGTCCTGGGTTTCTGTATTTTCGCGATTGTCATTGCCTGTGGTGGTGGCCCCAACCACACTTATCTTGGAGCCAACTATTATCATAACCCGGGTGCATTCCTCAATGGATTCAAAGGTGTTAGTGTCGCCATTGTGAACTCTGCGTTTGCATACGGCGGCACTGAGCTGGCCGGCCTGGCTGCTGCTCAGACTCAGATTCCCAACCGTGCATTCCCGTCCATTTTCAAGATGGTCATCTGGCGCATCGCAGTGTTCTTTATTGTGGCTATGTTCCTGGCTACTTGCCTTGTCCCCTACACCCAGTCCGAGCTTGGATCCTCCAATAGCGGCACCGGTTCACCCTTTGTGCTTGCTATCAAGCTTGCTGGTGTTAAGGGTCTCCCCTCCGTCTTCAACTGTGTGATTCTGCTCTCGGTGTTTTCGGTTGCAAATGCCGCATTTTTTGGTTCGACCCGTGTCATCACCGCTTTGGCATATGATGGCCAGGCCCCCAAAATGTTTACTTATATGGACAGACGTGGCCGGCCCCTCGGTGCTTACGCTCTGTCGCTCACGTTTGGCTTGCTCTGCTTCCTTGTGGCCAGCGATGTATACAGTACTGTTTTTAACTGGATGTACGCCCTTTGCTCGCTTTCTTTCCTTTTCCTTTGGATGTTCATCAGTATTTGCCACATCCGTCATCGCAGAGCTTGCAAACAACAAGGTGTGGACTCTTCTCAGTTCTTGTACCGCAGCCCCCTCGGTGTTTTTGGCTCCTATGTCTCAGCCATCTTGTGCTTGGTCATTATTGTGATTCAAGGTTGGCTGGCCATCTGGCCTCTGCACGCTAAGCCCTCAGCTACTGCCTTTTTCCAGCAGTATCTCTCCGTACCGGTCTGGCTGGGTCTCTGTGTTGGCCACGCCTTATGGTCGCGTAAGGGCCTGATTCGCACACGCGACATGGACGTGCGTGCTGATCTCCGTGAATATGATATGGACATTATTGCTGCCGACGAGGAGCAGCATGCCATTAAAATGCGCAAGAGTATCCTGTATCGCCTCTACTCATACGCCTGCTAAGTCTACTCAAATGTTTTCAACGACTCCCATTTTTGCATTACTGCTGCGCAGTAACCTTTCGTGTGCTGTAGGCCATTAGATATTCAGATCTCTATCGTCTTAGATCGCTTTCTACTTTTATCAAAATTAGCACCACTGCTCTCACAACATTTAAATTCGGCGGGCGTGCGGCTCAGGCTTTTCTGGAAATAAGCATTTACCGAGATCAACGCCCGTCATAAGCGCAGAAGGAATATCAAGCTTGGCCAAAGATGCTTTGGTGAGGGGTTTTCCATCGATTGTCGAGTTCAGTACCTTGGCAAACTTACTTGTGATATAGTCCGATTGCAGCTTCTCTGAGTTCAAGCCCAGGAGAAGACTGAATAGTCCAGTAGCTATCGCGGCACTCGAGTATCCTCCTTCAAGCAATCCCAAGATACGGCCGTCAGAAACTTCATTTGCTAGCTCTGCACAGTGCAGACCGAACTGGTTGTAAAATTCTGTAGGCAGGTTGACATTGTGCCTCTGCATCGTAGGCGTCTCAAATTCTGAACCATCGAATCCGGCAGATAGGATGATCAGTGGTTTGAAAGGTATGTCCTCCTTTGTGCATTTGATTTTTTCATTGGCTAACCATGAGCGCGATTTGAAAAGTAGAGCCGAGTATTTCGAGTTATACAACTGCTCGAAGTCAGCCAAAGATGTATATGGCTCGAGATGAACATTCCAAATCAAAATGCCATGTCCATCAATGCAGGTTGAAGCAGCTTCCAAAAGTTTGGGGTCCGCATAACCTTTTTCTGTGGGAAATGAATGAATGTCGTGTATCGAAAGATAAGCGATTTTGGGTACTTCTGCCGTTGAATCATTAGAATACGAATACGCCCGCTTCCACACCAGTTCTTGTGATCCGTCGCCATGGTGTAGATCAATATCAAGAATCACAGCGTGGGTAACCGAGTGTTTTTGTCTTGCATACTCAATGGCGATGTGTGAGTTGTTCAGCAAGCAAAAGCCACTAGCGCTATCGGAATGACAATGGTGGCCGGGTGGTCTCACGGTTACGAATGCAGTCTTTTGCGGAATATGCTCATCAAAAATCACATCGACGCCAGTCTCAACACACCCTATTGCTCCTTGCAAGGCCTCCAAGGACTCTTTGCCGATGTACATGTCATTATAAGGCCAAGTTTCCGGTACTTCAAGTTCTTTTTTGGCGAGTTTCGTTGGTGCCTCGCTCAACAAGATATTAAGCTCTTTGACATATTCAGGATGCACGTCTACTACATGTTTAGCTGATCCCAGAGCTACCCTGCGGTTTGTTTCATACACAGACAGACTTTGACGCGCATGGCTCAAGGTGCAGCCAATTCCCAAATAAGCAGCCTTTAGGCGTTCCGGCCGCTCCACCACTGAGCTCAATTCCCGTTTGCTGAGCCAATTGCGATCGCATTTATGCTTTTCATGCAACGACGATATGACAACGGCTACCGCGGATGTGGAGGTGTTGTCGAGCGATTGGAGCGCCAAGCTCAATTGGGCAAGTCTCAAGGAATTTTGAGGACCACAAACTCTTTCAACTGCAGATAAAGCTAAATTTTCCCTTTCAGTTTTTCTTTCAGCCTGATTTGATCGTGATTCAATGCCATCGTCTCTTGCTTGTGAAATGAGGGCTTTGAATTTTGACGGTACAGGATCAATCGCAGTCGTATGTGGACCAAAAGAAAGCTTTGACTGTGTAGTGAGCTGTGCTGCTCCTGTGTTTTGCTTTTCTTTCTCGTGTTGCACAGAAAGTTTAGCAAAAGCCGCGTCCAGATTGTCGTCCATGATGTTGCTGTTGATCCTGGTATTATGCAATGGGTTGTGGGGTCCGGATTTACTTCCCAGCATCTCTGAGAACTTGCCTGCAGCCGGCCCTTTTTGCGTATCGAAGTCCTACTTTCTTAGATTTGATCAGATATTAACTGGCTTGAGTATAAGTTTACCTAGGTCTCTAGTTCTATTCCAAAAGTCGCCTCAATGCAGGTCTGACTTGGGTATCACCCTTTGCAAAGCTACATACAGCATTGGCATAAAACGTTGCTCGGATTTTGCCATATGGCTAGAGATAGTGCGGTAAACTGCTTCTCGGTCGGCCACGTCCACTGCGATTTGTTCCAGAGCATAACACAGACCCACAAGAAATTCAGGCGAGCGACTTGCTATGGTAGTGAACGTCTGCACCAATTGAGGATGGAACTTCAGGGCTCCGCAGGCAACATGCCAATTGTAGATTTGTTTCATAGACACTGGACCTGTCACGCTTTCAGCGGCAAAAAAAGCAAAGCACTCGAGAGTCTCTGTGCAGATCATGTTGCCGAAGTAAAATACAGAGTCCGTAATCAACTCTAGAATGGTTTCGCGCTCTTTGCTGCTGAGCTCACTGTTGAATCGAATGCCATCTTGGGAAGGCTGAGTTACGGCATTGGCGAGATAGTTTATTAGAGAGACGAGCAGTTGCTTTTCAGTCAAATTCAGTGACGGAAGCCTGACTATTGTGCTCAGTTGGAAGCATGTGAGCCGTAATGCAACCGAATTTTTGATTGTTCTCTGTGGTATAATCGTGCTGTTAGCGGTTCCAGAATCTGTGGAACCTCTTTGCGTTCTCACCGGGATAATGGGATGTTGTTTACCACCCGCCATAATAAACACTGTGGAACCCAGGCTCCCTCCGGACACAGTCGAGGACTCGCTCGAGCCATAACGCTCTGTGGTCAATTCCTTCTGTGAATCTTCTGAACTCACAGATATAGTATGGAATATGTCTCGCAAGTTTTTATTCAGTGATCCAAGATCTTTGAGAAGCTCAGATCCCCGGTATAGCGGCAACTGTCGTCTCCAGCTGTGATACGAAGCTTGCACCTGGAGCTGCAATAAAGTTTCTGACAACTTTGTGGACTCTGGTGTGATTTCAATCTGCTTGGACTGTCTCAACACTTGAGGCAAAGGCGCAGAAAGTGTCCGCCTCCATACACCAAGGTGTTCGTACAGGGCATATGAGCCGGCCAAAATCCAAGTTATAACAATTGCACCCAGAAGTTGTGTAGCGAGCGTTTCTGAGACCATATTAAGAGCTGGAATGTTTCTGTATCTTTCTGAAATACTGAGTGTATAGCGAACTGTATTTTACTTTCTACTTAGGCCCGTTCATTGAGCTTACCCGATTCAGAGCAGCATTAACTGTCCAGTCGCGGGATTAAGTGCATCGTGGGGATCAACTTTGAGTCAATGGGCGTGGAGAGATGGTATCACTCGAACAGATGCATAATTTATTCGACGGCTATCGCAATCTAAATTGACGGAAAAAAAAGCAAAAGAAAAACCAAGAATGGTATAAACTTTTCCACGTGCCAAGACCTGTTGCCCTTGCCCCAAGCATCACACATGGATCATAACTCTAATACTGACTAGTTTACAGTTTCCGTACCTGTCATTTACTATGACTACCCGGTACCGCGTCGATTATGCCTTGAAGGCTCATCGCAAGGATGAGTTTATCGAGTGGATTAAGGGCCTGGCCGCTGTCCCTTTTGTTTTGCATGCCGGCTCAGGAAACCATTTCAGAATTGGCGATGATTCACGTTTGAGTGCGGACGCCCGCAGGAAGTACGCGGAAATTTTCAGAGATGTTGAGGCTCTGGTCGCTGATCAAATCTATTATCAGAGTTTAGAACTCGCGAGCCATGATTCTAGCTCGCGAGATTCGGAGCTTGACGATTTGGGAAGAGCTGTGGGCTCTGGCAGCCTGGGCCGGCTCAAGCAGATGATCCCTTCAATCGGTCATTTTTTCACCCGCCTGCCACTTGAACGTGCATTTTATGTTCAGGATGAAAAGCGTGCTATTTCCAAACGTCGTATGGTTTCGCCCAGTTTTAATGACGTGCGATTGATCCTGAATACAGCCCAAGCCATGGCTCTCGCCAAGACAGGCCAAAGGGTTGAGCTGGTAACTTTCGACGGTGATGTGACTCTGTATGACGATGGCCAGTGTCTTGAGCCGGGTGATCCTCCGGTTTCGCGGCTCATGGGATTGCTCAAGCGTGGTATCAAGGTTGGAATTGTGACTGCGGCGGGCTACCCTGATCGCAGCGGCCAGATGTACCTGAAGCGTTTGAACGGTTTATTCAAGGCAATTCTCGAGTCTGATCTTTCTACAGAGTACAAGAGCAATCTTTTGATTATGGGCGGCGAATGTAACTACATGTTTAGACTGAACGGCGAGACTGGTGTCTTGGAATACATTGACAAGGAGGAATGGCTGTTGCCCCAGATGCTGGCCTGGAAAGAGGAAGATGCGAATGAACTGCTGGATCTTGCTGAACAGGTTCTGAGCCGTTTACGTACCACTTTGCAACTCGAGAGCATTTCCAAAATTTACCGCAAGGAACGAGCCATCGGTATCATCCCTACGACTGACAAGCGTATCCCTCGCGAGGCATTGGAAGAGATCGTTTTGAACGCTCAGCACTCAATCAACGTGGCTCCCGTGGCCGGAAGGATTTACTTTTGTGCGTTCAATGGAGGTCAAGACGTCTGGGTCGATATCGGTGACAAACGCTTCGGTGTTCTCGCTCTCCAGCATTATCTCGGTGGCATTTCTCCCGGTCGCACTCTGCATGTAGGCGATCAGTTTGCATCGATTGGCGCAAACGATTTTAAGGCACGTTTGGCCGCCAGCACGGTCTGGATTGCGGATCCTTCTGAAACGTGCGATGTGATTGACGAGTTGCTAGCTTACCTTGATGAAAATTAGCGTTTGCCTTTGCCAAAGCTTAATATAATAAACTTAGTCCAGAGTGAAATGAAACTTGACCTAAAATCCGTATTCTGCAAATGCTTCTTGTTCGTCTGCATAGTAGTCGGCCATTTCGTTTTCATCAGGGAACTCGTCTTCGGGGACTGCAGAACTTGTGTCGATGTTCGTCTTGTTTGCTGAGTTCGTGTTCGTGTTCGTGTTCTTGTTCTTGTTCGTGTTCAGATTCATCAATTCTGTATCAGAGTCGTCAGAGTCAATGGCTGCCCGAGCAAGAGATCTTCTTTGGCTTTCCGGCTCCCAATTATTTAGTTCTGGTGCTGGTTCTTCTTCGATCAGTACACGCTCCGGCGCAATACTGGTGTCATCGCCAATGAGGAAGTCACGAGACGAGTCTCTGTCGAACTCTATGTTTGAGTATTTTTCTTTCTCAATTGTCTTTTGGCGCCAGACACGCACATCTTTGTCGCGGCCAGCACTTCTGCAGAGTGACATGAAGTCCTCGAAATTGGCTTTTGGAAACAGGCGATGGCCCCAAAGCTGATAAATTGCTAGGAGTTTCTGAAGATCACGCCGGCCCATTCCCTTACCTCGTGATCTAAATTTTCGTAATTTGCTTTGCAATTCCGGTAGGCCCTTCACTCCTAGGAGTCGTTCTGAGTCTAATTTGGCCCTTGGCCGACGCGTTTGTGTATTACTACTTACCGGTTCGGTGACGCCCAACACCAGATCATCTACTGTGTTTGTTTGAGTTGATGGATGAGCAAGGTTTCCGTTCTCCAGAACACTGTCCTCGGGAGAGCTGGGCACATCGTAATTGGCGAGGTCCAACGACATTCACGCGGCGGTTTGTCTGGCTGGGCTCTGGAAAATCCACATCGCGTATTTGTCAATTAAGGGCTGGGTTACATCCTGACTTAAAATTGATAATATTTATATGGGCTAATCAGACATGCATAAGCTTACTTTATCTTGGAGAGCGAAAGGATGCCTCAAATTGAAAGAAAGACAGAAAGGCAGCAGCCGGCTAAATCTTAGCAAAGAATCGACGAGGCAATCGAAATCAAAGGCGCATCCTCGCTACCCCCGTCTCTGTCAGGAAGCCTAGCCCCTTATCAGGCAGTTTCAAGGCCGGCATTTATTACTCAGGGTCTAGCGCCACTCGACTTGTACCTGCGTGCGTGAAACCCAACCCCGTAAATTCTGAGTTAAAGCTGGGGTCATATGAATGCAGATAAATTATTAACCACGCTGCCGCTCGCCTCGTCCTTCCCTGATCTATCTCCAATTGGTACCTACTCCAGCAGAACAAGGAATTGCGTCTCCTCTCCACTTTAAATTGCTTCTTTCGATAAGACTCACTCACTAATCTGCAGTGATTTATGGCCACTTCGTCTTGCCAGTAATTCTACCTCATCGCTGTATCACTCGCATAACGATCCCATCTGATCATGATCAACGCGTTTTTCAATATCCTGTGCTCGCTTGTCTCTGTGCTGTTTCCAGCGCTAGCATCGTACAAATCTTTGGCCGCCCATGATCCCGCACTTCTTAGGCCCTGGCTCATGTATTGGCTTGTTCTCGCCAGCTTATTGAGTTTTGAGTACTTGTTCTGGCCAATTCTGCAATTCATTCCTTTCTACCATCTTCAAAGGCTTATTGGTCTGGTCTGGCTTGTCCTGCCCCAAACCCAGGGAGCGGTTGTTGTTTACACCTCCTACATCGAGCCATGGCTTACCCGACATGATGCGTTCATCGATGAGACAATTGCCAAAGGATATGTTTCTCTTAAGAAACTCGTCCTCCAGTTTGTTCCGTTAGCTGCGCGGTTCATTGATTCGAAATCTGTGGAAACGGAAGTACCCGGAACTGCTGTAAATCACTGGCAATCGAGTTTCCTGGTCGACCAGCTTCTCACCAGATTCAAGCTGCCAAGTGACTTGTCGCCTTTGTTCAAGCAAAAGGAACAGCCAAAGACTGAAACCGAGTACAATGAACGCAGAAACCAACTAATCAATGCTCTCGAGTCGCTTGAGCTATTCAGAAACCAGATGGCGGCGTCACAGCCCGCCTCTGCGTCTTCGGCTGCTTCTGCGTCTGCTGCCACAACTGGTGCCTCTCGAACCCCTCTGGGCACAGAAGAAGGTTACGACATGGTTGAGAAGCCTACAACTCCCAAGAAAGGATGGCTTTGGTAGTTTCCCTATATCTGCTTTATTAGAATTTACATGAAGATATCCGTTTAAGAATAGCGATGTATGTGAGCGCACTGCCCCTGTAGCAGCAACTCTTACGATACAAATCATAAATAAATCGGGCGAAGAAGTCAGCCTAGTTGTACGGATATTCCCAAACCCGATCTTTACGTTTCCAAACGAAGCGCTTCTTTTTGTCGTGGTATTTCGAGTCGCAGTGTTTCGTCTTGAACTGTCTGATGAATGAAGGGTCCCAGAGCTCGGAGGCGATGCCCAGATCCTTACAGCACCGCATCAGTGCATTGGACTTGCAACCTTCCATAGCAGTTGTGACGCCCTCTGAGTTGAAATAGTCCTGCTCACCTCTAGATACAGAAACCAGCCGTCCCAGACAAACAAGACCATACTCTCTAGTAACTTTGCGTTTGGTCACCAAAGTTTTTGTACGTGGCGCTATGCCCCATCCACCAGGGCCAAACGCACGGTTCAGAATGCGGCGGTACTTAATTTCGGGCAGGTAGAGGAGTCCATCAGGCGTGATCTCTACATCTAAGGGCTCGACGGGAGCCAATAAAATATTTGCAGCTCGCTCTGGGAAAGGAGCAGAGCCTAGTCCCTGGAACGATGACGTCCAGTCCCCGGGTTCCGCAGTCTCTGCAGCATTTGCAAAGGCTTCGAGCTCGTCGAAAGAATTGACCATGGTATCATCTAGCTCAGGAGCTGCATTGTTCGCGTCGGAAGCAGTATAAAAGGAAGGCGGGCCCGGAGGAATGTCATTGAGAATGTCTTGCTCGGCGGTGTTCAAAGCAGCTGGACTTTCTAGTGGGCTGGCGAATTTGGCAACAGCAGGTGTGCTTTTGGGTGCAGGCCTGGGCGCCACCTTTGGAGCAGCTTTCGGAGCAGCTTTTGGCACCGCTTTCGCGGCAACACGCGTGGCAGAGGAAGCACCACTACTCACAGGTGCCCGTACCACTTTTTGCCACGCTTTGAAGGCCTGAGTTGCGCGCATAGCGAGAGTGAACGGCTTAGATTAAAATTGAGCTTTGGTAACATTTGATTCTTGGGACACGGGGATTTCCAAGCAAGGTCTTCCTTGCCCCGATCGGGAGGTTTTGACAAGCGATGTAGTTCTGTTGCAGTGATTGCTTGTGTGTCTTAAAATATTCAAGAATTTATTGCAGATTTCACATAATGCTGGACAAACCACTGTGACCAGTCTTGAGGGAGAGTTGGTGGGGCCGCCAGTCTTCGAAAAAAAAAAGAAAAGCCAGAAAACAGGTTCCACAATGTTTTCCTCAAGTTCTAGCAGATGGATTTGAACACATCCTGTACAAATAACTCACGGACAATCCGAATAGAATTCGTTTCCTCATTACACTGCCAACTCCAGCCAATGTACACTATTCACCGTCCGAGCACCTCTACCCCGCCCCTTACCCTCGACCCACATAAGCACGTCTAACCCTAGGCTATTAAGTGACACTCTGTCGTTGTTCTTGCAAGTCCAGCATTTGATCCATTGTCTGTGAAATAGGCCACCACAGAAACAACTCAACAATGCCGTTGCGTGAACGCCGGAAAACTGCTCCGGCCGCTGAGACAAAGTCTCCGAAAAAGAGGGTGGAGCCGAAACACAAGGAACTATTGAGAAATGAGCCCGCTCTACCCAGTTCCCGCCGCGCCTACTACCTCGCGAACTTATTCATTACGCTGGTGGCATTCGCTTTGCGATTTGGTGGCTTGCAGACCCCTGCCGAGGTTGTGTTTGATGAGGTCCATTTCGGGAAATTCGCGAGCTATTACCTCGAACGCACGTACTTTTTCGATCTGCACCCGCCGTTGGCCAAGATGCTGATCGCGTTTGTTGGCTATCTGTGCAACTACTCGGGCGCTTTCAAGTTCGAGAACATTGGTGACGATTATGTTGAGAATGGCGTGCCGTACTATGCATACCGTTCGTTGTCGGCGAGTTTGGGAACTGCTACTGTACCACTAATTTTCGGCACTCTTGAGCATGCTGGCTTCTCGTGGGCCGCTTGTCTTTTGGGTAGTGCCATTGTTGCTCTGGACTGTGCTCACATCACTGAAACTCGTCTTATTTTGTTGGATGCGCCTCTGAATTTTGCCGTAGCGGCCTCTCTCTACTGCTATGTCCGCTACAGAAAGACGCGCCAGAACCCATTTACTTTGAGCTGGTTCTTCTGGCTGGCGGCGACCGGTGTCTCTCTTTCAACAGTTATTTCTACGAAGTATGTCGGAGTTTTCACGTTCCTGACAGTTGGCTTGGCAGTTATTATCGACCTCTGGCGGCTAATTGATATCAAGAAGGGCCATTCAATTCGTGTCATTTCCAAGCACTTCTTCTCGCGCTTTTTTTACCTGATCATTGTGCCATTCTGCATCTTCCTGTTCTGGTTCTGGGTTCACTTCCGGGTCCTCAGCCACTCGGGCCCTGGCGATGACTTTATGTCTGCTGACTTCAAAGAAACTCTACTGGCAAACCCGCTCGCTAAAGAGGCCATGGATCTCAAGTTCTATGACACCATAACCCTCAAATCTAAGACCCACGACTGCTGGCTGCATTCGCATGCCGACAAGTACCCATTGCAGTATCCCGACGGCCGGATCTCCTCGAACGGCCAGCAGGTCACCGGTTACACTCACCCCGATGTGAATAATCATTGGGTTGTTATGCCCGAGTTCGATGTGCCGGAAGATTCCCCTGTTCGTGGCTCTCCTATCATCGGAGATCAGGTGATTAGACTGTACCACCCGGCCACTGACTCGTTCTTGCTGACCCACGACGTTGCTTCACCTTTCTTTAAAACTAACGAAGAGTTCACGACTCTGCCTGTGCACTCAGAAGATTTTGAGGAACGTAAAGAGTTCATCCTGTTCAAGGTCGAGCTAGAGTCAGGTAAACACAAGCCTTGGCGCACGAAGCTCTCTCCCTTCAAATTGCGCCACGTGAAAACTAACGTGGGTATGTGGGTGTCTGGCGAGAAGCTGCCTGAGGATTGGGGCTTTGGCCAGCTGGAAATCAATGGCCGCAAAGTCATGGATGACAAGGCCCTGAGCTGGTACTTCGATGACGTCGTTAGCTTGCCTGAAGAAGAGAAAAATAGTCGCCGCACCCTTGCAAAGGAGGACGTGGCCCCTCGCCGGCCCTTCTTGGTTGACTATCTAGAGCTTCAAGGCCAAATGTTCAAGAGCAACAACAACCTAAAGAACACCCATCCCTACCAGAGCGAGCCTTGGGAATGGCCTCTGCTTGTCAAGGGTATCTCTTTTTGGACGAATGATAAGGAAAAAGGCAACGAGCGCCAGATTTACTTCATTGGTAACTTTGCCGGCTACTGGTTCGAGCTTTTGGCGATTATTGCCTTCGGAGTCACTATTATTTTGGATTTATTGGCTGACCGCCGCGGCTACGAGCTTCTCGATAGCGAGAGCAAAACTAAGCTGTATGACAGTGTGGCATGGTTCTGCGCTGGTTGGGGTTTCCATTACTTCCCCTTTTTCTTGATGGGTCGCCAGCTGTTTTTACATCACTATTTGCCAGCCCACTTAATTGCGGCCCTACTCACAGGTGGTATGCTTGATGTCGTCTTTTTACAATCGGCTCGCAAACCGTTGAAGTGGTCCACTATCGCTTGCCTTGCTCTTGTGTTGTTCATGATGATCAATGTGTTGGCCTTCTGGGCACCGTTGGTATACGGTACACATCTGAGCGGCAGCGCTCTGTTAAGACGCCAGTGGAACCAGGTGCTTCTCCATTATAACAATATCAATATGGACAAGTAGATGATATTTACTTAATATGTACAATAATTTCGTGATCCGCAACCCCTCTAGTAGCCGTTGTTTTACTGCAGTAGCCTCAGGGGTTTCTCGAGTTTGTTGAGCACAACCTCTCTGGGCCATAGAACTAGTGCATCGTCGACGCTGATGCCCGGAGCTCCACCAAAGAGCACCTGCCTCAGAAGTTTATAGTTTTCGGGAAGATTACCACTCACTTGAGGCAATGCCTTAATCTTGCGCTGCAACTTAAAGGCTTCATAGCTCTCGTCAGATAGGAACACTGACCAAAAAACTTCGAGAAGGTGTTTAGAGTTGTCGGGGAGCTGCTCGGCTGAAGTCAATTCGAATGACTCCAAGGCCCGCAATTGATTTGTTTTCTGTGTAAAATCAGAGATTGTAGTGCAATTGCGCCCAAGAACCTCAAAATACGAGCCGAGCTGCTCTGAATCCATATCGCATTGTGAGAGGCCTCTCTCGATGGCGGCCGCTTTCAACAGTTCGAAGTCATTTCTCAATTGCAATTTATAGTGCTGCTGGTCAAAGAACTTCAGCTTGGCGTCATCAACCTGAACATTTCCTTTTGTTAGCTTGTCCAGAGAAAATTGTTTGATCAACTCCTTGTGGTTGAGAACCTCGCTGTGTGATTTGCCGATGACTTGTTTCGAAGGGGACCAGCCCAGTAACGCCAAAAAATTGACAAAAGCATCCGGCAAAACAACTCGGGCGTAGTCTAAAATACCACGAGAGCCTTTGCGTTTGCTCAGCTTCTTCCCACCATCACCAGTAAGAAGTGGAATGTGGACAAACGCTGGCGGGGCCCAGCCGAACGCTTTGTACAAATTGATGTGTTTAGGGGTTGAAGGTAACCACTCCTCGCCTCTAATCACATGCGTGATTTCCATTAGATGATCATCCACAACATTCGCTAGGTGATACGTAGGAAGACCGTCGGATTTCATGAGGGTAAAGTCGTCGTGGCGCACATCTGTCTGGTTAATCTGTGGATTTATAGTCAGCACACCGTGCAGTCCATCTTCAAATGGTTCATTGATTTGAGGAGACTTGAAGCGCACGATGAAACTCTCGCCAGCGGCAGCTTTCGCCTCAGACTCGCTGACGCTCAGGTTGGCGCATTTCCGATCGTAGGATACGGTAGAAGGGGGATGGAGCTTG
Source organism: Wickerhamiella musiphila (assembly GCA_030558175.1). NCBI lineage: Eukaryota > Fungi > Ascomycota > Dipodascomycetes > Dipodascales > Trichomonascaceae > Wickerhamiella > Wickerhamiella musiphila. The sequence goes on from JAJMSA010000017.1 coordinate 157,692, forward strand.
CGAGCGGACTCAGTTAGTTTGTCGAGCCGTTCTTTGCTACAGAAGCATCGATATGCCCTGCCTTCGGCTAGTAATTTCTTAGAATATTCCTGATAGATATGTGATCTATCAGATTGACGAAAGGGTCCCTCGTCCCAATTTATGCCGGCCCATTCCAGCGATTTGTATATATTCTCCTCGGCCCCAGGCACCAAACGTTTCTGATCTGTATCTTCGAGCCTGAGTATAAATTTGCCGCCCGTCGACCTAGCATGAAGATAATTGTAAAGAGCCGTCCGCATCGAGCCTATGTGCATGAACCCCGTGGGTGACGGTGCGAAGCGTGTTCTTGCTGGCTGTACTTTTTTAGCGGCAGATTTAGCCGTCTTCAATATTAAGCGCGAGATTCCCGGCATTTCGTTTATTACGTTGAACAAATCCACACCCCAAAATGATTTCAATTACCAGCGGTCATTAACTAGTTATTCAAGAAAAAACTCCCAGCCTCAGCATCCGTGCTCACGAAACCCCCACGCTTACTCTGTTGCGTGTACGTACGTCCTCCCAGCAGTCACCATGAACAGCCCGGTGGATATTGCTGTGCTGGAAGGCTCAGTGAGCCGCATAGCTTTGCTTTCAAAAGACATAAGGAGGGATTTGAGAAAAGTTGGGCAATCTTCAAGGCGAGCGCAGAAGGCGCTTTCGCCATTGACCGATGAATCCAGCCGCTTTGGCGTATACAGAGCCAACGCAGAGTCAGTTCTAGAAAGCATTGCTGAACTGGAACAGTACGCGAAACGCCTGGAAGTGCTGAAATTCTCCGTGGATGCAGGTCCCCAGAAATTGGGCCTTGTAGCATACTCGAAACATATGGAAGAGGTTGATGCGATCCTACGCGAACTGGTCAGCTCAGAGTACCGGGGATTTTACCGCTTGATCAGTTTGGCTGAGGAATTGAAGCGCAAAGCAACATATAATGCCGAAACGTATCTCACCAGTAGTGTGTCTGCTGTTTTTCCTTACGGCCCTCATGACTACTCTCGCTTCTTCGCTGGATTTGGTGGCTCGAGCCAGCCAGAAATCGCAGCGAGTGATTCTGCTGCCTTCCGGGCCCTCGATTCTGTCCAGAACGACTATGACGGGCGTGGAGTTCAGTCTGAATTTGACCGCGCTATCAAAGATGCACTCACAGAACAAATTCAGGCAGCATTGAGAGTGCCTCTAAACACCCAAACCGCAGGAGACCCGGCTAAAAGGCTACAGACGTTCGCTATTTACGCGCAGAGAATACGCGAGTACTTGGATCACTCCGTAGAATCTATTTTTTCGAGCAACACAGCCCGCAGAGACGAATTTCTCGCGACTGTGGACAGCATTTCTCAGAAAGAATTCGACGCAACTTCCAAAGAGATAGCCGCTCGGGCTGCTGCTGCTGCTGCAAGTGATGCCAAACATGGCGGCAACGAGTTCGCCATTTTTCAGTCAGTTGAGGCAGCAAATATGCTTCGTTCAGCCGACGAAGGTGAGCTTATGCAGCTGAAAGGCGAAGCTTTCGAGAAGCTGCGACAAATATTCGGGCAAATCCAGCAAAAGTCGAACTCAGCTTCTATCTCGAGCGAAGCTGGTGTGTGTGGTGCCTCAGTCAATGTAATGACTATTTTGAGAAACCTTCTCAAACACTCGCAAGGTGTTAGGTCTTCTCTAGCAGAGCAGGCTCCTCGTGCCTGGTTGCCCAGTCCGGCACCAAAGTGGGCCAATCAGACCAATCTGGTGGCAGCTCAGATGGCGGAGCCACTCTCCCTTTTCGTCAAAGATTGTATTGAGATGCTTTTTGACGGGCTGGCAGCCTCAGCGGAAAGGGCTGGGCTTAGCAAGGACTCTCAACGCGGGATATTTTTACTCGTGAACCTGGCGCATGTCGACCATTCCATTCAATCTACTAGTATCGGCGCAGTCTTGGGAAAAGAGTGGCTACCGCTGATGCAAAAGCTCAATAAGGTTGCTACCGCCCAATTCCTTCGTGATTGGACGAAACTTGCCTCCCATATTATGGACCAGACCGCCACGTCGAAATCGGGCAAGCTGTCTAGTAAAGAACGTGAAGTTGTTAAGGAAAGGTTTCGCTTGTTCAACACCGAATTCGAACAGCTCCTGGACCGTCAAAAGAAATACAATATTACCGATCCGGAGTTGCGAAAGAAGCTAGCGGGTGATGTCAACTTTATCTTCCCACTTTACAAGCGATTCTACGAAAAACACTCTGGAGGCGACTTCACCAAAAACCTTGACAAGTATATCAAGTACGATCTGGTGCAGTTTCGGGCCGCACTCGACTCTCTGCAATAAAATCGACCCTGTTTTGCAACTACTAGTAGCGCATCTATTTATCAATCTACAATCAAGAGATCCTTTAATGACTCGAGTTGCGCCGAATCAGCGGCAGTGCTCACAGAACTACCAGCAGAATGAATAAAATAATAACCAACACGAGGATCAACATGCAAGAGCCAGCCTCCCGAGACTTGCGGTTGAACTCTCTTGTGTTCCCTTCTGCAGTCGTAAATCGGGCTTGAGACCGATTAGTCTGGGACTCTAAATCGTCAAGCATTGCCGACTGTGTTTGAAGCTCGTCATCAATTTGAAGTCCCATAGCTCTTTGGCGGCCAACTGAGGCGCTAAGTCCTTCTAATCGACGATCCTGGTCGGATAGGAGCTGTTGGTTTGCCTCGTATATCACCTGATCGGGTTCATCTCGATACTGCTCGTCTATCTCATTACTGCCATCCTCAAACTGTTTGCGATCGCTGAATCTCACCGACTTTTTCGAAGTTAATTGATGCTGAGGCTCCTCTGGAGGACTAGAGCCAGGGCAATTGTTCAGATCGATCGAGTACTTAGTTTCGTCCACACCAATGCCCAGCTCTGCTGCCTCTTCCAAAATACTATGATATTCGTCTTTCAAGCTAATTGCTTCACTCTGAGGCAGTCTTTCTATATTAGACTTGACGTTTTGGACTAGCGTTAAGATGTCGTCTAGTTCAGAAGTGCTGATTTCCAGTTCAAGCAAAATAAGACGGCTTTGCTCTTTGACCAAGTCTCGAAGCTGGTCGCATTGTAGCGCTATGCGCTGTTTTGAAGCCATTTTATTTCTAAAATGGCGAACTTTAGTCCTAGAAAAAGTGGCCACAGTAGTTGTAGTTTAGGAGCACCTGTGCCACCAGCGCTTAGTTAATCCTCGAAGTGCAACACTGTACGCTCAATTTGACCTAGTAAGCCTTTGCGGGTCCGGGAGGCGCTGTCATGACTAACTAGGCCTGCAATTTCCGGCGAGATTACGTGCACCAGCTCTGGAATGCCCGCGTGGCCACCCGGCATTCGGTGGTTATCGATAAGCACGCTCCCAATCTGCAAGTCTCCGCATAGCGAAATTCTGCATAACCTGGCCCACACGTAAGCATTCTCAGCACCTCACTTCAATCAACCTGCACCCTGTGCTTTGCCCCACATTTGCCAGGCAGCGCAATTATTCCGTCGATTGCCGCGCTTCGCTCATATAAATCATTGCCAACCAACTTCGCACCTTCAGTTTTGGAACTCTCTCCCTGTACCGCACCGTACTTCAATCTCCTGCACAGGGCGCAGTTAACTCAACACTAGCAATTGAACAGCTATGGATGCTGTCCACCCAATTACTGCGTTAAACGGTGAATCTATTTCTGAAATCGAAGATTATGATGGTTCAAGCCCTCACTCTAGAGTGAACATCGCTGAGAACTCTAGCGAGATCGTCTCAAGCCGTCCCGAAATTGCTGAGAACGATCACATCTCTGAACAGTCAGAAGTTATGGATAATCCAGTCGCTGGTGATATTGGTGAGGATCTCGACTGGTGGAATTTGGATTATGTCGAATTTAGCAAAAATTTAGCGTGCCCCATTTGTCTGCTGCCGTTCGTGGAGCCGGTCACTATGGATTGCGGTCACACTTTTTGTGAGAAGTGCATCTCTACAACCCTGGGAAGCCACTCAGAACTACCCTCTTCCATTCCTACATGCCCTATTGATCGCAAGCATGTGACGTTCAATACGGGGAACGCCTCTTATGTGCTTCGAAGCTTGCTGGACGAGCTTAAAGTCAAGTGCCCCTCTCATGAACGTGGATGCATCGTCATCCTCAAGCGAAGCGAGATTCAAACGCATTACACGAAAGATTGTGCACATGCGCTTGTTCACTGCCATCCACCTTGCGATCAGCTGATTGAGCGCTGTCTTTTCAGCGAGAAGGGTTGTGGACATCACGAGACACTCTGTCCTCAAAATTGTGGCGAGTCAATGTTCGAGTATCAAGTCGCGAAACATTTTGAAGAAGACTGTATCAACACTGCCCTCGCTTGTACTCACTGTTCGAAGGTTTATAATAGACTTGACCTGAAAAGTCATGTTGGCATCTGCTCAGATGCGGCTATAGACTGCCTCGGCAGTTATCTTGGATGCTCATTTCACGGTAATATGGAGGCATTTGAGGCACACACACTGGACTGCTCGCTCTTTAAAGTCGCAAATGCTCTTCGAGAGCAGCAGCAAAGTTCTGCAGAGCAGGATAAGCGTATTGCGGCACTTGAGAAAGAAAACTTCCACCTCAAGCAGCAGGTACAAACACTAACATTCAAGGAACACGTTTACCAGCGCAAGGCTACCGACATAGAGGCGAAAGTTGCCAATGAGTCTGAAGCTCTCAACAAGGGACTTGAGGATGCTCGCAAGTCCTTCGACCAAATATTCGAGCAAAATCTTTTGTTGCGGAGGGACACAATGCATGCCACCGATGAACTGACTTTTCTGCGTACAGCATTTAAGCATCTGCAACATGAACTCTCGTTTGTCAAATTTTCGCAAATGCAGCGCCGGCGCTTCGGAGTTCCGCCATCCCCTCCTAAAGTCGATGGCCCTGCCGCTGAAGAAGGCTTATTCCCAGATGTAAGGCATCAGTTCCTGAAACTTTGAACATTATTTATTTTAGCAAAAATATTTTTATCTAAACCTTTCTCAGCTGTAGATAACTGCGTTGTCGACACATATAATCCTGGGCGCTGGCTGACGTACTGACAGATTGCAAAGCTTTGCATGAAGCTTCAGGTATCCTTAAGATCTTGCTTTTATTCTTTAAAAAAAATTCTGTATTTCGCGATCCGGCTCATAACTTTGCGTAACAATTCTAGTTTCCAAGTATCCGCACTTCGTCCCGAGTCACGTGTCTATCGAGTATCTTAGTCAAGACCCGTTACTGAGTCCGTCGTTTTTTCACAATGGTTCAGGTCGAAATCATCAACGAGAACCCTCAGAACCCCGCTGAGGAGCCCAAGATCGTCCAGGAAGATGAGTCCGCCTACGAGGATGTCTCCTCGGATGAGGAAGAGGAAGATGATCTGGACTTCAACGAAAGCTTTGCTGAGCGTATTGTCGCCTTGAAGGACGCTATCCCCCCTCAGTACCGTGCCTCTCTGTCCTCCTCTGTTTCTAGCCTGGCCTCTGCTTTTAAGAGCATCACGTCTTTTGGTGGCAAATCGCTCTGGGTGGTCACCTCTAGCACTTTGCTTTTGGGTGTTCCTCTGTCTCTTTGCATCTTGTCCGAGCAGCAACTTATGGAAATGGAGAAGGGTATGCAGCTTGGTGACCCCTCTAACGCTGTCACTGCTCCTGCTGGTGAGTCCGCTGTTGCTTAAGTGAACAAATTTCCCTAGGCTCTTCAAGAATTGAAGAATTCATTATTCCTTCTTCCCGGAGACCCGACTGGTTACGTGCATTTTCGCAAGAAAGGCTCCTGTACATAGCGCATTGATGCCGAAATACTTTATTACTTATGAACTCGGAAAGGAGCTTTCATGCTCAGACTACGGTTTGTGCTGGTAGTTTCTATTGTGTTATCGAATCTTCTTATAACTATACTAGTACAAGCTACTAATTAACACCGGGGATACGATTGGGGGTGATCGCCTCTATGTTGCTCGAGGAGCCGGATTTAGACTGACCAAGAGCAATCTGACGACCGCTAATGTCGTAGACAACGTACATAGAGCGCAGCAAGTTATCGCCGATAAGAATGAAATCCTGGCCATCGGAAGCGGGCTCAAGGCCAATGTAGCACGAGTTCTGAGGGAAGTCGAGCTCGGCAGTGGTGGAGCTCACGAACTGCTCGATGGGCCACAAGAATTGGTAGGCCGGGACAGAAATTTCGGTGGAACCAAAGTTCAGGATGAGGTTGTTGGTAATGTTACAATCGCAGTAATACTTCTCGTTGATGGCGAATGAGGGGTTGGCGTTCAGGGCAACATAAATGTTGGTGAGAACAGACTGTGGCAAGTAAGTAAGAGAAGTTCCTGAGTCAAGAACAGCAACCTGGGAGCTACTCATGGCGTTGGACTTGTCTTCGCCATCAGTGCGGATGCCCTGAAGGGTGACACCCAAGTGCTTGGGATGAGCGAAGGGCAAAGCGACCAGGTTGCCTGAATACTTGCCGTGGTCGACACCACCGAAAAGAATGGTTCCGGTCTTTGCATTGAGATCATCCATGTAGAGGGAGTAGGCAGCAGCCTTGGTAACGCCCTCCGCCTGCAATCTCAAGGGAAGATTCTCATACTGGAAGCCGTTATGGACCGTAGACTCTGCGTCAGGGCGACCGAGACCGATGAGTCCCTGATTGATCTGCGAAACACTGCTGGCAACGCCGATCGAGAGCGAGTTGAGCTTAGCGCCTCCAAGGCTGAAATGATCAGTGCCCCAGGAGCCGGAGGCCTGGCCAACACCGTAGCTAATTTGCCAGTTTGAATTGTTGCTCTTCCAAGAGGAGGATTTTGAGCTATCGAACTTGGAGGTGGATACACGGTTGTTACCGGTATTGGTGTTAGGACCAAACACCCAGGTGTCCGATGAACCAGTGTCGAGTAAAAGGTTCAGCTTCTGAGCAGGAGTACCGATATCAGCCTCAGTTGTATAGAAGTAACGCTGGTTTGAAATCAAGTCAGTAAAACTTCCACGAACATCTCTACGGTTCAGAGGGTGGTCGGGGTCGGCATGTTGGGCGACGCGGTTGACCTTGAGTTCAACAACGCCGTCAACGCAAAGGGCAGAGGGTAACAAAAGAAGGGCAGACAGAAGCGTCGAGTACATTTTGCTTCTAGGATGTGGATGTGAATATAAGTCGAAGCGAGTGTTATATATATATATATATATGAGAACTTAGATACCAATGAGGCACTGGTGTTCATTTCAATTTCCGTTGACAGCAGCTAATCAAACTGTATTTTGACAACCCCGAGCGAATTCTCGAGCCTGTACTTGACTAGACGGATGGGAAAATGCGCGCACTTCATGTACATCTACCACTTCACCCCATATGTAGGGTACCTTGTAAATCGAATACTGATCATATGTGGCAAGTTATTATTTAGCCCACATATTCTAGTCACTGTCTCTACTCATAGTGCCAAAAATCTGGTGGACAAATTTGCAGCGTTAAAGTTTATGGAAAATTGTGTATGGATTTGAAAGAAGACTCGGCCGGTGATCTCCACTCTTCCGGTTATCCTGGCCGGATGGGGCTGCATATTCAAGCAGGATGCTCGTAAGCCGCAACCCCAAAAGCTTATCCGGCCTCGAACATGCTTCTCGGGAAATTAAAGGTGAAAACCTTAATTCAGTTTTGTATTTATTGCTGCATAGACAGTCGGGCCGTATTTTAATTATGTGGGGTACTTCAGATCGGGCATTCGAGGCCCAGTGTAAATGAAACTGGCTGGAGCTGTCTAACTCCATATCTAGGCGCGGGATACCTTAAAGAGGATAGTCTGTTATTTAAATATTAATAAATTAGCTTAATGATCTCTATTTTCTTGCTTATATTTGTTTTTTGTCCGTTTTTATTCTGTAGATCAAAAATAGTCTGTTGCGTTAGTGGCTTGTGCTATACAATTTTTGAGATATGCCCCAGCGTCGAGGTCCGGAGTCATGTCCATAGCTGAGCCACAACTCGCAAAACGCACGTACCATCGCGAGCCGCTAACATGACGCTCTTAATCTTGACACGCTAGCAAATACATATCTGTATTTACGCTTGAATAAAGTTCATCGGAGACGAATGCGTCAACTTCTTCAATCGATATAGATTCAGACTTCTCGGCCTCATCCCAAACAACACAGACGGCGATAGTTTCGTTGTGCGCCAATCTTGCATATACAGCTCCCAAGGCAGCTTGCGCATGCGGGCTCGGATTCTCAATTTCTGCTCGGAACGGCATAGCGTACTACGCAGTAAGAAAATCGCCGCACAGATCTCGTATTAATCGCTCTACAGACACAAACAAGACGTTGCCGAACTGGCAAACAGAAAATGTCACATACGCATGAGACGTTAGAAATTAAAGTGACTTTAGTAACAAAGTTTGAAGATCTTTCCGCATCTCGTTATACCTTACGACTCCGAGATCCCCTTCTAAATATGGCTTGTTCATATTGGGTCAAGTTTGAACGCTTTGGATCTGGAGCATTGGCAAGACCCTAGATCGTAAGCATCTGTTTTGTTGTATGTGCTCAACATTGTAACGTTGCACTGCGGTGCGCGCTAGATAATGTGGTTTCATGAAGGACAGATTGTGCGTCAAATTTGTATTTTGTAGTGCAGGCCATGCAGTCTCGGAACTCAATGATCGGAGTTTAATATTTTTGTATCAGGATGGAGACGCTAGATCCATGACTATATAAATCACCAGAACTCGACATTACGCTTTTCACCCTTATCCAACGACAAGAATGAGATCTCTCCACATTCTGAGCGCTTGGTTATTTTCTTTTGCGTACCTCCCTGGTGTCCAGGCTTGGTTCTGGTGCTGGTCTCACGGCGGCTACGGCGGAAGCTGTAGCACTGAGAATTGTGAGAATGGAGCAGACACATGTTCTGGTTGCTGTGTAACTGTTTCGTCTTCCTTCAATTACAAGTACAAAAAGATTTTCCCTAAAACCTATTCGACAAGCTGGATTGTCTCTGTGACCGCTGCTCAAGAAACGGCATACCTCACGGCTACTCTCCCCAATGGTGCCCTTGCTTCGATCACTACCGTGCTCCAAGGTTGTGACACCTCTGCTAGTGCTCAAAGTGCGACTACTGACTCTTGCACCGCATCCACCGTTACTGTCACGGCATCTTCCTGCTCCGCTTCTACCGTCACCGTCACGTCTAGAAGTCCTTTTTTATCGTCAACTGAGCTCTCTACTACGTCGAGTGGCACTTCAACAGGTCTCACTAGTAGTAGCTTGAGCTCATATCCTTGTGTTTCTGCTACAGCTTCCGGCTCAGTTTATTATGGCTCTGTTCAGGAATGCTCTTCATACTGCTCAACCGTTTACTCGAGTTTTGAAAGTTGCAATGGGGATGAGAGTTGTATTTGCGACTTGCTTTCTTCCTCTGGGACGGTAATTCAGGAATGCGATCTCTGCCGCTCGTATTATCTGAATTCTGAGGTCGAAGAATACATCTCGTCTGTTCCAGCAGTCATCTCCCAGGTCTCTTCTGCATACTCCGCATTGGTTTCTTCTTGCACATACTCAACTACTTCTGTTTCAGTATGCCTGCCAACACCTACTACCTCAGCTACATCTTCTTCGGCTAACCCTACATACACTTGTGGCGCTGTCGTAACTTCGACTAGTGTTGTCTCGGGTACAACCTCGACGGCAGTTGTGTCTGGAGCCACTTCAACTATTGTTGTATCTGGTACCACTTCCACTATTACTTCAACTGTGACAGAGAATTGTATTACTGGGTCGTCTGCTACTGAGTCGTCTACGCCTGCATCGGCTTCGACCCCAACTTCAGCTACCACGACTTATACTTGTGGTGCTGTCGTTACTTCGACTACTGTAGTGTCTGGTACAACCTCAACCGCAATTGTGTCTGGAACCACCTCAACTATCGTTGTGTCTGGTACAACCTCAACAATTACCTCGACCGTGACTGAAAATTGTATTACTGCTTCGACTACCGAGTCTAGCACGGCGACCAGTGCTACTGAGTCGGCTTCTACTCCGGCTTCAGCTACCACCACTTATACTTGTGGTGCTGTCGTTACTTCGACTACTGTCGTGCCTGGTACCACTTCAACCGCAATTGTATCTGGAACAACCTCAACTATCGTTGTGTCTGGTACAACCTCAACAGTAACTTCAACTGTGACTGAAAATTGTATTACTGCTTCGACTACCGAGTCTAGCTCGGCGACCAGTACTACTGAGTCGGCTTCGACCCCAACTTCAGCTACCACGACTTATACTTGTGGTGCCGTCGTTACTTCGACTACTGTTGTGTCTGGAACCACTTCAACCGCAGTTGTATCTGGAACCACTTCAACTATCGTTGTGTCTGGTACAACCTCAACAATTACTTCGACTGTGACTGAAGACTGTATTACTGCTTCGACCACCGGATCTAGCACTGCGACCACTGCTACTGGGTCGTCTGCTACTGAGTCGTCTACGCCTGCATCGGCTTCGACCC